>JAPQRQ010000012.1:17068630-17080644 GCA_037367365.1 Apogon talboti
CCCCCACCCCACGCACACACATTTCATCAAACTCCTCTTGAGGCGAAATGATCTCCCCTTCAGTCGATGTGCTGCCGGGAAGAAACGGACGAATCAGGTTTCCAAAACACAACAGTACCTCGGCCTTGTGTGTTTTCTGCTGGGTTTTGTCAGCTTGTGTTTGCCTGAGTGTCTAAAGTAAACACCGACAACAAACAGCACAGCTGGTGGACTCCATTAAAACTGTGTCTAAGCATTGATCTTTACTCCTCATGCATAATGAGATTTAACAAATGACAAACCAAAAATACATGTGTAGTATTGAAGAAAAATATTTTACATTATAAGTTTCATCTATTACCTATTTTAAATTAAGTAAAAAGGCAAAAGTGAATGAATTATCTGTCTAAGCAGTAAACCAAGTTTCCCAGGCTGGATTTATACACTGACAGACAATAATGTACCTTTAAAAACAATTTTAATGAAACCCAGTTAAGCAAGTGGTGTCCATTAACAACAACAAAAACACAGATGTTTAAGATACACTTAATAATCTTAAGGAAGTGATATCAGGCTTCAAATAAGGAAAACAATCTGGGGTTACAATTGTTTTAGCTTGTTTAGAAAAAATAGTCCCAGAAAAAGGCTGTGTTTGTTTTACTTTCTTGATTTTCCTTTGTAATGTATACTGCGACTTAACTTGCACAGCGTTGTTAATTTTAAAGGACATCTTTAGTGCTAAAATAATGAGTGGAATATATGATCTGTACCTTGAACAGTACAACCCTTTACTGACAAAACTGTTCACAGTTGCAGATACCGCTTAAATGTTTTCAGCCTCCTTCCATCAGGGAAAAGATGCAGAATTCCCAGTGCAAAGGAGAATAAATCATTGTCCCTGTGGCTGTTAAGTACCTCAGTCACCTCTAATCGGCCCTGTACCTCAGTACAGAGCACTTTGTACATATTTATCACTATAATTCCAACTCATAAGTCACCACCGATCCTACCTGGTACCTAATATAATGTCATTTTTTGTCATGTAAAACTGAATTAAGTAGCTTGTTTGAATGAATCATGTTATGGGTTATGTTCTATGCTGTTCTATTCTATGGTGTTCTTGACGAGGCTATGCAATTTCTATTCTAGGCTATACTGTTCTATTCCTGTGCTATTCTATTCTATGCTGTGCTATTCTATAGTGTTCTGTGCAATGTGATTTCTATTCTAGGCTATGCTGTTCTATTTCTGTGACATGCTATTCTATTCTATGATATTCTATGCAATGCAATTTCTATTCCAGGCTATGCTCTTTTATTCCTATGACATGCTATGCTATTCTATGATATTCCATGCTATGCAATTTCTATTCTGCAAACAAATTTGAGTTTTTAGACTTGAGTTGCACAACATACGAAATATGATCACTGAACACTGGTAAAACAGAATAATCCGTACTAAAATTATGCACATGTCAATATACTGGACCACACATAGCGCCGTCACAGAAAATACTAAGAGTGTTGTCATGGATGAATTCACACCCTCCACGCCAACCACCAGAGCGCCGGTGCAGCGGGTGACGACAACACAAGCCTGGGATGCGCGGGGGCACATATGTGTCTCTGTCTCTTGCCATCTGCTATGCCAGTCATTAGAGGGGGTGTCACACTGAGTTGGGACCCTCCTAGATGCATGTGCCCCTCTTTGTATGCCCCTCCCACTCAGTCATCCTTTTGTTTTCCGGCGAGCTTTATTTAAGGGCAAATATGAGATTGGATTTGATTGTTTTTACTTTGCAAAGGAATCCCCCCAAGATGCCGAGGTGGTGTGATGAGGGTGGAGGGGTGGGAACTCCCCTGTGGTACGGCATGAAAGGTCAGATGATGCCCGTCGTTAACTTGCATATTTATTTGAGTGTTTAGAGTGCACTTTTTGTCTCCCGGGTCATTTGCATCTCCATAGCTCAGTCAAGGCCCTGCTGTTGTTTCATCTGACAATGTACACGTTCCCCATCATCCTCTTTCCACATGTGTTTCCTCAGCAGCTTCTCAAAAAGTGTCAAAACATACATAAGAAACAGACATGAATCTCACCATAACACGTGTGACACATACACCAGAAATGGCTTTGGTGAAGGAGTGTTATGAAATATTATTACACCATCTCCTGGAGATGGGAACATGTCCTTCTCATCATCTATAGCGGGGCTGCAGCCCGCCAAAAGGTCCATTCCAGCCCGTGGGATGAATTTGTGAAATGTAAAGATTACACTGAAGACATTAACCCTTTATAGGGAACTCATAGAAATACTGTGGAATTCAAAATTTCAACCTTAGTGTGTTATTGGAGGATATAACAAGACTTTATTACTTTTGTAAATTTTTTTTTTTTACATTTTTAAAAATTTTGTATTATGTAGAAAATCAAGGTCAATGAAGTTACCATATTTGGTTCCTTCCAGACCCTGTAGACCACATTTGGCCTGAGATTGTTGACTCACTGTCCTCACGGTAACTGCTGATGTCACCATCTTGTAATGTATTTGGAGATTACCAAAAATAGTCACTTGCCCGATAAAGGGTTAACGGTATAACATACAACCCAATTTGATCTCAAGTGCGTCAGATTGGTAAAATACTATCATAACAACCTATAACTAATGAAAACTCTAAAATGTTCTGTTTGTTTTAATGTTAAAAACTACATTTCACAAAAAATGTGAAAAACCTGAACAAATATGAACCTGAAATGTCTTTAGAGAAGTGCAATTTTATCAATATTCTGCCTGTTACTAAATGTTTTGTGCCTTTTGTAGATCAATTTCATAATACACATGTATAAATGAGAAGTTGAGGCATAATATTCTTAAAATTGCCCTTATTTTTCTTAAGAAATTTCAGTTTCATGTTGTTCACAGTTTTTTTCCTTTAATAGGTAGTTTGAGGATGTAAACATTTTCATCATAGTTTAACTTTTTCAGTATTAAAAAGTTTGGAGTCATTATTTTTCACTGGTCTTACTACTACTTACTAGCCCCTGAGCTACAATGAGTTTGACACCTCTGATCTATAAGGATGTGTGTTGAAATTACTGATCAGCTTTAACCACATTCTGATAATCAACAGGCTTGTTCAGATTAAAAAAAAAAAAAAAAAGATTAAAATCTGTGACCTCTGGGATGGGGGGCCGTCTCCCTTGCCCCGTGGCCCCTGCAGACCAGAGCAAGTCCCCCCTCCCCCAGCAGCTTGGAAGATAAATATCTAATCAATATACAGATGCATTTGCATAGAAACAAAAACTATAGCACAAAGCCAAAATGCAACTAGATAATTTATTTATATGAGCAAATTTGCAAATAAATTTCAGATTAGGGCAGGACTTTAAATGGAGCGAGTCCATAAATATGAACCAAACACACACTGGTTGTTTCTGTACATTAACATAATGGATTCCCTAACCCCCCTTCCCTAAACCTATCCATCAACAAGTAAAGCTAAAACCAAGTCTTGGCCCTGAATAAGCATTCTGCACCCACAGGGACCTTCAATTTGACCCCACAGTGATAAGATGTTCAGGTTAGGGTCAAGAATTACAAATCAAATATGTTGGTTTTACATGTTTATGGAATAACATTGACTTTTTTTACTGCTGTCGACTTTATGTACTTTCACATAGAATATAAAAGACAATATAGAGAAAAAGTGGTGTTTTTTTTTCTTTGAGGTACATCCTCCAGTGGGCCAGACCAGTAAAATAATAACGTAATAACCTATAAATAATGACCCCTCCAAATTTTTCGGTGTTTTATTGCAAAAAATCCCATTAAATTATGAAAATATGTGCATTTACAAATTATACGAACAAAAAAGCAGAAATTTCTTAAGAAAAAGAAGTGCAATTTTAACAATATTATGCCTCACCTTATCATTTATACATGTGCATTATGGATCGGATCTACAAAGACACAAAATATTTAGTAACAGTCAGAATATTGTGAAAGTTGCACTTAATTTTCTTCAGACATTTCAGGTTGTTCATATTTGTTCAGGTAATTCACGTTTTATTATTTAAGGATAGTTTGTAAATGTAAATATTTTCATATTTTAATATTATTTTTCAACTAAATGAAGGAAAAATTTTGAGTTGTCATTATTTATAGACATAATGCAATTTTATTTATTTATTTATTTATTTTTCACTTTAAACCAAGAGGAAAATTTGGAGTCATTATTATGCTGTATGTGGAATCTGAACTAAACCCAGATCCACTGTTAAGATCTTCAGTGTAATTTTTCCACTTTGTAAATTCATGCCGAGGGCCAGATAGGAACCTTTGGGGGACCGTTTTTGGCCCACGGGCCACATGTTTGACACCCCTGTTTTTTAAAGTGAACATAGCCAGTGTCCGTTGCGGGTTTATCAATTATCGGACTGATCTAAAAGGAGGTGAGGCGAAAGGAGATAAATCCAAAGAACAGCTCAAGGTGAAAGCGCCGCTAATTGACAGTGTTAAATAAACAAGCCAGATGTCGATGTAAGTACGAGGATGACCGAGCGGTGGCGAAGCTACGGTAGCAGCTCAATAAATCAGAGACTTGGACTTTTACCACAGAGCTCTGAGGAGAGACACAGATCAGACACTGATGGAAGAGGAGGCTGTTTTTACTCCAATATGTGACAATCAGCATGACTACATGGTTATAAAAATAACAATAAATAAGTATTTTTATATAACACTTTTAAAGATAGTAGTTTACAAAGTGTGTTGAAAGTCAAAGAAAACAGGACACTTAGGGCTAATAAGTACAAGTGTCGCTAATTACAAAAATGACCAACACTTAGATAAATACAAGAAAATATAGAATTACAATAGAAATAACCTAGATGGAGATGAATGTAAAAAATCAATATGATCCATACCCAAACCCAGTAAGAGGTAGAAAAGAAACATACCATCAGAAATTTGAGAACATGGAAACCCATTACAGCAATAAAAATTTATCAAATACATGTTTCTACAATAAGATGAAGTAAATGTGAACTTGAAGTAAAACAAAAAAAAAAACAAACTACAAAAATTCCACAACTTCATAAATGTTCTCCAGTAAGAGAATAAACATATAATCAAAGAATAAAAATGTGTTTTTTCTCATTATTAAAACTAGCTAATGTTCATTCAGATACTTATAATAATGTTGTCTTTTTTTGTTGTACAACGGAGTGAATTAAATGGTGAGTTTTCCATTTTAACATTTGCTTATGTTTTACAGAAAATCAGAAGCAACTGAACATTAATTGAACAAAGTCAATTCTTGGTCCCTTTAATAGTATTTCTACTGCTGGATAATACTTAAACACTTTAAACAGTATTACGTTGGATCATATTTTAACATGTCAGTGTCGTGTAAATGCCTTTTCATCTCAGCTTGTTGTGGCTCGTGTGTGTGTGTGTATGTGTGTGTGTGTGTGTTTGTGTGTGTGGTGATCATGTGTGGCCCTCGGAGGATCTGCTGAGTGGCGTCGCTCCTACCTTTTAAACCAATAGGAGGTCAAGTGAGAACAACGCAGTCCACGCTCCATGTGTCATTGGTTCAATCTATCATGTCAAACCTGAGGACGTTGCCGATTCTTGATGGATGTTCCACCGGCACGACACCATCCACCGAGAAAACACAACACAGCAGATCAATACACTCTGCTCTCACTTCAACCATTGGTCCTCTGGGCCTCAAAAGCACAACTCAGATGAATGGAAACTGGGTAGAAGTAATGTAAACGTAGACTATTTAGTGTAAAAGTTACTGTGTGGAAATAAATAATGATTAATCTAACCTTCCAAAACCTAGGAAAGTACACATTTAATGCATTTTTTGAGAAAAAAAGTGAACAAAGAAGAAAGTAGAAAAAAAATGGTCTTGAGTGAAAACAGCATGACAAAACTTTATTTATTTATTTATTTATTTTTAATCTTTATCGCTAAAACTGTGAAACTCTTGTCCCCAAAAGTGGACAAGAAACTCATAGCTCAGGAGGTTAAGAAAATATAGATAAACATGAATATTATGAATTATTATACGCATGTTGTGTTCCAGTATTGAGCCTCTTATTTTAATTAATGATTAACATTGCAATTATGATTAATTTTGCACTGTTTTAACCCTCAATCAGTAAATAACACTGTTATGTAGAGTTTTGTGCTCATACCTTATGATCCTCTAGATCAGGGGTGTCAAACTCATTTTAGTTCAGGCACCACATACAGACCCACATGATCCGAATTTGGCTGGACCAGTAAAATAATAGCAAGATAATATATATAAATAATATCAACTCCAAACTTTTTTCTGTTTTAGACTGAAAAAAAGGAAAGCAAAATTACATATGAAAATGTTTACATCTACAAATTATCCTTTAAAAAAAAGGTGAATACCATGAATGACTATGAACAAACTGAAATGTATTAAGAAAAATAAGTGCAATTTAAACAATATTATGCCTCAGTTTGTAATTTACACATGTACATTACAACTTACAGATCACAGTGGATCTACAAATACACAAAAGAGCTAGTAAAAGTAAAAATATTGGTAAGAATACACTTCTCTGAAGACATTTCAATTTGCTCATATTTGTTCAGGTTATTCACATTTTTTATGAAAGGATAGTTTGTAAATGCAAACATGTTAATGTAATTTTACTTTTTTACACTAAAACAAAGAGAAAATGGAGTTGTCAGTATTTCTAGGTTATTATGATTGTATTTTACTGACTGACTCACTTGAGATTGAATATGGAACCTGAACTAAAATGATTGTTAATCTCCTCTGTGTAATTTTTACTTTTCACAAATGTATCCCAGGGGCCGGAATGGACCCTTAGGTGGACCGGTTTTGGCCCGCGGGCCGTATGTTTGACACCTGTGGTTTAGATCCATTTATTCTTTGAAGCTTCAGTTGATCTCACTATGTTAAGGTAAAGACTGCATTTGTATTAAAGTGAAAGCAGTGATAATAAGAACAGTGAAAGAAATTAGCAATAAGACCTTAACCTCCTGAGACACAGGAGAGTAAAAGGATTGGCTTTTTTTAAAATTTGATTTTATTTTTAATATAGCTGTGAAACTTACTGCTGGATCTCAGGGGGCTTTCAAGTAACCAATAGAGAGAAGCCTGAGTGAAATGGAAGTAAATTCGACGAAATGACCAATTAAATGTAATTAAAACAGTCAAAAAAGAGCAGCTGTAAGTATATAAAATAAGGTGAAATTAGGAATATAAAGTGCCCTGAAGATACAAAGGACTGTTTCTCATTTTCTACATTACACTTCATTTTAAAAGCTTGTCAGATATTAGATCCATCCTGCAGTTTTGCAGTTTGTGTAACCTGTTCCCAGGGTGATTCCTTTTTATTAACTAAAGCTGAGTGAAGTCTTTTTATAGAACATGTTCTTTTCTCTGTTAAACTCTCACACTCATCCTCTGTCGGTTCAGAGAGACCGTTTCTCCGTCACTGAGGAGGCAGAACGGGGATGGGAGGAGGAGGAGGAGCTGTTTATTTTCTGAAGTGTCCCCTGATGAAGCCGCGGCGGCGTACGACAGGGTGCGAGAGAGGGAGATGGAGGCAGCGGGCGAAGAAATGGGCGAGAAGTAAACTACAAGCTGGCTGACAGTCCCGGGGCGTCTCCATCACTTTACAGCCTTGTATGGAGTTGGCCGAGCTGCATCAATGACAGGCACCGGGAGAGGTGTTATCACTCCTTCAGCTCACAGGAGGCTTTAGAAACAGACGGGAGGAGTGGTGACAGCTCTCTGCAGGACAGGACACGGGAGTAGATAGGAGGTGATAGCAGCTCTTCCTGTAGGACTTCCTCAGGTGGGAGGCTTCGGGATAAGAGGTTAACCCTTTAACAACGGCAGTCTCACCGGCGCTGCATTTTGCACATTACATCATTCAAATGACTGTAACTCCTGAAGCGTTTGCACTATCCACAAAATCCAAATGGCGTCAGGAAGCTGAGATCCTGAGCTTTCGACACTATTTAACACTTTATGGCAGCAATGTAGGACTTACAGTATGTCTTATTACAAGTAGAACAGAACTGTTGCTACGTTAGCTTTCTAGAGCCAGAACTGACCATATTTGGACTAAAGGGGTCAGAGACCAGCTCATGCTAAATGCTAGCTGACTTACTCTGCAAAATGGTTAACTTCATTACATGTTACAGTCTTTAAGTGTAATCTGTCATCCACATCTACAGTCAATTTGTCGAACAAGAAGACACAAGATCTCACTATGTAAATAAAGAGACACAAAAATCCTAATTTCACAAACGTCAAAGCTGTCTAGTCTATTTGACCTAAAAACGAATAATGGAACAATAATTGGAAAATGGATCAGATCATTTATTAGAGATTCCAAATAAAACAGAATGAGTCCTGGAAAATAATCAGATAATGGAAAATAATAGTCCACTGTGTGTCTATAGCAGGGGTAGGCAAGTTCGGTCCTAGAGAGCCGCTGTCCTGCATGTTTTAGATATTTCCCTCTTCCAGCACACCTGGTCGCCATTACATCGTTATCAGGTTTCTGCTGAGCTTGGTGATGAACTGATCATTAATTGAACCAGGTGTGATGGAAGAGGGAGATATCTAAAACATGCAGGACAGCGGCTCTCTAGGACCGGACTTGCCTACCCCTGGTCTAGGGTTAAAAAACATGACAATTAGTGAGTATTTGGTATTTTTCTTTATGACTCAAGTTGATAAAATGCAAAAAAAAAAGTTAAAAACAAATAGTATGAAAAATATTTTGACATTACTTTGGCACTCCGCAGATTACGCATTCTCTGTGGTTAGGAAGGGCCCCTATGGGTGGGATACCAGAGGGTTAAAAAAAGCCTGTGTTTTAGGGATCCTTAAATAGAGAAGTAGTAAATATTATCTGTTTTAAAACAATGTGTATCTGTTGACAATACTGTAGAGTGGACACATGTTGTGCTTCAGTCTGAACTTGTCTTTCCAACAGACTGAAGACAAGTCCAGTATCCAGAGACTGACTGAGAGTTTTGTGACCAAATTGCAGGCTGACTTCCCCTCCACAGTCAGCACCATCTACAGGTCAGAACAAACCTCATCATGTATTTACTCTTTCATCGTACAGACTGGATTGAAGCAGAGTGTGAGAAACTTAGTGCACATGTGCTCAACATTTGAAGCATCTGCTGTGTGTTGTGCAGAACTAGTGAGAAGCTGCAGACGGCGTGGAAGGGTTTGTGTGCTGCTGACGTCTGCGACACATGTCTGCTGTGCCTTTGTGCTCTGGACACTGCTGTGGGTGAGCACTTTAATACATACACACACGTGCAAGACATGGGAGGATGTTGGAACAAGTCCAGTATGCAGCCAACTATACTTTTGATACCTTTCAACTCTGTGGGATACACAAGCAAAACTGGGCATGAAGAGGAAATTATCCTAAAATAGGGCAACTGGTAGAAACAAGATTTCAAAATGTGTTTATGTTGGAGTCAAGTTAATTCAACCACTGTGATTAGTCACAATCGTTGATCCATTATCTCAGATCCAACACTTTTGTTTAAAATACATCACGGCTACAAACCAAGATTTACTGGCACCTGAAATCTTCTTGATACTGTAATGACAGCTGTCGATTATTTTTGGAATTGATCAATCTATTGATTATTTTCTTTGCGCTGCAGTCTTCAACACATTTGTATCACACTTACTAACACCTTAAGATGGAACTAATATACAACTTTGTTTTGATCCTGACGTCATGTGTGTCACTATAAAGCCTGCTCTGGGGGCCGCGAGAACAAAATGACGTCATTTTGTTCTTGCAGCCCGTTTGAGAGTTCTCGCAGTTTGTTCTCGACACACCATCAGGGCAGAACTTTCTTCTTGTGCAGCGTACGAGAACCATTACGTGATTGGCCAAGTATTTGAAGGGGGCGTGGTTAGTGCAGAAAAGCGGAGAACCCAAGGGGTTCAGCACCTGAGGTTCTTGTGAAGTGTGAAATGTCTTGGCCAGAACGAACTTTGCTGTTGTTCTTGCCACTTCCAGAAGATGAACAAATTTCTCTGTTCTTGTTTTTCTGTTTTTGTTCTGTTCTCACACAGACGGAGTATGTTTACAATGTTTACAGGCAGCAATAATAACGAAACAAAGCTTCGATTCAGGAAATATTGAATTGATCAATTTGAGTCAATTAATCGTTAATTGTTTCAGCTGTACTGTAATGCACATTTTAGGTCTATATTGGAGCAAAGGCAATACGATTTGGTTAAAAAGTTGTATTGCAATAATTGTGGACATTATTACAATTGCAATTTGAGTCTTTTTGCTTGGTTACTGAGGACAATGGACAGATTAATCATTTAGAAATGCCATGTCAAATATACAGACTTCAACCAGCATCAACAAGCCCCTGTTCAGTGTCACTGAATCCAAAATATCACCAGAACAAAGGTTGTCTTTATTTTTTTCCATTTCTGCAGTTATATCAGCCTAAATCTGGATCTTTTCTTAAATTGCAGCCTTTGTATTTACAGGGTGATCATATAGGTATAGTACAGGGTGATCTTGCAATTACAGTTGTTCTTTATTTCTATTGGAATCCATGTGTTTCTGACTTTTGGGACCAAACATAGAAAAATCCAACTGTAACGCATCATACATGGCTGTATTGTCCTGAACATGTGTCTTTAACCAGCAGTTTGTTCTCGAATGGCTCTCTAACCGGCTATTGGTGTCCTGTGGAGTTGGACAATTTTAATGTCATAATTCCTCTGTATGACTTTGAGTTTTGTCCCTTTTGTTTCTCAGAGAACGCCTCAGCTTTCCAGGCCACACTGATCTCAGAGCAGTTGTCCCAGACTAAATCTCCAGAAACCAGTAGTGCCATAAATCCAAATCTAAATCCAGGTACAGTGTTCTTTTTCAGTCCTAAACCAGCACCAACGCTCACTGTATTTTATCTGACATGTTCTGACCTCAGTCCAATCAACTCCAGGTTCGGCTGCAGTTCCAACCACTGGGCAGTGCTGCTCTGGAGAAGGGGAATGTGGAAAAAAAGGAGGAGGTTACTGCTCATCTCCCAGGTAAGGGTTCCCTCAAGGTTTTCCCCTTACAGTATGCCCATCCATAATGTCAGGATAAAATCATTAGAGTTTTGATGGACTTTAGGCGCAGTCTTGTCATCTGGGTCGTATACTGTGGTGGTCCCAAAACTCCTGAACTTGCGTGAACTTTCCAATAAAATCCTATTTTAATATTTACCTAAAGACCCAAACAGCTACTGGCAACCAAAATTTACCACCGATCTAAAATGTTTAATAATTAATGATCCACTAATCCTATCAATATGTGGAAGTAATTAAGGTAAAATACAGTTCTTTTCATGGTCATCAGATATGACCCATTTGGACGTTCAGAGGTTCTGTAGTGAACGCATAAACACCGTCATCTTCTACAACTTTGATACATCATTAAAACCCATGGAGTTGGATCAATGACAGTGGGAGGAGATGCTCGTTTTTATAGTCAGTTAGTGATGTATTTTACTGAAAAACTCTTTTTTTCTTCAGTTCTCTCTGTTTCTGATATAATAACCCTCAACTTTAATCTGAGTTTTTATGAACATCTGCAGGATCAGTGAATTAAATACAGGAAAATACCTGATTTATACTGAAAAAACCCTTACAAAATACAGAGGATAATATTGTATTAAATGGTGATAAATCACTGAAAGAAACGTTAAATAGTTAGAAATTTATTTGGAAACTGCCACAGAAGTAGCACTGGGTCTTTATGAGTTAACATTACCGTATTTTTCGGACTAAAAGTCGCTCCGGAGTATAAATCGCATCAGTCAAAAAATGCGTCATGAAGAAGAAAAAAAACGTATATAAGTCGCACCGGACTATAAGTTGCATTTTTTTGGGGGAAATTTATTTTACAAAATCTAAGACCAAGAACAGGCATTTCATCTGGAAAGGCAAGTTATAATAATA
>JAPQRQ010000012.1:17083172-17093696 GCA_037367365.1 Apogon talboti
ATATAAGCAATTATTTAATTAAAAAAAGCCAAAACTCAAAAACCTGTGGGGCTCCTGGGTCTGAGGAGGTTAATATAATCGTCACCTGGATGAGCATCTATTCTGGGCTGAAGAGCAGACTGTGTACAGCCTCAAAGAGCCTCCATTGTTGCTAAAGTGTCTTATTTTTATCTTAAACTCACTGAACCTTCTTGCTGGGGTTGTGTAAACAGTTTGCTTTGATCTGCAGGGCAGTCTTAAAAAAAAAAAAACACTGCACGTAATGAATCATTTATGAAATGTTAGTCTCCATCAGACCATGTAGATTCATACACTCTGTTTCTTTACTCAGAAGCTCTATAAATCATGGGTATATTGTTTAGTTCACTTCAATACCAAACATCTGCCTGTTTCGCAGCATTGCGATATATTGATGGAAATGTGTTATAAATGATATACACCAACTTTTGGCTCTTCAGGTTTGTGTACACTTAGGGGAAAACCAAACATATTGAATTCATGCAAGATTCTGTGTCTCGTGTTATCGATGCCAACGAGAAAACCGACTGATTTTACAAGTCTGCAATGTCCCAGACAGGGGCCACATCCAGTCCTCTCACTGGGGCCCGAAAATTACACCTATCTTTTAAATATTGTTTTCGATTCTCCTTTAACCCTTTATAGGGCACTCATAGAAATACTGTGAAATTCAGAATTACAACCTTAGTGTTTTATTGGAGGACATAACAAGACTTTATTACTTTTGTGAAATTTTTCAATTTTTTTTATTATGTAGAAAATCATAGTCGGTGAAGTTACCATATTTGGTTCCTTACCAATAAGTGGCAAAAATAAATAAATCTAAGAGGTATATTCATAAAAAAAATATGAGAAAAACATATGTAAGGTGAAAAGAACATGTATTTTAGAACATCAGACCAACATAAGTGCTGATCCAGACACCTGTCAACATCTACATCATTACTTACATTAGTACCATTACTAGTACCTAACAAAGCAGTTACACTCACTGTTCATGCAGAGGTGGACCTTACAGACCCTGTCGACCACATTGGACCTGACATTGTTGACTCACTGTCCTCACTGTAACTGCTGCTGTCATTGTCTTGTATTGTATGCGGAAATGACCAAAAATAGTCACTTCCTCGATTATCTATCATTACTAAGGTGCAATGCTGAGCAATTTAATAGTATATTTTGTCATTTTGCACCAAAGTACTTACAAAACACATGCTGATGTGTGACGCGCTGTATTATTTTATCTTCACTGCTTTTTTTGTGTTGCATTTATCAGTTGTTTCATCTGTAGCAGCAGAGTGTGTATGTGCTCTATTTTTATCTGCATCCAATTTTTCTCTGCTGTCCAACGTCCCCATAGGCATCATTACAGTTTGATTTGATCTACTGAAATCTAATCTCATCTATCACAGCAGATGGAGATACAATAGAAACAGGAAGTGGTGATTAAATATGGCCTGCTGACAATGACGCTTGCTAGTTTGTCTATTTTATGCTTTCTTATCCTTTTTGCTGCTTTGGTGAAGTAAAATATGACACCATTTATCTGGTTGGGGGCGATGATTTTTAGTAACGGCAACAGCTGGATGTGACACAAAGTTCATCAATGGAAATGAACTATGCTGTGAAAATGTTCCATATACAAAACGGTTTGCTATTGCTGCTATTGGAAACATTTGGTCATCTCTGGTTGCCTTCAGCTTGTTATTTCTGACCAATAAAAGCAAAATAATAGCAGAACTTTTGAAAACTTTAACATGGTTCTCATTTTCCACCTCATTTCAAAGCTCGAAGCTAATAGTTGATCTTCAAGAGGAACGCATTTAAAGATTTATTGGTGCGTTGACGGACGGACCTTCACTCTAATCTCTCTCTTACCGAAGATCGCGTCGCTTCATGGCTTTCGAGCTCGTTCCAAGCCCGTTCGCCGGCTCATTATGTTACGAAAATCTTCCTCAAGTACATGTTTTAGAGGAAACCGTGTCGAGGTCGAAGCTCTGTCTTTTGAGTTCTTCCCGACTGAATTGATGGCATTAAAATTGTCAGGCCTTAAATCCTAGAATTTTAAAGCCAGTTCACATCTGCAAAGTGCATCTGCATTAAGGAAAGTTTCAACATTCACTGAGTTGCACCGCAATTTGTCGTGTATCTTCTGGAATACATCAGAGGCTTATGTTCTGTGAGCGATGACTCCGCTAATTCGTGGGCGACTCATGAAAAGTTCTGGAAGTTCAGCTCAAGTTCAGCGAAATCAAAAAAAAAAAAAAACAACATTTTTTTTGGTGCGTTAGAACATGAAAAGAAGAAAGCAGCAGGCAACATCTAAAATTATATACCATTAACATGAACGTGTTTGAGCTTATCTGCAGTCAGAGCTGGCTGCAGGGTGTGAGATCCTCAGTAAATTTCCATGAAAAGTTTTAATACTTCAGAACTTGCGGAGGATGTGAGGCTTATTGAAATATTTATATAGAGCATGCTGTTACTTCTGCATGGGCAAACCCTTCAAGATGAGGCGTCCTGATAGATACGCTTAATTTGAGCAGAAAATACATAGTCTATTAATATGTGTATGCTATGAATATTTAAATGCTCGTCTCGGTCGTGTCTGACGCCAGGGACAGGTGATGATGTTAGCATAACAGGAAGGACGGAATACGAGACAGAGGAACGTCTCCGCGCTCGACCCACGCACCCAGTTCTCATCTGAACTCGACGACACTTTGAATTAAGGATTCTACGTGGAGCTCCTATAGTCGAAACCTGAACCCGTGTGCCATCTCGCCTGGCAGGAGCTATTAGATTCAGCTAATGTAAAACATACCGACGGGCTAACCAGGCCCCCCGCCCTCAGAGGAGATTAAAGAACTTCACATATGGCTCCTAATCCCCTTGATTTAAAGGCCAGTTAAAGCACTTCCAATCAACATGTTTCCAGTTCTTGTTAGATAAAGCCTTATGTTCCTGTTTACTGGAGGCAATGCCAATTTCCTAAATAAGTGTCACATTAATTCTTACAAGTGTCTGCAAAGGAACTCCCTGTTTAGAATTAGGAGAATTATTGGAAGTAGCTGCCAAGTCTTGTTTGACTGCACAGATTATATCATAATTTGGAAAGATTCACTGATAGCACTGGTTTACAACTTTATTTATGTACTTTTATAAATAATCAGACTCAGATTAAATGTGCTAAATCTTAAATACTTTAGTAAGATGAATAGGCATGACAAAAGTACTGGTTAGCTGATGTGTTTAATGAATGATTACACATATATGTTGGTTTTTGTGCATTTACACAATAGATTCAGAAATCTTCCACCAGAAAGAACATGTAAAATGAATGTATTGTCATGTGCAGACAGTGATTTGAAGTAGATCTGGTAGCTCTGAGACAAACAATTCTCGCAATTTCACATTTTGACCCATGACTGTGTCTCGGAAACTAGAGTCAACCAGCATTTTTGACTTAATTTTTCTTTAAAAGTGGTAAATCTTTACCAAGTTTGATTCACTAATAGAGTACTTTAGTAGACCAATGTAATGGGAGTGCTATATGTGGACAGTATTGATATTTAGCTTACAAGCAATTACTAACAGCCTTTAACCCAACTATGAAGACTGACCAATAGAATCATTTTATGACAAAAAAAAAAGAAAGACCGAATATGGATTTACGAGGTTTCCACCTGACAGTGATGATATACTGTTCAGACTTAAGAAACAAATGTCTCAGTGCATTCAGTACCTTAGGATTTCTTTATTGTTCAGATAGGTTTGGGTATCAGTTTAGGTTCTTTTGTTGGTCTGTGACATCTTGTTGGTTGTAAATGTTACTGTACAGAGAAAGGGTGTATTACATTGTTGTTGTTTTTTTAAATGGCACTATAGCATGTAAAAATCTAAAGCTGTACATTGGGGGACTTGTTCTATAGTAGATCATAAGGGGTTAAAGCAGGACACAAACACATTTTTGTATTAACAGAGGAATAATATGATGATGTAAATATCAAAACAATTTCAAGACTAATTTTACTGTTGAATTTGATTTAATCAGGAATCATACTATATAAAATAATCTAAAAATGAATGTATATATAAAACTAATAATTGACAAAAATGAGGAGTGTCCCAACCTGATGCAGAAGAACTAGTCCAAACATTTACTTCAGGGCGGGGCTACTGTTAATAACTTCCTATTAAGTTTAATCCCAATTGAAGCAGCACAAGCACTAATAGGAGATGGAGAGAGACATCATATTTCTCCAATATTAGCTTCTTTTCATTGGCTTCCTGTAAAATCCTCCTAATATCCTCATCCCTCAATGATCAAGCTCCATTATTTATATATTAACGCCCTCCCAGTTCCATCTAAACCAAACAGAATACCTGATTCTCAGAGTACAGGTTGACTTACAGCGAGTTTCTTCAACTAGCCTTCAGTTATCCACCTCCTCTCCTGTGGAACCAGCTCTGTTTGCAGTTTTCCCAGAGGCAGACACACTCTACTTTTAAGATTAGACTTAAAACTTTTCCCTTACTTTGTTTTTTTTTTTCTTTCTTTCCTCCCTGCTCCTTTCTGCAGGTATCTCTGGCTCTGGAGCTGAACTTTCCTGGTGTGTGGTTCTGGCCTCCATCCTGCCCAGTGTCTGTTCCCTGCACTATTCTTTTCTTTCTTCTCCTTCCACTCATCCCACCCAGAGGTTTTTCCCTCCCCGCTGTCATCAGGGGTTTTGATCTGGGGGTTTAGTATAGTTTCTCATCTGTATAATATTGTAAGAACTTAATTTGAGATAGTTGTGTATATTATTGGCTGCGTATCAATGAGACTGAATTGATTTGATTGACTTTCTCCTGCTGTAATCTTCTTTGTGGAGGGAAATTTCATAATTGTGCACCCACTTACCTTCACTGACTGACTTTGAGTAAGCGGTGGTGGGACGCTGAGCAAATACAGCATATGTAATGTATTACAGTTAGGAAGGAGTGGACACACACACACACACACACACACACACACACACACACACACACATGTAAACAAGCACACATAAATCAGAACAGGTGGCTTCCATACTGGACCGGACCGGACTAATTGAATCCATCTCTAGCGGAACAGCAAAGTTTAGCTCATCCTGGTACTCCCCTTAATACAGTCCTGTATAGCTCACAGTGTAGTGACTCTTATTTAGATTTCATGTCAAAAAATGTGACATAAAAATGAACTAAACAAGCCGGCATTCATTCCATACGCGACCACTCATTAGTCTGTGTTTTACAACCTTCCCCTGCTTTTCACTTTCTTGATTTAGAATAATAATTTTGTTTTTCCGCCCTTTGCGGGGATTATTGATCCCCTTTGGCGCTGGGATGGTCATTAAAAGTTACCACGAGAAACAAACAGAGGGAAAGGCATCCAAACGGAGCATCTGTGGCCGAGCGCTGTGAGCCCGGCGCTCTGGCGTTTCCTGGCAGGCGGCGTGGCCTGGCGGGCCAGCGGTGCGGCCGGGGCACTGACACCGATCACATCCTCACTGCAGGAAGATCGCTTCCTGTCACAAATTGGTGCTGAGAGGTCGGACCGCCATCCGGCCTGGCCCACAGGCGTCCTCCAGATGACTGGGTCCAATTACACAGAACGTACGCTGGTACCAGGGTCAGTTTAGGAAATGAGACGTAGAAGGAAAAATCAGGTATACTTACAGAGTAAAACGTATAGAGTAAAAAAAATCCATTGATGATCTGATTCTATGGTTCACCTGGTAGAGCGTCACCACCCCTCTATCAAATCCTCGTCTATTATTGTAGTGTCTACTCAAAAAAGTGTAAAAACACCAATAAAATCTAAAAAAAAAATCCCAAATCCATGGGTAAAAATCCTGAACATTACATTTACATCTTCACAATGACCATGAGCATCATTATGACCCTTTGATTTCTTTTTTATCATAAATTTATGACTTTAAGGCTAAGGAAAATAAAAGTTTTGGCTTTTTTTACATTAAATAATTTTCTTGTTTGGAAACAGCATGATGCAGTTTTATTTTTTATGCAATGTCTTTTGCAGTGGACAGCATTTTTACTTTTTTTTTTGGTTTGGTTTTCATGTGAAGCTCTTGTCCCCTACAGAGACAAAAGTGCATAACTACTTTAGGTCTCAAGAGGCAATCAGCCCTAGTGTAGTATTTTACAAAAATGAAAGCCAGAGCTGAAATGTTAACTGAAATGGATAAAAATAATAATAAAAAAAATCTAATTTTCAAAATAATAGAAAAATGACTATGAATTCCATGTCAACTAAAATGAAATATAATAACTGACTAGAATAAAATCAGCCCCATTTTATTTTGTTGTTAATGGTTTGGGATTATGTGATTTTTATTAAATGACTGTTTTGAAGGCATTCCTTCTCATCGTCTAAATCCACACACAATGCCAAAGGGAAATATAACACTAAAGCTATAAAAATAAAGTAAGTAAAACTGTTGAGTTCCACAAATTAAAATTAACCACTCATGTGATTATAAAACTAAGTCAAAAAACATACTGAAAACCATAACAACTGTTACTTGTTGTTGAGCTCCATGAAAATACTCGTGTGTTTATTTATAAGACATATTCATGCTAAAAAAGGAAAACAATAAAAATAAATGCAGCTTAATGTCTGAAAGGGCTTCACATTCTACAATAATATACAAACCAGTAGATAGTGGATAAAGAAAATCTACAACAGACTGTAATGGTATATAAATCTAATACTTGTGTAAGTTCATCTGGGTAAAACACATATTCATATAAACTTGGATAAAGTGTTTTTTTTTTTTCTGAACATCCAGATTGACTGGAGAAAATAACCACAAATCCAAGTTAATCTGAATTTACTTTGTGACTTATGTAAGGTAGCATAGGGACCTTTTGATCTGCTTAATCCGTACAGACTGTCCTTTTGTGAACCCCTCAAAGTATTGACTCTTCCCAGCCTCCTGAACCTTAAATCCAGGCATTAAGATAAATACAGGAGGAAATTCAGCTTCCCTTTACAGACCCTCTGGCCCTCTGATTGGCATTGCTATCCTCTTTTCCTGTAAGGCTCTCCTCTTTTTGCGTACATTTCCCCTCATTTCTTATCCTCGGCAGTCGCTCCTTTTCTTATCTGTCAACACAGGTCATCAGCTAAGTTCTTCATCCTTCCATGTTGTTCCCCCTCCTCTCCTTCTCTGCATGAGCCATGTGTCTTTTCCAGCATGCTACTTAATCTGTGGTGTAGTCGTCATCTCCTCCTCCTGATGATTATACAGTGGTCTGGGTCTCTGTCTCCCGTCTGGCTGCCCCCCCCCCCCTTCCCAGACTCTTACCTCAGCTCCCCTGGCCGGGCTGATTAGCCCCCTGCCGCAAAAGAGCAGCGGTGCGGGTTTATGAGGGCAGTTTACGGGGGGCTATCAAGCCTTATCATCACAGAAAAGCTTCACCACAGAAAGCTGAGGGCTGTTTCTACATCAGTGAGCTTCTGGAGATTATAGCCAAACTGTGTGGGCCTCAGTCGGTCTTGGTCGATAGGGGCTCATTCTGATAAATGTGTGTCTATAATAATCATTTTGATGTTTACTCAAGCAATGTAAATAAATAAATAAATAAATAAAAAAGTTTGGCAAAGTTATGAGGAATTGCTTGCCTGAGATATTCACAGATATTTATACCACAAGGGGCTACAACCAACACTGAAGCCAATACCAGTGTAATACCACTGATGGCCACTAGAGGGTGGAGCCAAAATGCTTAGCTCCACTCAACTCCCATTTAAAAAAAATAGCACAAAAAAGCCCTGCAACCTCCATGAATTATGGTCTTATTTGCTTTACTTTCACTCTCTAATAAGTGACATTGTGAACTTTAACCTCCTAAGACCCAGGAGCCCCACAGGTTTTTGAGTTTTGGCTTTTTTTAATTAAATAATTACTTATATTGGAAACATCATGATGCAACAGTTTTTTCAGATGCATTCTTAAAAATTTTTATGGAATGTCATTTGCAGTGGACAGTTGTTTCTTTTTTTGTATAAAGCTGTGAATTTCTTGTCCTCATACGTAAACAGTGGGTCCTAGGAGGTTATAGAAAATGTTACAGGTTAAATGTATAAAATTCATGCAGTCTTCTGTGCTTACATTTATGTTAGTGTGTGTTTCAGGCCTTTATTTGCTGCTAACCCAATTTATAAATTTGGTTGTCTATATTAATAGTAACTCTCCATCACTCATTTCTTTGTATTTTTTCTTTCTTTTTGACATGCAACTGTTACTTGAAGTTGAACAATACTTTCTTACCTGGTTTCTCGGCTACATTATTCAATGTTGGCATCAGTTATACAATACATGACATAGACTTTTTACTGTCATCCAGCTCAACTTTACAATTCAATGTGAAATTGCTGTAATTCCTTGATAGTGTTTAATATAAACTTGCAGTGTGGTCAGTGTCTTTAGTGAATTTACAGTTATGTGGCTCAAATAAGCCAATTAGCAGTGGGAAAAAAACACTATATTGCAGCTTAAAATAAATTAATGATATAGTGGCTACATCCTCATCTCTTACAGAGTCCATGGATTTGACAGAATAACTACAAAGTCTATGAAAGAGAGCAGTTTTATTAAGATTTATCCATAAACACAGCCTGGATGACAGTTATCAGCTCTTGATTCACCAAATTTGTAATGTGAAGAATCAGTATGTGTCTGATTTAAAGAGCAAAGTGGCTCATTGATCTGTTTGCTGAGCGGTCTGTCAAAAATATGAAGAACAGCAGCAGCAAAAATCTAAAATACAGTATATCTGTTATCTGTCACTCTGTGGGATGAGTGATTAACGTCAATCAGATTATGATTATACCAGAGGTTTTGTCTTTATTTAGTCATCAAGTTCTTGCTGAGGAATACAAGGATGCTGCAGTATATTAAACTGCAGTCATATGACAGAGGCATATTTTCCATGTTAGTTTGTCAGCATTTGATCTTGTAAGTTATAAAGTCCTGTATCTTTTTGTCAAACATTTCCATTTTGGCTTCTGTTATCATGATATAGCTGAGAAATGTGTCTTGTCTGCATACAGTATGTGGATGATGTGGGAGTTGTCTTAAGAATAGGCTTGGAAGCAAAACACGGAGGAGGATCATCTCACTTTTTAGCCTGAGGAAATCAAGATGGGAAGTAAAAGGGCGTCTTTGGGAATGTGGGGAATCCCAGACTTTGTTTTTGGCAGGCGCGTCAGGCATCCTGAGGGCTTCCACAGGTGGAATCGTACAGAAACACACCTGATAAGACAGGTAGAACAGAATCAAAACAAACACAAGAGGTGGATGATGGACAGAAAAAGACTTGGCTGAAAATGTAAATAGTTCCATTTTATTTCCTGAAATCTGGTTTTGCGTCACATTTCCCAGTGCATGTATGTTTCACCAGTTAACCCATAGAGACCCAAACAGCCACGGGTGACACAAACCATCTACTGATCTAAACTGTTTAATACCTGTTGATCCACTAATCCTATTAATGCATGTACATAATTGGTGTGAAATGCAATTTGTCATCTTTTCATGTTCATCAGATATGACCCATTTGGACGTTCAGAGGCTCCGTGGTTACCATGGAAACACCGTCATCTTCTACAACATTGATTCACCAGTAAAACCCATGGAGTTGGATCAATGACACTGGATACACTTGTTGTTACATTCAGTTAGCAATATCTTTGCTAAAAAAGTCCCTTTTTCTTAATTTTTCTCTGTTTTGATATAATACACTTTGAATTTACTCTGAGTTTTCATGAACATCTACATAATGTGTGAATTAAATATAGAATAATACATGATTTACACCAAAAAATGCAAAATACAGAGGATAATATATACATATATAAAAATGGTGATAAATCAATTAAGAAAGGTAGAAATGGAGAAAAAAATCATTTGGGAACTGCCATAAAAATAGCACTGGGTCTTTATGGGTTAATCAGAGGATGCATTGCACGAGTGGCTCCCTGCAGACATGTTCAATGTGTCAAACTGTGACCATTAATCAAATTAGTGGAGTCAGGGTCTCATTTAATAAAATATGTTTGTCCCATTAGGGGAGGGGGCAATTACCTTCAGATGCAATATGATGAAATTTCATCAGCTTTTTCACAAGTTTTCCTTTTTTTTCTTAACTTCCGAGTGAGCTGAATGAAAGCTGGCATGTCGTGAACGCTCGACACAAGATGAATGTTTCGCTTTCAAAACATCTGCTTCATTTTCATCAGCCATTGAATCGCATCGATCATGCATCGCCAGCGCGTTATTGGCTCATCCTGAGGGAAATTCCCACCTTTCGGGGGAAATTGCATAGGGCTTTCAGGTGAATGGGGAAATTAGTCATGTGTACTTTATTTCACCCCCCCACCCCCCACCCACCCCAACTGATGTTCTTAGTGAGTTTTTGTACTATAGAAGTACAGGCAACTTCCACGAAAATCCACAG
>JAPQRQ010000012.1:17127160-17137345 GCA_037367365.1 Apogon talboti
GGGGGGTGTAATCGGGACAGATTGTGTGCTTTGGCCAAGGCACTGGGTTGCTGCTGGGTAGGGAAAGGGGGAGCATATGGGCTGAATTCTGAGGGGTCTTGGCCCACCTTAATATGGCGGGCATGCAAAGATGGCCCCCTGAAGACATGCAGGCAACGCCAGGAATCTTAAGCCACATAGTCGTGCCAGCAGCTTGCTATTGAAATCCTCCCTGCTGCCTTGGCTACGACGTCGCATCTTCTCCCCACACATCCACTCTCCTCCAGTCGCCGTCCTACCCCTTCATTTTGTCTGTGTGTATCTTCAAAGCGGACCCCTCCGGTGATTAATCCATTTGAATAAGTATCTCTTTCCAGTGGACAAGATGAGCTAAGTGGCCACAGGGGCACAAGATGTGAGTGGAAAACCAAACAAACTGTCTTTGGCTGAAATCGTATGTGGCACAGTGTAAAGCAGAAGCACTGGCAATGCCTCTGGTATCCACATGCAGAAATACGCCCAAGCAGTTGAAAGAAATAAGTCTGGTGTCCCATCTTAATATCTTTAATTTGATGCTGTGGTTTGTGCCTGTTGTCATTAACCAACCAAAGACTGGACACAATTTGCGTTTCCCTGTTTAGACTCTGTGCTGCGTCATAGGGGTCCAGACATCAGGACCCATGGTGGGGTGGGTAGGGGTGGGGGGGCTTTGATCAGACAGAACCCCAACATGTCTGCCTGTGTTTATACTTTATTTACTCTCTATGAATATTATTGAAATAAATTTGCAGATTGATGTGCTCAGTCAGCAGAACCAGAATAAAGTCGTCCCGTCCAACCAGTGACTCATCTAACACACCATGTGCCAACAGCCACAGCAAACAGGTTTCGTCACGCGTGCGCAAAATAATAGCAAACAGTCTGTAACGTATAATAACATCAGAGGGCGTAGCGTTAATGGCCGTCTTATGTAATGAGGTTTCTAACCTCACGGACGAGATGCAGCACATCATTTGCCTTTGCTGTCCCTTCATACATTAAGATTTCATGGAAAATCTCTGGAGACAGAAAGTCATGTAAATAATAATAAAAAAAAAAAAAAATTCTCCCAAGATTGATTTTTGTTACAGCAGTTTTGTCCTTAAAAAAAAAACCAAAAAAAAAAACACTCCAATGTCTTGACCTCCATGTGTCCATGCAGTGGTGACTGTGAAGACACACTATTATGGGATCGTGATTGGCTAATACCACAAGTCCAGTAATTGGATGTAAAAAAAAAAAAAAAAGGTCCATTGGTTCATCCCTAATACGAAATTCCAGCACGAAAAAATCTGAACAATTTTGTGCAATAGGGGTTTTATAAGTACCAGCCTTGTTAAATTATTCAATATTATCTTTATTATTGAAGTTCATCCAACAAAAAAAAAAAAAGAAGAAAAAGAAAATAGAAATCTGTGGCACCGGCAGTCTGTGTGTATTTCTCTTAGATGACTTTGCAGAAGAGCTGCTGATGACACGTGGCCGACTACACAAATATGATACTGATAAAACAAAGCAGACGCCTCAGAGCTCCGACACCGTATTAGATATTTCCACTGTACTCTTATGTAAGGCTTTTTCAAAGATTGTTTTAAAAGGAACACCCAAGAATTTTCAGGCGGTCTCCGTAGCCCAGAGGAGCCGTGGGGTTTTGGCTGCTGTTTTCCCTCTCCTCAAATCACTTACTGTGCCCAAATAGTGGTGTCTGGGCAGAACCGAGCTGGTTCCCATTTAGAGACAGAGGCTGGCTCCGGCCTGTAATTCGCACAAGGGGAAACAAATTGCTCCCTGGTCTCTGTCTCTCCTCGAGGCCAGTTTATTTCATGCCGCTTTGGCTCTGCCATTCTTTTCCTTGCGTGTGTCATCTTTCCAACTATTTCAAACACTTTCGTTACGACGGGCCTTAGAAGAGGGGTGAAGGGTGGAGCTGGAGCGAAACATACTGGACACACCACACCCACGGTTAAAGGACGTCATTTACGTTTCATTTGAGCCGCTATTACTTAACCCTTAACCTCCTAGGACCCACTGTCCACGTATGAGGACAAGAAATTCACAGCTTCATACAAAAACAACAAAAAAAGAAACAACTGTCCACCACAAATGACATTCCATAAAAATTTTTAAGAATGCATCTGAAAAAACTGTTGCATCATGATGTTTCCAATATAAGCAAATATTTAATTTAAAAAAAAAAAAACAGAACTCAAAATCCTGTGGGGCTCCTGAGTCTTAGGAGGTTAAAGACCCAAACAGCCACGACAACCAAAACCATCTACTGAACTAAACTGTTTAATACCTGTTGATCCATTAAACTTATCAATACATGTCAATAATTGGTGTAAAATGCGGTTTGTCATCAGATATGACCCATTTGGACATTCAGAGGCTCTGTAGTTACCATGGAAACACCGTCATCTTCTACAATATTGACTCATCAGTAAAACCCATGGAATTGGATCAATGACAGTGGATGGACACACTTGTTTTTATGTTCAGTTAATGATATCTTTGTAGTTTTACTTCAGTTTTGATATAATAACCATTGAATTAACTCTGATCTCTAATGATTTAATATAAGAAAATACCTTATTTACATTGAAAAATGCAAGATGTAGAGGATGATATTATAATGAATGGTGATAAATCAATCACAAAAGTACCTCTGGGTCTTTAAGGGTTAAATAGTATCAAACAGCTGCCGTTTTAGTTTCCTGTTTAATATGAGGCTTGGTTGGATTTAATAAGTACATCCAATAAGCACCTTTACAACATGTACCTTAGAGTATGTACATTATATTCACATTATGCAAATGATCAAATGGCAAAAGTATCTGAAATACATAAAAATATATCTGTGACATGGAATGTTGTTTTTATGTTCAGTTATTGATATATTTGCTGAAAATGTCAAGTTTTTCTTTAGTTTTTCTCTGGTTCTGATATAGTATAATAACACTTTATGGACATCTGCATGATCAGTGAGTCAAATATAGGAAAATATGTGATTTACAGTGAAAAAACACAAAATAAGGAGGATAATATTACAATCAATGGTGGTAAATCACTTAAGAAAGGTACTGCCACAAAAGTAGCATGGGGTCTTTATGAGTTAAAGAGGGACGTCACAGCACAGAAACAGCACGATAAAGAAAAGACAGAAACTTGGGAGTCTGTGCATCTGTTTTTCACTTTTATACGCTTTGTGTTTTCCTACTGGTCCTGGTCCAGTTCGGTTTGCCCTAGTGACCTCTATTTCTGTTTTACAACATAAATATAGGCTTAAGCTTTACATTAAAGTTCACATAAGGGGCTGTTAGATCTAAAGTCTGTCTCTGTGCCTACTCAAACAGCCTTTGAGACTGAAGAACAGTGTGGGAATTTTTACAGCCTTTGACAGATCGTGTAGAGGTTGACACTTCAACTTCCTTTATATATAAAAAAAAAAAAAAAATTGAAAAAAATCTGAACGTGTCTTTAGGGTGGTGAAGTATCTGCAGCAGTCACACCGTATCTCTGTTGAAATCTGCCTTAAATTACACATATGAAATGTGACATGTTGTGCAATATTTTGCAAGTCAGGAAAGTTACCTGTCATAAAGATAGGAGAGTTTAGTCTTGACTTTGACACATGTCATCTTTCTACGGAAGAACTTACAAAGTATTAAAAAAAAAAAAGGAAAAATCACTGCAAGTCTGGCCATGTTCAGAGCTGCAGCAGCATCTTTAGCGAATCTGAGTCGCTTCAGGAAAGAGAAAAATAAGATAATGGTAACTTTTGGGGGGTAGACTTTCAAAATAGAGGCCGCAACCTTCTTGGCTTGAGGTATTTTTTCTACATTAACAAACATATGTGCAGAGACAGAGTATAATGTGGATTTTTCTGATGATCTTTGACTTTTACTCCTGCACTTTAACACAAATATCTGCACTTTCTACTCCTTACAGTCTTGTTACAGTGTTTTAATGCACTTAAAGGAGATTATTGATTTAAAATTTTGCATCATAATGTACCTTGCCAACATTTTCTACATGTATAGGACAGTAAGACACAGAAAAGACAAACCCTCAGCATATGGAGGGGTATGTATTACACATGACAGATACAGCAGCATAAAAGACATGTCGAGAAAAAGAGGAAAGATTCTGTCTAATGAGATGTGTGAGACTGGCAGAACTAATACTGACAGGCAGGATGTGGGGTTCGGTTAGATGGTTTAAAACTAGTTCCAGTACTTTTCCTGCAGGTTTTGACACCTTTAATTCATTTTTTGCTATGGTTTATTTTTTAATATCATTTATGAGTGGTCCGCTGGACAAATGCAGGACTTTATATCTATTTGTGTGTTTAATAAGATGCAAAAGGCTTTCCAGACAGTTACTTAAATAATTGCAAGTGTTGTTCCTTTTTCGAGCACAGAGACTTTGCATTCTATTCACTTTAATGCTTTGATTTTAATTACATCTGCAAAGTAAGTTATGTTTCAGGACCCTTTGTCTGCCTGTCATCAGCTTTATGCTAAAGCTATAAGGCTAGTGTTCATGAAACTTTGGGGAAGGGGAGAGAACAGTGGAGAAGCCATTAAAATGTTGGATGGATCCAGAAAATTTGATTTTTTTACCCCCCAGTATGGTTAACATGATGCTCTAGTTTTAATTTCGCATTATTTAAAGTCTCCAACAAACTTCATGTGTCTTATAAGTTTACATGCAGACTCACTGAATGACAAGGATAATACACATAATGATAAAACATATGTTCAACCGTTTTCCACTAAGACACTACACTACTGTCCCCTTAAGAATGATGGTTTTGTGTGAATGTCAAAAATCTGTGTTGAGGGGAAGGATTTTTCAATGTAAGCTTGGAGCATGGAGGCGCTCCTATTGTAGATCCACTCAGACTGTCAGATGGTTGTCCTGTCTTCTGACACTGTTAGAAATCTGTCCCAGTCTGTCTTTGATTCCAAGATCATGTCGACGGCCATGTCGGAAGCCTTTTGAACCTAAACGTGCACCGTAGGACTGCTGGGTTTGGCCCAAACCAAACATGTTTTCTCATCTTTTGTCTGGTTCAGCCCAAAGTCACACACTGTATTCTGGGATTTAGATAAAAGATGCAAACATGTTATTGTGTTTCTCCTTTGTGTCGATATTACCTTAATTTTAACCCAACTGTATACCAAATATAGCTAAACATAAAACCATTTCAACCTCCAAACTAATGTAAGAACTAGGAAGGTAGATAGATAGATAGATAGATAGATAGATAGATAGATAGATAGATAGATAGATAGATAGATAGATAGATAGATAGACTTTACTGATCCCAATCTAGTTAACTGTACATAGTCAAAATAGAATATAAGAATAAAATTGAACATAAGAGCAAACACACTATAGATAATATATTAGAAATATAACAACAGAACTGGTAAAAAAAAAAAAAATCTGAACAATCCAACAAGGTGCAACAATAAGCTGCAATGTGTAAAGTAAAAGTGGGAACAGGTGCATAAATAACATTAAAGTACATTTTGACCAGAGTTTTAACATCAGAGGTGAGTTTATTGTACAGTAGACCTAGAATGACCAAATATCCTCATGAATATGAATAAATACTAATGTTTGTCCTCACAACTACACAAAGGCCATATCATTAAACATGTCTGCTCCATGTGTAGTAAATATGTTCCTTAAAGCCACTCCTGTTTGATGTTCACACGTGTTCTACATGTTCTCCATCTGGTCGGTGTTCGCGTGGACGGGCCCGGCTGTCTCCGTTCGACCCCTGTCTCACTCTGTGTGTCTCTCTCTCCTTTTTCCTCTGAAAGTACGTTTTGATTTCGGTGAGTTTCTGCATCCTGTTTGCCTGAGGGACCGTAGAGCCCCCGGCTGATTAGAGGAAGCCCCATATCAGATTACTCCCAACCCCCTCTTTGTGCGCCGCTGCCCAGGTTTAATACCTTTCTACCAGAGCTTCCTCATCACTGATCGGCGCTGTAAATCAGCCCCCGTCTACGAGACTCACATCACTTTAGGGACCAGGAGCCCTCAAACTGGGGTCACAAAGCAAAAAACCCAAAGCACATTTATATCATGAGAATAATTTATTTTTTTTACAGTGACTTGTATGATTTATAGTACTAACCTACAGTCCATGTTAACATTTAAAGCTGCACATTTGTACACGCGCATAAACATAATAACACTCTGCACACGTGCAAAAGATATATGGGTTTGTACCCACGCATACCTGTGCATATGCACAGTCGAGCATAAATCCGCGGCACTCATTTCCCCTGATACACTCATGAGTTCCAGCTTTGCGTGACTGTTATGATGGAACCTCACATGACTTGAGCTATAGCGTACAGTAAACTGATATACAGCAAATATAGGTCTAGAATATATTAGCTCTTCAACCGTACCTGTTTTTTTTTTTTTTCATGTGCTTTCATTGATATGCTTCTCAATGTATTCTCCATTGTTGAGTTGCTGGGGAATAACACAAATGTGATGATAATTATGCAGGGTGAAGTATATTTTCATGAGACGTTTTTATAAATGTTATTTTTTCTCAAATATGTGGAAAATAACATTGATACAGTACTGATATGTTACAGTAGTATGTTACTAAGTACTTTATATATGCAAAGTTGAGATATTTGTACGTTAATTGACTATTTGTTACACTACTGCATGTCAGAGGCAAACATTCTTCCTTTTAACCATTACATTTGTCTGACAGTGTCGTGTCAATATGTGTTTTTGATAACCTGAGGGGTCTTTCTTGTAGGAATCCTCCCTCTTCTTTAGCTAAATACATCTTGAGGGTGCTTGAAAGTCTTAAAAAGTATGGAATTTTGATACACTGTTTTCCAGACCTTGAAAAGTCTGGAATATTGTGTGAAAGTCTTAATAAAGTATAGAAATAATTTCTCTCATAGTTGATTTTTAGAGTATACTCAGAGGCACATAATCTAAGCTAAGTAACACATGAGGAAAACGTATTAAAAACTTGATTTGATTTCACTAACTGGTTGGTACTGGAATGATTCTAGTGAAACTTGTTTGTGTGATATATGTATTTTGAAAACGTTTGTCTGTAAAACAGGTACAATCACAATGAAAAAAGTAGGCACGCAGCAAAGTATAAAAGTACATAAAGTCAAGGTCAATAGGAGTTTTGAAAAACTCTGGAATTATTATTTGGATAAAGAGCAAACACCCTGAGCTTTGATTTAGTGGAAAATGCATTTTTACTAACAGTGCTGTTTTTCTGAGTTCCTTTCTGTGGTTCTGACAGGACAGTGGTGCCACAGACATGATGAGGTTAAACTACCTACTGTTTTAACCTCCTCAGACCCAGGAAAGCCACAGGTTTTTGAGTTTTGGCTCTTTTTAATTAAATAATTGCTTATATTGGAAACATCATGATACAACAGTTTTTTCAGATGCATTCTTAAAAAATCTATGGAATATCATTTGTGATGGACAGTTTTTTGGTTTTTTTTGTCTAAAGCTGTGGACTTCTTGTCCTCATACGTGGACAGAGGGTCTTAGGAGGTTAAAGTAGTGAAAATGAGCTTATCTTTATATTCCTACAGCAGTAAAATGGAACCCACACACTGATTCAGCACTAATGACAGGACATGACGACCGCTTTCACATTTTTTAAATAAATTTTTAGGATGCATGCAAGTATGAGTGTATTTACTTGAGTCAAAGACCTGAATACTCCTTTTACTGTGTTTCAAATATACATATGCATGTGGTTCAAGACTAGTAACCACCGTTTTTGGGATTGCGTACAAAAACGTGGATGTTGAAGTTCACATCGGGGCTCCCGCAGACATGAAGGATTTGCACGAGTCTTCTATTCTTAAATCAGAGCTGGATAATCTGTCTGTCATAAACACAATTGAATGGTGCTAAGAGTTCTTTTTAAAACTTGAAATGATGTGTTTAGACAGTTTGAATTTTAGCGTCCCTGATTAATATGTATTTTTTTTCTCTGTGTATAGCAGAGCGTGGTGGAACATGGTGCTGAGGATCCACATGACGGGCACGGCCCACATGGCGCATTAAAAGCATCTAGAAAAGACGCAACCTTCACATCCAGAGGCTTCCTTTCAATTCTGAAGAGGTGAGTGAAAATTAAATCACTTTATTTAAACCTTCAACAGCCTTTTAAGTCGACCGGGAGGGCAAGGACGGCGCCATCTGCATCTCAGACTTCCTTCATCACGTTGAGCACAAACTGACGAATCTGACCTAGAATACCACAGGCCCATCTATCTAATTAATCTTTCGAAAAGCTTAAGGCTTGGGAATAAATATATCGACGTGTCGCTGCGAATTCAGTTTTTTTTTGTCCAATCTCCCACCTGCCATTGCAACATCTGTCTGTCAGCGGTTGCCAACAGGCCTCCAGCTTCCCTCCTTCATGCAATTAAACAATTACCACCATTTACCCTTCTCTCACGTACACGCTCATTTGGAGATTTTGGATAGTGTTTTCTTCATCCCACGAATCCGTTTTATTTTTCTCCCCGGGCGATCGACTTGAGTCAGGATTTAGTTTTACTGTGTGGGCTGTCACCGCCAAAGTGTGGCCAAAACTACATGTTACAATTGAACTGATTTGGTCCATTTGCACTTTAATAAATGGGTGCATGCTAAAGCCAAAGCGGGTGTCGGCCCCACAGTGCAGGGGAGCAGGCAGGCAGGCGTGGAGCATGTGATTGGAATATATGGCTCGGGCAGCATGGCGGATGCAAGAGGTCTCATCAAGCCTGTGTAAATGTTTACCCTGCACACAGTTTCCATTTCAGCTCGCGGCCCAGCATCACCTTACCACTTAGCGGTTCGTAGGTTTCATTTCTGTCAACGCTACTGTCTCGCAGCTGGCGCGGACCAGAGGTAACGCAGCAAAGGCCGGTTCTTATGACATCGGCTTTGCGTAAGCAGGTCCCGAGCAGCTATTTACCTTTCCTCACTACATTAACCCATTGATGAATTAACGACCGTCTCTGGGCATGTGTCGTAGTGTGTCTAAGTCGTTAATGCAGAAAAGTAAACGTGCATATTTTAGATACTGCTTGCTCTCGGCTAATTCCTGGCAAACCTAGTGCCAGACATTCTTACTGCCTTAATCTGTGACATCCAGAAACTGCTACTTGCAAACAGCTGCTTGAATTAGAAGCATTGGAAACTTAATATATGCTCTTTTTTTTAGAATAATTTTCCAATTTTAGCACATATCATTCCAATAACGGTAGTCCTTGTTAGTGCCAAAATGAGCTTTCTTTCAATCTATACGCTTATTTTACGGTTTACCAAGAAATCCCATCTTTAACTGAAGAGCCCACACACTACAAATGATTGATCATATAATATTTCCGTTTCCCTGATTTGTAAAGACTACGCACCATGCAGACTGAAAGAACTACATGTGCAAAATATCCAAGGCAATACAGAACATTTAAAAGACGAATGACGTATTCCTGCAAACTGAGGCTTTCTGCTTCCTGTTTAATCCTGGTTCTTCTGTTTGTATATCTCCTTCAAAACTGTGGTGAAAGAGAAATTTGGGCCGGCGATGCCCCGACCACTTCAAAGACCACTGCTGAAATGTGTAAACTTTTCATTCTGCAACACATACATCTATATCATTTTTACTCGAACAGTTCCTAACATGCATTGTCATATTTTCACTTTAACCCCTTTTTTTTTTTTTTTTTGAACATATGGATTTGAGAAAACGGTACAATACATCTGAAAGCACAAAGCGGACTCACAATCCATATAAATCAAGAAGATTCAAGGCTCAAAGAGACTACAGCTGCAATCTGTGATCCTTTAGCCACAGCTAAGGGCTTGGACTCAAATGATTCATCACATGATGATTAGTTGTGGCCGGGTTGGTATCCTTTCTCTTCTAACCCGTGGCCATGTTGGAGGCTATTTTGGAGATGAACGGGCACTCGCCGCTTAACCGAGCCTCAGATGTGGAGAGGAGATAAGTGTTATGTCTCTTAACAATTTGACAAACCTGCAAACCATATGAGCTGCACTGCAGATTCGGTTTCACTAGTGTGTGTGTGTGTGTGTGTGTGTGTGTGTGTGTGTGTGTGTGTGTGTGTGTGTGTGTGTGTGTGTGTG
>JAPQRQ010000012.1:17140025-17153076 GCA_037367365.1 Apogon talboti
AAAATTATGGAGCACAAACACAGACACTCTACACTATGGCGCGACTGGAGACAAAATGGCGGACGAGACTCAGGCGTTGTAAAGTCGAAACAGCGTAAGTCGAGTACCGCGTAACCTGAGGACCTCCTGTATTTAAGACACAATATTAGTACGATCAACTATCAAAATAACTGGCTGGAAGTATTTTAGCAGCCCCACGTTATCATTTCGAGCCACAGAGCCTCCTTTCAACAGGTGGGATTGTCATATTTAACTGGATGATGAAGAGGAGGATCAAACAGAAGATGAAGACCGAACACAGACACAGCAGGACAGTGGGAGTGTGGAGTTTTGTTGTAGTACTGGTCCAGGGGAAGGCACAGCAAAGGACATCAGAGAAATGAGCAATAAAAGAAAAAAAAAAACTGAATTACTGTGTTACAAATCCATTTTAATTCAAGAATGAATGCATTGGACTCAGCTGGCAAGGCTACTTAGCTTGGCGAGTTTCATCCCTCGCTCTTCCCAAACTCCAGGGGTTGTTTACTACAGAACAATTTCATAAATATGTGATTAAAAAGCAGCTGCCAAGGCATGGGCCTGTATGTGTGGAGTTTGCACATACTCCCACCCACACACTTCCATTGGTTAACTGGTCAATCCAAATCACCTATAGGTGTGAATGGTTGTTCGCCTGTGATGAACGGCTGACATGTCAAGGGTGAACCCCATGTTCACCCATCTGTAGCTGGGATGGAAATAACATTAAAACGGAAAAACCGAAAAATATTCCTGGTTTGTATGTGTCATCCATGAATTAGAGTAAATCCTCCAATGACAAATTATGTTGAGATTACACATATTTGTACAATGGGAGTGCTTTATTCTGCCCATTGGGTTGTTTTTTTATTTATTTATTTTTTGTGGACCCTTGCTATCAGTGTTATTTTTCTGTAAATTCAGTATTTGGCAGTATGTGGCACCTTATCTCTGCTAAAGTGCGAGGGGAGCTAGAAACTTAAATCACCTGCCATTTGAGAAGGCAATCTCCCTCTCCTTCCTCTCTACAATTGTGGCTTTCACCTCCCCTTCCATTATCTCTGAGCCAAAATGGAATTTTAGCAAACCATTCAGAATCAAAAAGGAGGAAATAAAATCTATTCCAGAAGCAATGGTAGTGTCTGCAGCCTCTCTACTTAATGGCTCTTTACAAAGCGGGACTGTCTTAATGAAAATAAGGTCCGGAGCTTTTTCTTTGATTACTTTTCTTGCCCCCCCCCTCCCTTCTCTTCTTTTCTTTGGTTATGAAAGCTCTTGTTATGGACGTAGCGTTTCAACAATGACAGTGTTGGTATAGGTCAGTGCAGCCTTGGTGGTTGGGCCGGACTTGGCCAAGGACACGCAGCAGCAGGACTTCATCATGTCCTCCGGTCCATAACCTTGGCTCACATCCACCGCTGATTCCCACTAACTGAATTGGCGCTGGGTTTTACTCAGATGTGATCCACGTCCTGAAGAAGCAGCAGTAACAGCAACAATATCGCCATCAAACAATAGCGATGAAATTATTTTAATACCGTACACACATTTTTTCATCTGTAAACTGAGGGTTTTTATTCTTGATCTCGTGTAAGAACTGGAGCCTTTTAGTATTTACTTCTGCGCCGAAGATTGAAAACAGATTATCAGTTAAATAACCGTCATGTAAGACAATCCCGGTGAACATTTTTCAGGGAATGGAATTTTCTTTGTTTACTTCTGACAGACACTTGGCGAGAGATTCCGGCGTAATCCTAATTCTCCTCGACCGGGATCTTAATTCGGTGGAAAATCATTTAATTACTTTGGCTTTCCTGTAGATCTGCCATTAGGAGCAGAGTCTTGTCTTTCTTCAGTAAACCGAGGGTGAAGAGTTTGTGTTATTATTACCCCGCGTTGGCCATCAATCTGTGGATCTCAGACTCTTCAAATGAAATGGCGTTGGTCAAGGTCTCGGCCATACAGACAATTAGGAAGGAACGCCATGGGAGAGAGAGCGCGAGGCAGCTGTAAATCTTGAGCACGGCCAAGTTTATGACAGTGGAGGATAATGCATGTCTAGAATGAGCGTGAGGGGATTAATTTGGCCATTTCTGGTAACTCTGTGGGCTTAGACCAGGCAACCTTTCCTCACCCCAACTCCCACTGCATGGCCTTGGAATTCATTGGTCCTGATTGTTGCCGGGTTGGAGGCTGTATTAATGGATGAGTCATTATCTGCAGTTTGGCCTCACGTGGAGCTGTGCATCCCCGTCCACTCATGAGTCTGAAAGTCAAAATAATGTATGTGCTATTTGACAGGTCTTTGTGACAGGTAAAAATAAAATTGAGCAAATGTATAAGGTTACAGATCTGTGAATGTTGATTATTGAGATTATGTAACAGTAAGGATGGCTGATTGATATTGATTCTGTTTATTAGATTAGATTAGATTAGACTGGATTAGATAGAACTTTACTGATCCTTTGGCTAAGAAAGTAAAAACAGCAACAGTAAAAAAGCAATACAATAACCATGAAAACATAGTAATAATGATAATAATAAGCTTATTATGTTAGAATATTATAGTATGCACAATATGTATATATATATAGTTAGTCACATAGTTAATCACAGAATAAAAGTACTAGTAGAAACAAGTGGCAAGTAGTTAATAATATAATTATCTTATGTTATAATATTCTAATATTATAGTATGCATAATATATACTGTATATAGTTTCATTATCACAGAATAAAAGTTATAATAAAGTTAAAATAATAATAATAGTTGTCATAACAACAATATACAAGTAATATAAGTATGTAGGTAATAATAATAATGAGTCAATTCCTTGATATTCTTTCTGATTTCTGATCAGTTTTCCAAAAAAAGTAGGTCTAAACAGGTGTGTCTTGACTTATAGCAACAATTTTTCTAAAAATCCTGTACATGTGATCTTTGAGTTGATTTAACCTTTCATGCACATGTGAATACATGACATGGTTATCTTTTCTGATCTGCTCTATTTCTCAGGCATAGTATTATAGAATAGTTGAGTTTCAGTTGCAGCTTTAGAGTTTATTTATGCCTGTAGTCATAGACTGCAGTCTTAGAAATAATTGGCAAGCAAAAGCAAGACACACACCAAGAGATGCACTGCAGGCACATCAAGTTAATGTTATTTACTGGAATCAAACTTACAGAGGTGAAGAAGCTTTCTCTTCCTGACAGTTGTGTTGGATACTTGCATAATAGAAACAGAGAGAAAATAGGCCCACCTGGCTTTGAGGAAAAAACAGGTACACATAGATAAGAAGAAATGATAAACTCAGAGGCAGACAGAGTTAAAAGAACTGAATCATATGAGGAAGATCTCCATGTGTTATAACATTATTAAATATGTGATGATACTAACCTCACAGAAACAAAAAAAAAAAAATGACACCACTCATGCCCCATCCACACTAATACGGATATTCAGCAACATGCCGTTGTACCTTACAAATACAGACCTTTGTGAAATTCCTGGGTCATCAGAATCAGAACAGACTGCCTGGTCTTTATAGAGTCAAGTGCAACAACATTTGGATGCTCAGACCAATCACACTATAAATAAATCTAAATAAAACCTAAAGTATAAAATAGACAAGGTGTATGTTTATCCATGTGAAAAGGGAAAACAAAGATATTAGAAAACAATAGCATTACACCGCAATTTCTGCATGTCTGCTGTTTTTGTTATGAATCTGCTCCTTAACCTCCTAGGACCCTCTGTCCACGTATGAGGACAAGAAATTCACAGCTTTATACAAAAAAAAGAAAAAATAAGAAACAACTGTCCACCGCAAATGACATTCCATAAAAATTTTTAAGAATGCATCTGAAGAAAACTGTTGCATCATGATGTTTCTAATATAAGCAATTATTTAATTAAAAAAAGCCAAAACTCAAAAACCTGTGGGGCTCCTGGGTCTGAGGAGGTTAAACATCCCATATAGGTCATATGTGTATAATTTAGTGTTTTACCTCCAATTGTTGCAAAATCTGGTTGATATAATGAATTTGGCTGTTTGCAGTCATTTTTACTTTGTATTGTGGTTAGAGAGATAATATTTTGTCAAACTAAAGGTTGTGTGGGCAGAATTAGACAGAGGTGGAAAATACGTATAGTATTAATGTGAGGTTTCATGTGATTGGCCAGATCGTATATAATCATGGCCTCCATCTGATTGGTGAAAAAAATTGCTCGCTGATTGTGAAAGCACGGCATGTGTTAATAACAGATTTAGCTATTTCATTGTGTTTCATGCAGTATTTTGCGATGTTTATCAGTAGGTACTAATCCGTACACAATGCCTGTATTTTAATCTGTATTCCTGCATTGAATTCACCACTCAGAATGAACGTTTTTCTTATTTTCGGGTCTTATTATCACGTATACGGCTCTGTTTCCATGTGAATCATGCTTAAATATTTAAATGGATCTTAGAGTAATAAGGTTTAACCACATTTATGAGTACCATGGATGAAAAATCTCTTTATCCCATGACTGTATCCATCCCTGCCTCAGTGCACCAGGCTCTACGAGTAGTTGCACCTCAAGGCCATTATCTGTTTCTATTGGCCAACATTCAAGTGATTATCTCTTCACTCCTGCCTTCCCCCGAAAGTATACATGTCGATTCTCTCGATTGGCTTGAGTCCTAGCGTTAAATATCAGCCTCGCACGGCTTTGCTCTTGCCTCCGGGGTTAATGACACATCTTCGGAGGCCTCCTCTAAATATCGGTCTAGCCACGGGTCCAGATTCATCCTCCGCATCCCGTCGGCTCCATGTGCAGTTCCGTCTCCATGGCAACAGGCGTGTGTTTTGTGTACACACACCGCGGTCGAGGAAGGTGTTTTTTCGGGGGGAGAACGAGGAAATGAATCACCACGGGGAAATACAGGTCTTCATCCCTACGGGGTCAAAGGTGAAGCGCAGGATCCCACTGAAAACACCCCCCTCCCCCCCGCTTCATTTCTCTTTCAACCACTCAGTCCGTTGCCGTCGGCTTCCTCCCCGGCTATGATTAGAAACCATAACCTCATACTTCAGTGTCACACTGTGTCTACATCCATTTAGCAACGAAAGCTAAACGACCTGTTTGTCGTACTGAGACTGGTACTACCGCGCCGTGCACCTCAGCTCTGGGAAAGTGGGATTTTCGGGGGTCTAATTACCTTCACCAGCTGATTATGGAGGCCCCTATATTCCTGTGACATGTTAATCAGGCTGGTGTTGTGGACTTAGTTTTGACACACTGATTGTGAGGCTTTGATGGCTCCACCACTCCGGGCCTGGTCAGGGTCACCGCTGACGACTTCTTTTGATCTGAGCTCGCAGGTTTCTCCACCGGGCGAATATGTCAACGTCAATAATAGTGTTAGAGGACGGTAATTGCTTAACACGGTGTCTGGATGGTATAAGTGGTGCGACTGTGGTCGCCGTACTTTTTTTATTTTACGATTTCTACTGAGGCCTTGCCAAGATTTTCCTGGACAAATTGCGTTTTATCTCATGGCTCGGCATTTTCGAAACTCCATTGATTTCGGGGGCACGGCTCGTTTTTTGTTTTTTTTTTTTTTGAAAAATGAGGGTCGGATCCGGAGGTTTTTATTTTAATTCCAGTTCCGCTCCGTGGGTAAAGAGCGGCCAATGAGTTACGAGTTTCAACGGTGACCTCATAAATAAAACCATTACAGCAATCAAAGCGAAGTATAAAATAGGTGGATTTTGGTTTGAAGAAACATTAGGGCAGGAAGGCTTTCATTAGGAGCACAAATGAATCTTTGGTATGGGAGACTCCTGCACAGGCCAAGTCATCCCCAGACGATGGTAAATCAATCTGAATATCCGCTGGTGTCATCACGCCGTTAATGGTTATGAAAGAGCCCTGTGAGAGTAAAAAGCTGAACTTTTTTCTTCCTTTTTCCCCCCTTTTTTAGCCAGAGTTGAACTTCTGTACTTTCCTTCTGTCAAAGAATGAAGGATATGATAGAAGACACACGTGGCATTGAGAAGTAGGCTGAAAAAAAAACAAAAAACTCTCACCATCTGTCAATTCTACTCTCATCTTGTCAGAGTCATATTTATTATCTTTAACTATAAATGCCCATGCTTTAAACCCACTCTACCAGTGACCTCATCGGGTCACCTGTCATGCAAATCACTGTTGCAGAGCGCAGAAATGGTGGCAATAATTCACCCCCCCACCCCCCTGCAAAACGTGGACCAGCACACGCCTTCAAACGTGCACCTGAACTTCATTGTTACTGTGGACTGTGACTGATGGAGATAAATATTATATCACTTTTTTTGAGATAATCCCCTTTTCAAAAGAGGCCATAAATTTGATCGAGTGCAATCGAGGACGTCTGGAGATGAAAGAATCAAAAAAGTCTGAGCCTGGTTCGCGTGTGTTTGACCGTTGTTCTCGCACTGCTTTATACACGATGTAGATTCACCTTTGAAGTTAAATCGAGTTAATGTTCAGCAAATTAACAGACAATTATATTTTGTGTTTATATTTTCCACTGTTTTTGTGGGACCACGCAACTAATCGAGGAAGTTTGTATAACTTTAGTGTGTCATTTGGGTTATTGACAATACTCTCCTGTACATGGAATCACTACTTTAATCTCCACAAATGCACTTTTATGTTCGTTTAAAGGTTTTACAATAGAAAGTGTTACTGGAAAGAGCAAATTTAGGAAAAAATAATAAATGCAAAAACCTTTTTACACATATGTGAGGTGCTTTTTTGTCTTATTTAGTCCAACACATAATGGGGTGTAAACATTATCTAGTAAACATTGTGTTTGCTTAGATTCTAACTATGTATATTCCCTTAATGCAAAAAAAAAAAAAGAAAAGGCTGCTAGAAGCGACAAGTAGTGTGGAGCCAAAAATGACTCTTCGACCTCATCCATGAAAAACATCCCAGATTAATCAGAAACCAACAACAGAATGAAGTCAAATGGAAACCACCATCTGACAGCTCAACCTGACCTAGTTTATTCACCCTGAACCTGCTGATGGAAATACACTTTTTATCTTATATCTATATTTTTTTACATTTCCCTTCAAATTTACTCGATAATCACATGGATGCACATCGAATGCATTTTTTTGCACATTGAAATGCTCTGAGGAAATATCATCTTAATAGGATGCAGGGTGTTTTAAGGTTCATTTGTATGTGCACTCACATGAAATTTCAGTTCCAATCTGTTTTGTGCTCGACATTTTTTTTTTTTTTTTTTTTTTTACTTTAGCTGAGTCCATTTCTAAGATGATGACTGACTCTACACATAGCCACCATCATAACACTCACTCTGACTGGATTTTCTCTCGAAATCTTTTTGCTCACTCCCAGTTTCTTTTTGGCTTTTTAGCTTAAAAATGCAACCAAAAAACACCCGGCAACTTCAACAAACTTCACACGATTACACAAACATTTTTCTATGACGTCTCCATTCACATCCATCTATTTCACCTTCATCTTTCGTTTTGTTTTCCCTCTCACCTGGATTCCTTGTTTATATTTCACTCCACTCTTCCTTTTCATCCCTCCTCACCTCTGCTGTCTCTCTTCTCTTGTACCTGCCATGCATGTCATAGGTCTGGGAGGGATGAGAGGAGTAGAAGAAGAAAGAGTCTGCAGACCGACACCTTGAAAAGCAGGACGTATACCCACCAATCTCTCACAATCCCATCAGCCTGACAGGACGTCGGAACTCTAAAAGCACACATATTCTCCAGGTGGGATATATGTAAGTGCAGGTATTTCTGCACTGTATGTATTGTGCATTACTTTTGATCTGTATTAAAGTGAGTTAAGGCTGTTCAGTGTACGGTATGTTGTCCTTATAGAATAGAAGAATGGAGATTGAGGTAAGAGGAGGCACTTTTAACATTTGTTGATTTTACTGCAAAATCAAAATCTATTTCTTGCGTGCCCATGGAAAACAACTCATAGCCATTAACCATATCAACCATTACCAACATTAACCAATAACCCATCTGACATACTGCAATTCTGCTTTTTATATAAATATGTATATAGCATTTTATTACATTTTGTTTCGGTGGTTTTCTGTTCTATCTTTGTGCATACACATTTACTTGCACTTTATCCAATTGCTGCCTTAACGTCTGAATATCCCCATTATGGGATGAATAGTCTTAACTTAACTTAACTGAATTTAGCTTAACTTAAGTTATTAAAAAACTGTATTTCCTTTCCCCATTATTATGGTTTTAGCACAATAGCCATTAACCATAACAACCATTACCAACCTTAACCAATAATTCATCGGACATATTGCAATTATACTTTTTATATAAATATGTATAGCGTTTTATTACATTTTGCATTGGTGGTTTGTTTGTTTTTTGTGCTATCTTTGTGTATGCGCATTTACTCAGACTTTATCCAATTGCTGCCTTAACCTCTGAATATACCTGTTGGGAAATAAATTATCTTATCTCATCTCTTCTTTTCTTTTCTTTTCTTTTCTTTTCTTTTCTTACCTTACCTTACCTTACCTTACCTTACCTTACCTTACCTTACCTTATCTTATCTTAAACCTTTGCCAAATGCCAGTTCTCTGCATTTTAAGGCAGTTGGAAAAACTAGTCTTTACATAAATATACATCCCCTTCATTATGTCTTTGTTGTGTCTGCCTTGAGTCGTGTCCTTGTCTGGACTGTGATACCTGCCTTATTGCTCTCATTAGATTACCCAAGGAAGCTGAGTCTCTGTGTTTTCTCCTGCCTTTCCATATTGATTGCAGAATATGAGACGGTAGTAGTTGAATAAGGAAGTCATTGACTATTTAGATTTTCAGAGGTAATATTGAGCCATTGACTAAGCTTGGGCCAACATCAGTGCTAAGTTTTGGCCCACGACCTGCGTGTTAACTAAACTGTTTTACAGCGTAGCCCACATTAACAATGAAGTTCATGACCTTTTTTTTCCCCACATAGACTTCATCTCCACTGCAGTCAGACAGTGGCTTTGACTTGACCATACTTTTTCTTTCTGCTGCATTATTTGTGATTAATGGAGTAATAATCTGTTTTAGTTTGTTTTATTTTATTTTGAGCTAAAGGGGGAATCAGTAAAAATTCTCATCTCACTGCCATCATCCCGTATAATAAAAAATATTACCTTTATTAACCCATAAAGACCCAAACAGCCACTGGCGACCAAAACCATCTACTGATATAAACTGTTTAATACCTGTTGATCCACTAATCCTATCATTACATGTAAATAATTGGTGTAAAATACAGTTTGTCATCTTTTCATGGTCATCAGATATGACCCATTTGGACGTTAAGAGGTTCTGTAGTTACCGTGGAAACACCGCCATCTTCTACAACACTGATACACCAATAAAACCCATGGAGTTGGATCAATGACAGTGGATGGAGACACTTGGGTTCTGTTCAGTTAATTATATTAGTCACTTTTGTTAAGTTTTCTCTGCTTTTGATATAATAACCCTCAACTTTAATCGGAGCTTTTATAAACATCTACATGATCAGTGAATTAAATAGGGGAAAATACATGATTTTCACTGGAAAAGTCAGAAAATTCAGAGTATCATAATATAATAAATGATGATAAATTCCTTTAAAAAATGAAATTGAGAGAAAAATTCATTTGAGAACTACCACACAACTAGTATTGGGGCTTTATGGGTTACTAAAGACACAATAATGATACACTTTATTGACAATAATATATTTCTGGTTTGCTTACCTCTCCTGTTATGTGAACTATACTTATTTAATTACTTACATAGTTTATTTTACCCACTGGTTGGATTTCCCCCATTTTCCCCCACCGGAGAAATTCACATTAAAACCTCAATAAGTTCTTTTTTTTTTTTGTCTCTCAGGAACAAAGTAGATTATATTATATTACTATACAATGATAAACTGACCTGACTTGCCCTGTATTACACATGAGTGTAAAAAAGAAAAAAATGTTTTACTCTCATAGGCAACTCCAGGAAATGCTTTGAAATAAACCTCATAAAACATCTGATTGCTCTGAAATGTAAAATTACGCTGTCATTTTCTTAGAAAAATGAAAGAAAGCAGGAAAATGGGTAAACCTAGCAACAAATGCATCCCTCTGACAAATGCTACATCTCACAATATGACCTTAGGTAATCACAACTAAATCACATTTCGGATCCACACAGGGCATCATTATGATTCTATGTCCTCTGAGACGCGAGGCAAGGCGATTCATAGCCTGGCCGCGTATAAAACCTCTTTCACCGTTATTGCCTTCACTCCTGATGAGGACCGGGTCAGAGTTCAAGTGTTGAGGGACCACTACTGTCCCCACAGGGAATGTTGGGTAATGGAATGGGAGATTCAGGTCAAACAGAATGATTTGGGTTCAACCTCTGGCACCGGGTTAGATTCAAGCCGGGGTGAAGATCTAATGCTCGATTTGGGATCAGAAGCGGCGGCAATAATGACCATTAAAAGTCCATCCAGTGACAAAGAGAGCTGTAAATCTAATCCCATATTGGCCCGTGCACATATGTTGGCTGTAATTCAGTTACGCCTAAATAACTCTGCGTCTCATTGTATTTTTTCAGCGATTATTCAGGCCCGCTGCGTCTCGGAGAAAAACGGTTTTAAAAACGCACACAAAAGTCTGTTTGTGAATGTCCTAATTAGGGCTAAAAGTTTAAGTTCTGCCCCTCGTAGTGTTAGCGTTTGCTGTTTCTAGTGTGGAAAAAATCTAATATATGCCAAAACTTATTCCAGCATCAAAGCTTTACACATATTTTCTGTCCTCACTTAGATCTGACAGCATCAGCAACATGGTTGGTGTGGGTTTGTTTCAACCCCAACAGAGTAGAAAGCGATCAAAGTTGATATGCTGCTGCGTGTGTGTGTATTTGTGTGTATTTGTGTATATGTTGAATGAATATAGATACTATTACTTTCATTTATATTGTGCGTATGTGTGGATTTGAGCTTGACTGGTTGTCTGGTCTTGCATCACATTACATACAGTATTTATGATGCAATTAAACAGTCACTGTTTCTAAAATAGTCCAGTACGTATATTTTCTTTGAATGTCAGAATAAGCTGTCGGCGTTGCACTCTACAGTTACAGGAGATGGATTCTCAGCCCGGTGGGGGACCTCTGTTTGTCAAGTGGAAAGATCTTTAGAGCACTAGGGTGCCGAGGATGGCAGAGACTGGGTAAAAACTGTTGCTGTGCCACATTCTGATTCTGATTCTGACATAAAAATGTAGATTTACTCCAAAATATTCAGCATTTTGTATATTTACATGAACTCCCTGCAGATTCACCAATACAATAGTGGTGACAGGACTGCATTTTTAAGTTTGACCCCAGAGCAGGGGGTGTCAAACTCATTTAAGTTCAGGGGCCACATCCTCCCAGTATGATCTGAAGTGGGCTGGACTAGTAAACTAATAACATCATAACCTCTAAATAATGTCCACTCCAAATGTTCCTTGATGTTTTAGAGAGAAAAAAAGAAAAACTACCATAAGAAAATGTTGACATCTGAAAAAAAAAATATGAATAATATGAACAAACATGAAAAAAATGAAATTTATTGAGACAAATAAGTGCAATTTTAACAATATTATGCCTCAGTTTATTAATTACACATGTACATTACAGCTTACAGATCACAGTGGACCTGCAAATACACAAAACATTTAGGAACCGGCAGAATATTGATAAAGGTGCACTTACTTCTCTTAAGACACTTCAGGTTGTTCATATTTATTCAGGTTATTCACTGTTTTGTGAAAGGTTGGTTTATAAATGCAAACATTATTATTATGTAATTTTAATATTTTACTGATCCAACCCCCATGAGATCAAATTGGGCTAAATGTTGACCCTGAACTTAAATTACATCTTATTTAATATCTTCGGTGTCATTTTTGCATTTCACAAATTCATCCCATGGGCCGAATTGGACCCTTTGGTGGGTCCGGTTTTGGCCCGCGGGCCGTATGTTTGACACCCCTGCCCTACAGGACCTTGCAGGCCCTCAGGTGAAAAAGACCACAAACCAGGCGCATGTATCTGTGTACGAGCAACATGCACATTCACAGCCGTACCGAAGCTTTCTGGGATATGTACCTAGTCTCAAATGTCTGTGGCACTTGCCGTCTGGCTGCCTTCACCTGTCACCTGTCATTCTGTCACTGTTCCTGATGGGACCACCCCATCCCATCCCACCCCCCCCACCCCGCCCCCCTGTTCACCCTGCCAGCGTGGGGGCATGACAGAGGACAAAGCCAGAGTGACAGACAGTGACAGGACGGTGATCCCCGCTGTACGCCACGGGCAGGGGGCTGCCTCTCCATGTGTCACCCTGAGTGACAGAGTGGAGTCGGACGCCTGAGGTGGACTGATACAGCCAGTAGATAGAAGAGTGGACTGCAGCACTAGGCTGTCTATCTCCATTTTACACACACACGCATATAAATGCACATACAATGAACATTAAACATGTAGGCAGATTTAAGGGGGGGGGGGTAGATTGTACAGCCATTTAAATATTTAGAGTTTATTCATTTGCAAATCACAGTAAAAAAAAAAAAAAAAGTGAAGGATACAAAGGATTGTTATTTTGAATAATAATCCATCAAACAGGGATGAGTGTTTTTCCTTCAGTGCTTAAAATTCTTAACCATTAAAGACCTATAACTATTTTATACTGACTTCTAAAATTAATTTTTCTCTATACTTAACCTTTCCTAAGTGATTTATCACTATTTATTATTATATACTCTGCATTTTTCAGTGATAATCACACATTGTCCTCTGTTTAATTTACTGATCATGTAGATGTTCATTAAACCTCAGATTAAGGTTGAAAGTAGAATAAAAAGTGACTTTCAGAAAAATCTATCACTAACTGAACATAAACCCAGTGTGTCCATCCACTGTCATTGATCCAACTCCATGGGTTTTACTGGT
>JAPQRQ010000012.1:17165448-17185837 GCA_037367365.1 Apogon talboti
TATATATATATATATATTTTTTTTTTTTTTTTTTTTTTTGGTCTGTTGTCTCTGGTCCTGTTCTTGTGGGTTGGTGAGGTCATCTTGTTTTGTAAGTATGTAACTGTATTGTTGTCCTATGAAAAATTAAAAATAAATTATTAGTTTTAGTTTTATTAGTAGTATTACTTTGTAGATGTAAACATTTTCATGGTATAATTACATTTTTTTCACTGTTACTGTTTTACTGGTTCAATCTACTTTGGTCATAATGGGCTGAATGTGGCCCCTGAACTAAAATAAGTTTGACACCCCTGCACTACAGAGACTGGATGCAGTTTGATAGTATGGTAGTTACCACAAACTGCAACTTTATCTAAAAAGTGACAAAACTCATGTTTCAAATTTTGGCATAATAAAAAAAACAATTCCTTACCTGCCACCACTGACCAAATTACCACTTTCTCCTGAAGTCGTGTCCCACTGGACTCAACCACAACAGGTGCGACTCCACCTCACATGCAAAGTGAAGTTCACATTTTTAGCCTCTTTTCCTTGGCCCGCAAGGACGTAAATATGACGGACTCCGCCTGCACTGATGCTCCCTTTGTGCACCTATGTCTCTGTTGTCATTAATAATTCCAGGCTGTCTTTATTTCCACACATTTGCCTGTCAGTGACTTTAAAGGTTTTTGGCTAATAAGTCTCATTTCACATCATTAACTTCTGGCTTGGGGGTCTATTCAAGCTGAGATGATATATTACCCAGTGACACACACACAAATGGGCGTGTGCGTGCAGTTGCACATTTTTTGCACACACACACACACCGACACACACACTCTCCTAAGTAGCCTGAGGTGCAGTGGTGTGTCTGCCTCGTACCAGTGTAAAGAGACACACACAGGAAAACTATAAGGGCCCGGGTAATGTGCAGTAATAGTGGTAATTGATGCTGGTACTCCAGGAGTTCTTTGCAGGCTCTTGTCTGTGGTTTTCTGCTTTCTTTCTACAAGCTGTGCGCTCTGCTTTCAGCTCCAACACTGCGTGGCTTCGTGCTTCAGGCTTGCCCTCGCAACAATTTTACCTGATCTACCTCATAACTGAGCTCAGAGTCATTACCGGCAGCGTAATCTTTTAGGACGTTTTGGGAAAGTTGCCTAAAACGATCGGAGCAGTTTATTGCATTAGTGGTAGTCGTGTTTTTAGGAACCGGTTGTTATTGTTAGTCTTTTATCACATTTTATGACTTGCTGAGTTTTTTTGTTTTTTTTTTTTTATCCCTTTGGAGGCAAGGGATGTTGTTCGCCGCAGTAATCTGTAATCAGCAAACTAGATCTCCATTAAACCCACTTGTTTCCTCGATAAATGTGGCCGGGGAAATGGTGCTGCGGTTAATGCATGGGCTGTTTTGCCTCCGAGAGAAGCTGTGTTTGGGATTTTTTGGTTCTAGTGCAATGAGGGAGGCATCTCAAAACAGATGAGATGGAGTCCTGAACTGACCCTCATTTCACTGGATCCTATCGCCGGAACGAGCACAAGTCATTAGTCGACTAAATGAAGATCCACAGCTTACTTATGTATGTGTGTGTGTGTGTGTGTGTGTGTGTGTGTGTGTGTGTGTGTGTGTTTGCATCAAGCACATTGTTTGATTAAAGTAATGGGTATTTAGTTATATAACAGTTAATTACCACCAAGAAGGTTATGTGATAACTCATGCTTGTTTGGCTGCAGGATTATGCAAAAACTACACCAACTACTGAGTCATAATGGCAGAGTATGGTCCAAGGACACTGAAAAAAAAAGTGTTGGGCCTGGAATTTTGCATTACTTTTCAGATTTGGGTGTATTGCAGGAGTATGTGGCCTTAAATTAATTTGCATTATCACGGTATTTATCATTTTGCTTGGTTCTGTGTTAATTTGCATTATCATACAACCAAGCAAAATGATAAATACTGTCCTAATGAACAGTGGCACCAACTTTACAACCAAGATGAGTTTATGGCTTAGGCCTAGAGTGTCTAAAGCCAAGTTCAGACCAATGATGTACCATGAGTCAAGCTAAAAGGTACTAGGCTCTATTGCAGTGTCTATGTTTCCACATCAGGATCCCAGATATTGTAGTGTTTTTAACCCATAAAGACCCAAACATCCATTCACTGATATAGAATATTAAATACCTGTTGATCCACTAATCCTATTAATACATGTAAATAATTGGTGTAAAATACAGTTTGTCATCTTTTCATGTTCATCAGATATGACCCATATGGACTTTCAGAGGCTTTGTAGTTACCGTGGAAACACAGTCATCTTCTACAACATTGATTCACCACTTTGATGAATGACAGTGGATGGAGACACTTGGTTTATGTTCAGTTGATGACAGATAATAATCTTTTTCATCTGTTTTCTCTGTTTCTGTTATAATAAGTGTCTACTTTAATCTGAGCTTTAATAAACATCTACATAATCAGTAAATAAAATATTGGAAAATACCTGATTTTCACTTAAAAATGCAAAATACAGAGCATAATATTAGAGTAAAAAGAGATTAATCACTTAAGAAAGGTTAAAAATAGAGAAAAATTCATTGGGGAACTGCCACAAATGTAGCACTGGGTCTTTACAGGTTAAAGTATCCCATCTTCTTTATTTCAGTAACCAGGAAAAGACCTTATCCTGGTGGAGCTGGGGTCCTCTGATGGTATGCAGGACTCTGTTAAATGTTTATCTTATTCTTGTCTCAAACAGTTGCAGATTACAGCACGAGCTAAATGACATAAAAGAAATGCAAATATAAGAAGACACAACTCAAGTAAATGAGACACAGAGTTTGGTCTTTCACTTATGAAAACATTAAATAGACTTGGCAGGTTAGATGGGACAACCGCATCTGGTTGTTGACCTCTTCAAGTCCATATGAGAACGACCAACCGGAGGTCGGGTTAACAACACAAACAGTGCAATGAGTCAGGTCACAGAGGATAACACTACAGATGTGGATTAAGATTAAAACCACTCACTGAACTCCGTCATGAAAACCCTCTGCTATCAGTCATGGATGCAGATCTTCACCCTTTTCCTATGTGGTGACAGAATAACAGCTGGAGGATGTGTTTACCTGTTGATCTCGTCTCCCGTTGTTGGCAATAAATCAACACTAGGACAAATCCACAATGGGATGTTTGTATTCATGTTATAAGCCTATCTGCTCTCATTTTCCATAGCCAGAGTAATATTTAAGCTGCTACTGAAACATCAGATTAATGTATGTTGTAAACATCCCAGGTTTAATGGGTAACCGGGATACTAGTGTTCATCATGGGTACAGGGATATAAGTATCCACATGTTGTCTGTGTTCCATGTAAACGGCATATCCTGAATACTTGTGTGTATGTAAACACAGCTTGTCAGGCTGTTTGTAGGTGGATATAATCTGAAATGTCTTAAAATTCTAATGAGGATAGTGATTGTGAGTTATTACAACAGTTAAGTTGAAAGTATTGATAAAACCACCAATTCATAAGAAACTGAGTATTTCCCAGAGCAGTTTGGTCATTTAGAGCAGTGGTTCTCACCTGGTCTGACTTCAGGATTCACCATCACCCCTCAATGACAAGCCGCAACCCAATATAAGTTAAAGTTCTCAAATGTATTTAATAAAAAAATGCTGTGTTATACAGAATACCAACATAAGTTTAATGTAAACCAGACTGACCAGCAGGTGGTGATGCTAAAGAGGGAAATATTCCCTTTAACACTAAATTAGGTGAATTTTAATCAAAACCAAAAATGTGCATTCAGTTAAAATTTTTTAAATGCATTCAGTCACTTATTGAAGAATTAAACACACTGAGGTTTTTGTCTTCAGTGTAATTAAAACCATATCTAATGCAGGCGTTGTCATACCTGAGTTTTGTCATGATTCAAATAGAAACTATTGGCTCTTCTTTTATGCTGTGAAATGTATGGTGTTAATTAGCATTATAGCGCATTACCGCCTCCTACTGTTGGGAGTGTGAATGGAAGGCGCTCAGCTCCATAAACACAAAGATGAGGATTTGCTTCATTATTTTATGCCCAGACTAAGGCCCGCGACCCACTAAAAACAGGTCTGCGACCCACTTTTGGGTCACGACCCACCATTTGAGAATCACTGATTTAGAGCTGGTGTCGTCTCTAAGCTGAGAAAAGACAAACCATGGAGACAGTATTTCACCAGGGGATTGGCTGCTATTAACACTGAGCTTCCATGTGACAGGTGAGCTACAGCCCATAAATACTGAGAAAAGCATACACTGTATAACACTAAATTCTAAAACCAGCTATCTGCAGCCTGACAGGCAGAGTCCTAGGCGATACCTCAAACCAGACGACTGAAACGCTGAAACTGTCCTGTCCTGAGCTCCGTTCTCCTCAGTTTTCCCCTCACTGTGGACCCACTCAAGGCCCTTATGTGACCGGGCATCATCAATCCCTTTGACAGGGCGGGTTTATTGACACGGCTGTTTCTGGTTGTTGGAGTAGACTACAAATGGCACTATGTCGAGACCACAGTTCAGTTTTCACAATTTGTCATAACCTTTGAATAGGTTCTATTTTTCTCATTAGAACATGTATGTATGAAATAACCTAAAATGAACACAAAACCCTGACTTGATTCCTCTAGTGCAGGGATACATGTGTTTTTATAGTAGGTTCTACCGTGGCTCAGGAGGTAGAGCGGGTCGTCCAATAACTGAAGGGTTGGCGGTTCAAATCCCACTCTGTCCAAGTCGTGAGCTGTTGTGTCCTTGGGCAAGACACTTCACCCACCTTGCCTCCAGTGCTGCTACTCACACTGGTGTATGAATGCGTGTGAATGTTCGGTGGTTAGGCGCGAATTGGCAGCCATGCTTCCGTCAGTCTGCCACAGGGCAGCTGTGGATACAAACATAGTTTACCACCACCAGAGTGAGAATGTCAGAGTGAATGAATAATGAATCCATTGTACCCGCTTTGAGTATGCGTTAATAGAAAAGCACTATATAAATCTAATCCATTATATATGTGATGCATAGATTGTATGGCACTTTTAATGTTGTACTTGTTAAAATAATAATATATCTATTCTATTCTATTCTATTCTATTCTATTCTATTCTATTCTATTATATTATATTATATTATATATTATTCTATTTTATTTTATTTTATTTTATTTTATTCTATTCTATTCTATTCTATTCTATTCTAGTTGCCAATTAATTTTCTGCTAATTGACTGTGCCTTCTATCCTCATATTTATATACAGGTAATTCCATTGACTTGGCCTCAATGTGCCTGTTCAAAGTAAAGTCAATAAAAGGAAGGGCTGAACTGTGTTTTGTTTTTTATCAGAAGGCTTCATGTTCCCCGTGAAAACCTCATGTGGTCTGGATCTGGACTGGAATCCCCCAGTTGGAGATCTCTACTCTAGTGAATTATTTATAGAGCATTTGAATGGGATTGACAATCGCACTGATTTTGATCCATAAAATCGGTTTCGCCGCCGCAACCGTCCTCACTTTCCACATATTCTTACCTCAAAGTCAAAAGGCTTACAGTAAACTCAACCAAATCGTGGACGTTTTATGATAATTTGTGTAAACTATATACACCTATAAAGACTGTTATGAGACCGATACGGCCCCCTCTGGTCATCTGGAAACCCCAGGAGCACGAGTGGCAGCTGAGTTCAGCCGAGACATTGTTTCCTGAAGGATATACAGCCTTGCCAAAATTCTTGAGATGCTCCGGTTGCATTTATATCACCTGCCATGGAATATGAAATATGAGACTGTTACAGAAGACAGCTTTATAAGGCCAGTTGTAAACATAATCTGGGCCTTGGTTTAGACTAAATGAGTACTATCACTTCCTATTGCTGAGGAAATTGGCAGTGAAGTACAGTGGATATTCTGCAATTTCAGTTTTGTTTTGTTTTTTTTTTTCTTCCGTCTCTATTGTACAAAACAAAAGAGTAATTTCTTTAAGGGGTGACTTTTAGCCTCTTAACCCATAAAGACCCAGGGCTACTGTTATTTCAATTCCCAAATGAATTTTTTCTCTATTTCTGCCATTCTTAACTGATTTACCACCAATTTTTTTTTATAATATTATCATCTGTATTTGCATTATTTGGTGTAAATCATGTATTTTCATATATTTAATTCACAGATCATGTCGGTGTTCATGAAAACTAACAATTAATTGTATCAAAACAGAGAAAAATTAAGAACAAGTGACTTTTTCAGTAAAGATATTGCTAACTGAATGTAAAAACAAGTGTGTCCATCCACTGTAATTGATCCAACTCCATGGGTTTTACTGGTGAATCATTGTTGTAGTAGATGACGGTGTTTCCACGGTAACTACAGAGCCTCTGAACGTCCAGATGGGTCATATCTGATGACCATGAAAAGATGACAAATAGCATTTTACACCAATTATTTACATGTATTAATAGGATTAGTTTATCAACTGGTATTAAACAGTTTATATCTGTAGATGTTTGTGTCACCGGTGGCTGTTTGGGTCTCTATGGGTTAAAAAACTCCACAATGTAATCAACTTTACTGGAAAGTCTAGGTCCAGGTCAGTACTGTTGAAATCTTTCCTCCAGCCATTTTTCCGGATAAAGCAATTACGCATTCAGAGGAGTTACAAAGGTTATTATTCTGTTAAGTTCACACTTGAGGATGAAGAAAGGAAACTTTTGCGTTTTACGAGCCTCTAAAATGACACCATAAAAGTTTTTATTTATTGCATTCTTTCCTTATAAATTAACTCCTCTCACTCAGACTTTATGTTTGCTGAAGTGAATTGGCTTTGGCCTTGTGCTGCATGCAGTTTTACTGTGATTTGTAAATATTAAAGTGTTCTTTTACAGGCTAAGTGGGTTCAACGTGCCAAAAACTCCTTGAATGGGCTTTTCAGTGGCCTCATTCTCCTCTCCTCTTCAGTCGCTTTGAAGATCACAGTGTAGAGTGTTAGTCTGTTATTACTATGTCTAAAAAAAGTACCTAACCTTCATGGCTGTGCATATATATGTGTGTGTGTGTGTGTGTTACTCTGTGTGCGTGCATGCATGCCATTGCTTCCAGAAGTCTGAGAAATCCTTTCAAGTAGGAGGGAAAATGTGATTTTACAAGGGGAGGAGAGGGATTTCTCCGCCTTTTTCACCTACATTCTCATCCTCCCAAGGGGAAAGGAAAGAAAAGACGCCGCTACATAGCGTCCGGGCTAAAATACTTGTGTTTTTGCAGCATTTGCATACACAATACGCACCAGTGGTTGCTATTCAACAGCTCAAGATCAACATCTGCGGAGTTATAATCTAGCCAGGCAGTAACTAATGTACACCTCGCAAGACAAAAGAACAGGGAGAAGGCTCTGCTCCTGGATGAGGTTGATTTACCCCAAGATTTATACGCTGACGCTGAAACCAAAAACGAAAGAATGCAGCCTCCACCTACTCCCACTGTTCTCTCCGTGGCTGGCTCACATCTTACGACTTAAGGTTTTGTCGAGAAGGCTAATGGTTCAGAACTAATTTGGGTCCAAGTCCTGGAGTTTCTGGTTAGTGTGAAATGTCAGCGCCACGAAAGCTAAAGTTTTGTAAAAGTATGTCGAGCGTTGTGGGGATTCTGGGAGAGAGAGGTGTGGTGCGCTCGAGAAAAATGTGGAAAATGATTGTAAATGCAGAAAATCCACTCATGGGCTCTTTGAGACTCCAGTGGGCAGGTCGGCGTTAAAAGGGACCCGATGATATATGTTCTGTAGCTGGGGTCACTGTGTGAGGCCTGCTGCATCAACCACAGTTGGCCCCGAAAACAGGGAAAAATGACTGTCACCTCCGATTCACATGATGAAAATATTTCATCTCATTTGTTGTCTGAATAAAATGCCGCCCTTTCTACAAACCACAGATACATATAATGTCAACATTTACTTTTACCGAAATATCTGTCATGTCAACATGTCTGGAAACAAAATGTCATGGCCAGTGCTTGGAACATTTATCAGTCTTGACTCTTAAAGATTGATGTTTATAGTACTTTATTGGCAAAGCAAGTCAAATTGTTTTACTCGGGTTGCATGACTACCGTTTGCAATGTTCAAAGACAATAATTAAGACAAAGAAGAGATTTTTAGTGGACAAATGAGTGCTTCAGTCTAACCTTGTTCAGCTATGCTCTAGTTTGATATTAACCATTTGTAATATATTCATTATTGGCAGTACTATTGGGCAGCTTTAATAAGTTCTTATGGCAGACTTTCTCAAAGGGTTTATCACCAAGACCGCCATTATAACAGGACGCCTAGGTGTCGTCGATAAAAGTGTCAGAAAATGTGTTTTTTCTGCCTATTCTTTTGCACCTTTGTTTTAACTTTCAATATTTGTCCATTAATTGTCATTATTATAATAATAAATGCTTAAAACAGTGTGTTTTAGTAAAAAAGAAAAAAAATGTAGTTTTCAGCTTATTTATTATTAGAAACAACTGTAAATGTCCATAATTAAACTTTCTGAGATTACAAAAATAAACTTTCAACTATTTTACATCTGCTCAAACATGCTTTTTGGTCTTGAACATTCAGTATCCATGTTATGACTTCATATTTGTTGTTGTTTCCAGGTGGTTTTCAGCCTGTTTGGAGGTGTCTGAAACAGTTCCTTTCTACTTGTAACAGAGTCCCACATTGCTACCATAAAGTGTTATATAGTATCGAAAAGCTCAGAATCTCAGCTTTCTGATGCCGTTTGAATATATAGCGCAAACGGGTCCAGAGTTGCAGTAATTTGAATGCTGTAAAGTACAAAATTCAGCACCGGAAAGATTGCAGTTGTTAAAGAGTTAAAGATGGGTGACATGGCCAAATAGTTTTTCTTTTTTTTACAATGTTATGAACTATTTATGATTCTAATAGATTGTTTTCTGTCTAAATGAACTGAAACATTATCCAAAATACAATAAAATATACTCCATATATGATTGAAAATACACATTCACAGTTAATATATTACAAGAACCAAACAGTTTGCAGTTTTAATTTTTGTCAAGCAAGAAATGTCTCCAGAGGACCAGTCCTTGTATCATATGGTCCCTGTTACATCGGCTGAACCGTCCCCTCCCATCAGACGTCTTCTCCACATACAGAAAAAAAGCCAGGCTTGATCCTGCACGGCAAAATCTGGATTAGACCTTAAACCTGAGCATTTAATTTCACTAGGTTTAAACAAGTGCGTCTTTTTAACCCCGACCTTCTGCCGTGCAGTAATGCGCAGCCACACACACGCTCAGTCACAGACGACCGACCCCTTTGACTTCACACACTTGCAGTTTGGTACCAACTGTGGCACACATGCACGCACACAGCCCTACCAACCTGTTCTAGTTTAACCCTTTGACTTTCCACCTGCCTTCTATCTCGGTGCAGCCTCGGAGACTTCACGCAACAACCTGTTCCACATATTCCGGACTCCGAGCATACTTGACCTCTGTGTACCTATTATCCAGGGTCAGGTGAGGGCACTAACAGACAGACGGACAGACGGACGGACGGACACTCCCAGGTCAGGGCAGTGCATACTCAAACGATGCAGACGTAAACCCTGATGTGGCCTTTGACAACGCAATCTTTAACTCTGTTTGTTATAAAGACTAACCTCAAAGTAACCAGTTAAACCATCAATAACCTTTGGGGTTAAATGTTGGAACAGGATAAAGTTTTCCTGAACCTTGTTGGGTCTTTTATCAGTTTCTAAAGGACTTGAAACCGGGCTTTTTCTTTAGCGATCAATCTATTAGATCAGGGGTGTCAAACTCATTTTAGTTCAGGCGCCACATACAGCCCAACATGACCCCAAGTGGGCCGGATCGGTAACATAATAACAACATAATATATAAAGAATATCAACTCCAAACTTTTTTCTATGTTTTAGAGTGAAAAAAAGTACAATTACACAATGTTAATATTTACAACTACAAAATGTCCTTTAAAAATGTAAGAACAAACTGAAATTTATTAAGAAAAATAAGTGCAGTTTTAACAGTATTATGCCTCAGCTTCTCATTTACACATGCACATACAGATCACAGTGGATCTACAAATACATAACATATTTAGTAATAGGCAGAATATTGTTAAAATTGCACTAATCATAAGACATTTCAGGTTCATATTTGTTCAGGTTCTTCACAAGAATAATTTGTAAATGCAAACATGTTAATGTAATTTTACTCTACACTAAAAAAGAGAAAAATTCTGAGTTGTCATTATTTATAGGTTATTATGATAGTATTTTACTGATGGACCAACTTGAGATTGAATTGGGCTGAATGTGGAACCTGAACTAAAATAATTAATATCTTCGGTGTTAATTTTGCTTTTCACAAATGTATCCCAGGGGCCGCATTGGACCCTTTGGCGGGCCGGTTTTGGCCCGCGGGCCATGTGTTTGACACCCATGTGTCAGAGAGAGGCAAGGAGGTATTCATTTTCCTCTTAGAACATCAAGAGGCAAACAAGCATTTATCATGGTATTTGTCAAAATAAACATTTGTACTTGGAAAGGTCGCTGCATATTTTTGTCTCGAAAAGTTTCTGTGACTCGTGTTCATTGAAAAAAAGAGTATCCCAGTCAGCGCTGGAGCTTGTTTACAAGTGCCCATGTGGCTTCGACCGTGAGGAGGATGGCGGCGTGTTCTCATGGCGGTGTATTGTTTAGAATGGCGTGTTCTGCGGTTTGTCTCAGCTAACCACATGTTATGTCTCAACAACCTTTATAAGACCAGAGGAAGAAGAAAAAAAAACATGGATTCAAAGGAAAAATGGCCGACTTGCTCTTTTTTTCCGTCAGAAACAAAACAGAGCTGATCACGGCTGTTTACTTTTGTCCAAGGAAACGCTGAATGTCCAATGTTGCGCAACTTTTCATTGACAAGCAGTGATGGTTTGCTTGTCAGAGTGCATTCTTGCTCAGGGTTATGGTAAACCCTAATCCTAACAATATTTTTAAAAAAGGTCACACTCTTTTAAAACCTCTCTCCTTTTGCATAAACATTTATATACAGTTCTTCTATTCAAAGTTTTGATGACGACTGTAGTGTAAGTTGAAAATGGGGCAGTAGTGAGACGGTTGACGTGTAAAGATTTAAAACCGAATCTGCATTTTAACCCATTAAGACCCAGAGCTACTTTTGTGGCAGTTCTGAAATCATTTTTACTCTATTTTTTAACTTTTCTTAAGTGATTTATCACCATTTATTCTAATATTATGCTCACTATTTTTACATTCTAGTATTTTCTTATATTTAATAATTGATGTCCATAAAAGCTCTAATTAAAGTTAAGGGTTATTATATATACAAAAAAAAAGAAAACAAGTGTCTCCATCCACTGTAATTGATCCAACTCCATTAGTTTTACTGGTGAATCAATGTTGTAGAAGATGACGGTGTTTCCACGGTAACTACAGAGCCTCTGAACGTCCAAATGGGTCATATCTGATGACCATGAAAAGACGACAAACTGCAAAATGTGGAATGTTAACTGGACACATACATATAATGACAAAATGCTCTGTGCATGTGCAGTGATGGTTAAAATCTATAATTCCTGAAATGCTTTTCCCAAATGCAGTGGTGATTGGTAGGAAATATTCATCAACTTTAACCGTTTTTGATGTTACTATGAAGCGCCCTAAGTGGAACTGCCTAACTGTGTGTGATGAGCTGATGGATGGATTCATAATGCAGTTAAAACATGCTTCGAGTATGAGAAAAAAAATAAATAAAAATGCTATGTGTCATTATTTTACCTCCTCACCTCACATTGTTTTAATTTAGCCCGTTATACTTTGGCAGACTGGATGTAGCCTGTAGGGCGCCGGATGATTTTCACTGTTATAGACGACTGAATGCATCCAGGCAACACGTAGCCATCATCGTTTTTCACTATGTTTCCAGAGTCCCTTTTGATTTAAAGATTCAAGAAGTTTAGAGTATTAAATCATGCTCAGTATCGGGAGTTCTTAGGAGTCCCTGGACGCGCCCTCGCGACCAAATGCGATTTACGATAACGTAGCAACAGGACGGAGCCTCGCTGAGTCTTCCTTTCAGTTTGTGTGGAAAGTGCGGATGTCAAAGTAATATGTGGAAAGGCTTATTATACACAATAAAAACGTAATTTTCTGGAATATTGTCATCACGTTTGGTGCAGGAAGGCACGGTAAAAATGGACTTCTGCGGTAAGTGCTTGCATGAAAAAAAAGCTTGAAGTTTTCAATTTTTATGGTCATTTATAAGTTATAAAAATTGTTCATTCAACATGTTTTTGTTAGAAAAATAATAAAGAATTGAAAATTTTCTTACTCAGACATACTTTTTTTTTTGGGGTGATTTTGGTTTCAGTGCGTTTAGTGGAAAAGTGAACGCCATCAACTGGATTATGGACTTCTGACCAGTTCTATAAACAGTTATATGTAGTTTTCCTGTGGTATTGCCTGCACTTGCATGATATTTCACCTAGTTTAATTTGTTATTTGCTAAATTTTCAATTTCAATTCAACTTATAACAATTGTTTGTTTAACATGTTTTTGGTGAAAAACAGTAAAGATCCTAACTTGTTCTTATCTAATTTCATGTTTTATGTGTGATTTTTAGGTTCAGTCTGTAAATACATGTCAACTGTAAAGTCACACAGGTGAGCTTGTGCTGAAAAAATGATACCACACATGGTAAGGTAAACAGTTTTTTAATGACAAACATAAAGACAAAATCAAAAGTATTCAAAAACAGCCAAATCACACTCAGACTCCTATGGGTTCAAGATTTCTGAAAATAAAAATGTAGATTTCTTTGGTAAACCTTATGGTATTTTCTTCACATAAACATTGAGATACAAAAGTCACACCCAAGTCAAGGGTAAGAGCCTCTTACTCTATCTTTGCAAGGTTTGCTCAATCGTTCTCTTTTTGTTTTATTTACTAAATGACCATAAACGGGTGCTCTCCTCCTCTATCTATGCTCTCTTCTCACCCCAACCGGTCGGAGCAGATGGTCGCCCACCCTGAGCCTCTTTCTGTTGGAAGCATCTTCCCTTAAAGCAACCTTTTCCTCCCTACTCTCGCCAACTGGTCGATCGAGGGAGATTTTTTTTCCCCCTTGACCTTAATATGTGAAGCACCTCATTGATTTTTGTTGTGAAAACTGAACTGAGCTCATCTTCTTAGTAACTTCATCCATGGACCTCCTCATCAGGCTAAGCATTAAACTGAACTTGTACTTGATAAATATTAAGCTTAATGATAAAACATGACCAGAGATGAAATGATCAATCGATTTATCAATTCAAATCGATTAAAGACGTTATTCAATTCTAATTGTCCCGAAATTTTCGTTAATTTCTCTGCTGGTAAAAACTGGTTCCATTGTGTGATGTTTATTTTTTTATATATCCTTTTACTTTGATACTTTTTGAAGGTGTTGTTTCTGCTGGTTTTGGAATAAAGGATAAGGTGTTGGTCATTTTCAGACATTTTTTTCACCTATTCATATAATTGTTTAATCAAATCAAAGAAAATAATTGATAGCTGCAGCTGTTCAATACCTTTTGATCCACTAATCCTATCAATACATGCAAATAATTGGTGTAAAAGGCAGTTGGTCATCTGTTCATGGTCATCAGATATGACCCATTTGGACATTCGGAGGCTCCGTAGTTACCATGGAAACACCGTCATCTTCTACAACATTGATTCACCAGTAAAACCCATGGAGTTGGATCAATGACTGGTTAGAAATGCTTGGTTTATGTTCAGTTAATGATGTATTTTACTGTAAAAGTCCCTTTTTTCTTCAGTTTTCTCTGTTTTTGATATAATAATCCTCAACTTAAATCTGAAATGAACATCTACATGATCACAGTGCATTAAATATAGGAAAATACCCCATTTTCACTTAAAAATGCAAAATACTGAGCATAATATTATAATAAATGATGATAAATCACTTAAGAAATGTTAATTATAGTGAAAAATTTATCCTGGAACTGACACAAAAGTAGCACTGGGTCTTTATGGGTCAAAGTTCTCAAACATCCAGCAAATTAGCGAGTGATCTGAATGTGTTTGTCGATAAATGTTGGCCTTAGACAAACCCTGCCATATGAGGCCTTATTATCTGTTTCTCAATGCTGAAATATGCCAATAAATAGGAGCCTGGAGAAAGGAATGCTGAAGCAGAAGAACAGAGACGTCTATCACTCACTGGTAGGACTTGGCCTATTTTCTCCACATTTAACGGGGGTCTTACAGGGTGTATAGGACGCATTGGAATGCAAAAGGGGATGAAAGGAAGCCTCTTCCATGCATCGGGGGTCCCCAAAAGGATACGCGCATAAACTAAAGTAGAGGGTAAACCCCCTAACTCCATCTCCGTCACACACACACAAAGACATGCATGCATAGACACTTTCACACACATGCAAAAAAAAAAAACAAAACAAAAAAACACCTCGTCTCACTTCTCGCTGTCTCGCACATATATAACTCTAAATATTAACCCCTCGTTCCTCTTACTGTTTTAATCACATGCGCAAACCCAGGCCTAGACATACACACACACACTTTGTGCACAAAAACCCACACACTCACACATATAAACACCCACCCAATTCAAGCGAGTCCTTTAAACCAAGGCTGGAGGAGAAAATAGGGGGTGGAATTAAAACTGCTGAGTGAAAGAGAGAGGAGGAATGGGGGGAAGAAACAACAACAATACAAACTGGGAGAGGAAGTGGGGCTGAAAGAGGGAGATGTGTCTGAAAAGAAAGAACAAGGTTAGGGGATGGGAAGAGCATGGAGGATGAGAAAAGGCAGCAAAGATGAAGCTGAAAATAGACGTGTTTTTTATTCCTCCTTTGATGAGAACAGTTTGATTCTCTTGTGTGCATACATCAGTGGAAGGATCGTCTGCGTCAGGGCATTGGTGGTGTAGTTTTAGTGTTTCAGCTCTTCACACTGGTGTTTTTTTTCCATCCTGCTGAACAGTAAATCATCTAGAGCTATCTATTATTTTTGTAATCAATTTATCTAGCAACTCCTTTCTTCAATTCAATTAAACGATTATTTGGATGGGCAAAATAAATTGTAAAAATATGAAAATGACAAAGACCTTGTCCTTTTATTCAAAAAAAAAAAATGCTGAAACGACGACCACAAATATGAAAGTAAAACCGTATTGTCACTTTTGGGCAGAATCCTCCTATGGCCCAAATGGTTATTTTACAGGAAACAATGTATATTCTAAATAAATGAATGGAGTTGAGCGACGTAGTCACAAGCTGTTATCAACACTTTACATTTAAAAAAAAAAACTAACAAAAATTTCTAAAACCGTCAGGCCAACGTGAAGACTGACCAATAGAATCGTTTTGACCAAAAAAAGACCAAAATTGGACTTATAAGATTTTGCCCAACAGCAACGATATGTAAAAAAAAAAAATAGAACTTACGACAATAACAACAGTATAAAAATATGTATAAAAATATCTGTTTATATAAATAACAACAAACAAGTCAAATGACATCAACAAACAATATGGGCACACAAGCTTGTGTCCAACTTACTAATAACTTAGGATGGAATGCATACGATTTAAAGAAATGAAGCCAAATATTTTTAACATTTGTGTGGAAGCATAAAAGTTTAAAGCAGTAAAGTGAAGGTTCCAATGAAGAAAAGTGAGTGTATAGACATTTTCTGCCTATTTGATCTTGTTGCTTCTGATTTACACATACTGTTGTTTGTGTTGATCCTGCTGTCGTGTGTGTCACAATAAGTGTCCGTGTGAAACCTAACAGCGGAACCAATGTGTAGTTTAGGAAACGCAACTTCAATTCAGGAAAACTGTAATTGAATACTTTTAAAGAACATTTTACTTAAGGTTTTTAAATATAACATCACTGAACAAACACCAAGGCTAACACCTTCACATATATACAGAGAAATAAAATAACACAAAATAAACTAAAATAAAGAAATACCCATTCACACACACATAAACACATATGTATTATAAAATAAAATAAATAACTCAATAAAACGGCTGCCAACAGTTATCAAAATACATGGACACACTCAAATTCTCTCAGTACAAACATTCCCAGGCGGTCAGTTAAATGATATATAAAACAAAAGACTTATGGGTGGAATACTTTTTTCTTTTTCTTAATTTGAGTCGGTTAATCGTTTCATCTCATCCAGGCCGTAGTATTTACAAACCAACACTTTTATAATGAAGTCTCACATTGGCGTCGTCACATTATGATGATCTTCTTGTTTTATAGAGACTGCAAACTTGCTTATGTCTGTGGCCCTCTTTATCTTGTATGGTGTAAGTGATGCATTAGGTTTGCCTATGGGCCAGGACGCTTTGTGAGGCCCCTGTGAAAGGCTTCCTGAAAGGGGCCGCCAGTCCATGCCCAGCGGATTTAGGGGAGTGAGTTTAGGGGGTCAGCACGGTCACCCAGGGGATAAATGCCTCCTATTGTCTGTTCTAAGGAGAAGCTCTCAGTAGGGAGTCTATAAAGCCCCAGTGGCAACACTAACACCCCGGAGAACACCCCGGGACCCCCATCCATAGATGCTGACAGTCTGTGGGATAAGAAACAGCTGAGGGGACCCCTATATGGTTTGGACGTCTAGATTCGTCATCAGAGCGGTGGTTGACACAGATTTGGGAAAGATTTCGTCCAAGAAAGTGGTCGGTAAATATGTACAGGAACGTCACTGAAACAGCCCCAGAACAGAGGACTGAGCAGAATGAAGCTTTGTTTGTTTTGGCTTGAGCTTTTCTTTCCTTGGGAAGACAGGAAACAAGAGGTTTAGGTATGTGTATGAGTGTCAAGCCTTTTCTACCGAATTAGCTCTGGTTCTTGAACCGGTTCCGTCCAGATCTCTTGGAACCTTGGTGCCATCTAGCGAATCAGGCCATGTTTCCACCCTTATAATCAAGGATGCGCCGTCAACCAAGGACAGAACTCAATACACAACGGATCCTAATATGGTTCCATATTACCCGGTCCAGACTTGACTCTATATTTGAGGCCTGGTTATTATTCTCAGGTGTTTGTTCTTGTGTTCGAGCGAAACCGTCTTTGGCAACAACAGATCAGTCTTTCTCACTACGTTCAAGCATTTCCTGCGACTCAGTTGACATCAAAATCACCGAGCACAAGGTTTCATCTAGAGCTGCAGCTAGCAATGATATTTGTAATCAATTCATCTATTGATTATTTTCTTCCATTTGATTAAATTATTATTAGAATAGGAAAGAAAATAGTATTAATATGAAAAAGATATGTCTGAAAATGACAAACAATCCTCTATTGAAAGGACAACAACAAAAAGTGTCAAAGTAAAAGGATATACAAAAAATATCTATATAGAAATAACAACAATTACATAAAAGTACACAACAAACAAGTCAGATGACATGTAACAATATGTGCACTGCATTTATATACAACTTAGTAACAACTTGTAGCCATGCTGGCATCATGTGTGTCACAATAAGTGTCCGCGTGAAACACCACAGTGGATTCAATGTTATCAAATTATTTTTTAATCTTTTAAATTTGATTAATCGATTAATTGTCTCGGCTCTAGTTTCATTTTTAGACCTCTGCACATTCTATTAACTCTTTAAAACCTGATGTGTCATCGCTGACACACCCTTCACATATGCAGTTTGGATGGCTGTAACTCTTTCACTGTTTGTGCAACTGAAAAAATTCCAATGGTCTCTGAAACCTGAGACATTGCTCTTTATTGGGTTTATTGGGACATTATGGTAATTTCACTCACGTCTGTACTAGAAGCTGGAGAAGAAGCCATTTTAGCAGTATTATAACATGCAGTAAATTGTAAATGACTGCTAGATTTTGAAAGTTCTAAGTGCTTTGTAAAAATGAGTAAAAGGTCTCACTCGCAGCATATTTTCTTACCTTTTTATAGTCAAAATAAGAAAAAAAGTCCAGATGGACCATTTTAGGTTTAGGGTTTAAAGGGTTAACAGTATGTGTTTATGTCTGCACTCATGGATTTGCATATTAACCCATGAATACATACAGGTACAGTGTGTGTGTTTGCATGTGTGTTATTATGTATATGTGCTGTGAGTGTTAAGGAAGTGGAGTGGGCAGGGTCTCATGAGGTCTTTTGTGGAACGTCTCTGCTCTGCGTTCTCAGAGCCATGAGATGGGCAAACATGAAATCAAAGTGGAAAAGCTCCACAAAGGGAAGGAGGATGACGAGGGTCTGTGGAAGGGTTGGAGGAGGAGGGGGTTGGGTGGGTGGGGGGGTGGGGGGTAGCTTGTCCCTGCGCCCCAGGCCCCAGAAAGCATTAGGCCCCATGGTCCCATGAAAAGAGCCCTTATGAGGACCTGGCTGTTCTGCTTGCATCGGATTAAGATCCCAAACCCGCGAGCTGCCAGAGCGGTACACGTTTAGCCTGTTTTATCACTCACTCACACGGCACAACCAGCCGATGCACAGCTCCTGAAGTAGACATTATGTGGTTTTCGGACATCCGTGTTAACTGTTATTATCTGTGGAGCTTTACTGTAGAGATTATTGTTCTTTAAGATACTCGTGTTTTGAACGGTGGTCGACACCAGTGGTTATGAAGCCCTTCTGTTGACTTAAAGCCTTCTAATAAATCAATAATATGGAGCTTAACCTGTTAAAATCCACTGGATCAATGGCAGTGATTCCCACAAACTGCCTTTCAAATAAGACCTCTTACCCATATTTTTACTTTATAATCATTTTAGAAGCTTTTTATCTGGGTATTCCAATGGTGAAATGATAAAAAATAAATACACACATTTTACAGGGATTGAAAGGTGGACTTGATTCTCCCTTGCAGTTGATTTTTTTTTTTCCAATTGTTCACTAAGGTTAATTTGTCAGTAAATGTTAAGTTGTCCCACAATGGTAACATCTTCAGCTTCATTATTATTGAATGTTAAGAATTTCACAAATGCTTGTATGTGGTGGAGCCTGTAGGTATGTGTACTCACTACATTTCTAAGCTAATCTACCTTTGTTGTCATCCACGATAACTGTCCATATGTCTAAAACTGAAGGCATGAGTGTCCTTTAATTGTCTCCACAGTTCTTCGGTGCCTCTGTAACTGCTAATAAGTAGGGACGGGAGTCGAGAACCGGTTCCCAACGGCTCAATTCCTTGGAATCGTCAGTCTGTTTAGTTAATGATTGATTGAACGAATCAGTCACACATCATTTCCGCATTTTGGTAAAGAAGTGATCTAAAGTATGGTTTTATTTCACCAGTAAAGTCAACAAACGACACAGGTGACATTTTTACCAAATGCAAATAGATATTTCTCAGGATCAGGATATGATGCTATTTTCAGGTGCTTTTATTTAATTTTATTTGTTTTTCTTCTTTCATTTTTGGAAAGATACCTTAAAATCCTATTAAACACTGTCATCTTGTAGCAGGATGTAACTTTATCAAAACCATCCACAAATCATCTCAGATGTTAAATTACGTTACCTCCAAGTCAGTATTGTCACTTTAGAGTCGTTCTGGTGTAATTAACATGTCGGTTCTGCTAACTAAATGATGACAGATCTGACGTGCAGGGACTGCGTACAGGATATCGTAGCAATTATACTGTAAAACCTGTATCACCTCACTGAAAGCGCTTTTGTGGTTTCCACCCGCAGGGCATTGTTCTTTAGTCTGGTGCACTGTTACAGAATTACAAATGTCCAAATGTCATCTTCATTTACCATGCCTATGAATAATACACTCTACAGTATGCATATATTTAATTCATCCTCAGCCTCTTATAGCCCCTCCTAACACTTCATTTGCAAAACACACTGCAGCCCTCATCTGTTTTCACACACATCCACGTAGTCATGATCCCTGGACGTCTGAGCATAAAGGGATGACATGCTCCAAATGGGATCTCCTGTTCTTCCAGAGGTAATGATGTATAGCTCATAATGAAAGAAGAATTATGTGGAGGGATTGACGCTGTAGGTTATTGGATGATTATGAGCAGGGAAGACATAAAGAACAAGCAAGGAATCATTTTTGGGGTTGGAAAAGAATGTGTCCTTTGAAGGTTTGGATGCCCTTTCCCAGGTGCTTACTTTGTGAGTGTTATTCTCCGTGCTTGTATATATGTTTAAAGATCTGGTAGCTGCTAAAGCTTTGTACTTTTGTGTCTCAAAGGAGCGTCCATTGGGGAATTGGGAGGTGCAAGGCGAGGTGCATGTCTGCTCCCTAAGTCTTACATCCCGTAACCGTAATGAAATAATCCCCCGGCAGGAGGAGG
>JAPQRQ010000012.1:17198103-17212565 GCA_037367365.1 Apogon talboti
CCAGTAAAACCCATGGAGTTGGATCAATGACAGTGGATGGATACACTTGGTTTATGTTCAGTTAATGATATATTTTATGGAAAAAGTCACTTTTTTTCAGTTTTCTCAGTTTCTGATGTAATAATCTTCACTTTTAATCTGATCTTTTATGAACATCTACATGATCAGTGAATTAAACACAGGAAAATACTCTATTTCCACAAAAATATGCAAAAAAAACAAGGATAACATTACAATAAATGGTGGTAAATCACTTACGAAAGGTTAAATAGAGAGAAAAATTCATTTGGGAACTGTCACAAAAGTAGCACTGGGTCTTTAAGGGTTAATAATCGCCACAGTCTCAACACATATTGGTTATGATCTGCCCGTGAGAAGAGTGAACATATGAGCGTCTGTCTTTCTCCTTGTTTCCTCTGCTTACATTTGTCTTTTCAGAACACACCATGTGAAATTACTTTTCTCTGACTCCAGTAACAGACTCTGGGATCAACAAACGGCCCTGGCATTTGCAACAGACCGACCTTATGGTGTTGGGTTTGAGAACGAGGCCAAATGTGAACAAAAAATCTTGAGATAAAAACGTAACAGACTCACTTGAATGCGGAAATCCACTGCAGAGCACGCACTCAAATAACACACACTATAATGAATACACTCACTGATGTATTCCAACACTGATTTAACACATTCTGTGAGCTGGCTACATGACATACTCCGCTAAAGACACTCAGCACAAACACACAGACTCAACATTAAGCAAAGCAAAATAACTCATACAACTCTATCATGTACAGCCATGTTCATTTCACCAGAGCTTTACTACAATATGGAAAAGTTTACTATAGCTATCACCACTGACACAATGTTGAAACTCAAATCCTGTCCTCACTTGACCTTTCTTTTACTTTTTTACATTTAGGACATTGAGCCGCTCTCAAACAATTTGGGCTTCATTAACACCTTAGAATTAAAACAAAATGATTACACGGGTCAACAATAATTTTGCTACCTGGAGAAAATACCTGAGGATAGAATAGAATAGAATAGAATAGAATAGAATAGAATAGAATAGAATAGAATAGAATAGAATAGAATAGAATAGAATAGCCTTTATTGTCACTGTGTGTGTATAATAAAAGTAGGAGTGTTACTCCAGTCAGTGCAGCTATATATATATATATAAAAAAAACAAAACAAAAAGAAAACACCAGTGCTACAGAAATAAGAATAGAGCAAATATAAAATTACAATACCTAAAAATAAGATAAGAAAATATAATAAATATTTACAATTTAACAAGGTAATATAAGAATAGAGCTTAGTGGAATAAAAAAAAAAATGTAACTGGACAAAATATGAATGGACACAATTTATAGTATTAACAGTCTACGAACAATATTTACAATATGTATTACCTATAAAACAGTATGTATATCTGTAAAACAGTATGCATTTCTATTAACAGTATTAACAGTATGTATTGCCTATAAAAACAATATGTATATCTATGTAAACAGTTAATTTAAACAATTTTACCAAAATTACCAAAAATCAGGGTTTCTCATATGTGACAGGATTTGGAGTCATACCAGAGTCTATATAATGTCTGCATTTTAATTCTATACATTCTAAACCTTTTATATGTATATACTGTAAATGTATCTCCCTCAGTCACAATGGTTATCAGAGGTGGTTCACATGAGATAATTTACAATATATTAATTTTACCTGTGAGTTTTAGCTGCTCATAGTTTTCAATATATTAATTTTACCTGTGAGTTTTAGCAGCTCATAGTTTTCAATATATTAATTTTAGGTCCAGGCCCAGATTACATGACGTCTTTGACCTAAATACTGTATCCGACCTCCCTTCGTTTCATGCTGTGTGTATATTCTGGTATGTTTTAAAGTCTTGGTATACCACCCAGTCCTGTCCCAGGTGTCCTACAGATGGGGATCAGGTTTTTGGACCAGTGCAGATGCTGTGCTGGTGTGGGTCCATTTGGTTTCAGGAGCTCTAGCTGTTAACCAGCAGGTGCCACATAAACCAAAGGAGGGGGACGATGGACGGCCTCAGTCAGTCTGGGCCGACGCACTGGCACAGAACCAGAGGTGAACATTTGTGTGTCTGGATGTCTCATTGGACACGTGAGATTGATGAAGATTTGCTGGAACACAGACAGCCATGGCAGAATATGACAAATGAACATCATAGTCCTTTACTCAAGGCACTGCGCACACACTGAGTGAAGCGACTCATGCCACGGAGTCACCTGTCTTCTCTGTTTTGGTGAAGCAGCTGCCGGTAGTCATTTATACACTGTACAGACTAATCAGGACAGATATACTGCAGCCCACGTATAGCCAGGGTTTGGGCTAAATGAGCGCTAACAAATTATAGCATCATATGGACGCTGTGAACCAGAATTCATTAGCCACATGCTAACCAGGAGCGATGCATGGAATGAAAATGGATGTCTGTTTAACTGTACTGGATTGGCTGTCTATAAGAACAGGCCACAGTTCCGTCAGAGTGTTATGTGCATGGTGGAGATCTTTGGGGAAGGTTATGAAAACTGCACAAAAAACAGCTTTTGCCTTTAACCTATAAAGACCCAAATATCCAAAATAGACCAAAATATCTACTGATATAAAGTGTTTAACAACTTATGAATCCTATCAATACATGTAAATAATTGGAGTAAAATGCAGTTTGTCATCTTTTCATGGTCATCAGATATGACCCATTTGGATGTTCAAAGGCTCCGCAGTTACCATGGAAACACAGTCATCTTCTACGACATTGATTCACCAGTAAAACCCATTTAGTTGGATCAATGACAGTGGATGGAGACACTTGGTTTTTGTTCAGTTAATGATATATTTTATGGAAAAAATCATTTTTTCTTCAGTTTTCTCAGTTTCTGATGTAATAATCCTCACGTTTAATCTGATCTTTTATGAACATCTACATGATCAGTGAATTAAACACAGGAAAATACCCGATTTCCACAAAAATATGCAAAAAAAAGAAGGATAACATTACAATAAATGGTGGTAAATCACTTACGAAAGGTTAAATAGAGAGAAAAATTCATTTGGGAACTGTCGCAAAAGTAGCACTGGGTCTTTAAGGGTTAATAATCGCCACAGTCTCAACACATATTGGTTATGATCTGTTCAGACGCTCTGTAGTTACCTTGGAAACAGTCATCTTCTAGAAAATTGACTCATCTGTTAAACCCATGTAGTTTGATAAGTGACAGCGGCTGGAGACACTTGTTTTATGTTCAGTTAATGATGTATATTTCACTTTTTCTTCATTTTCCTCTGTTTTGAGAAAATAACCTTTGAATTTACTGTGCACTTCAATGATCATCTACATGATTAGTGAATTAAAACAAAGAAAATACATGATTTACACTGAAAAAATGGAAAATACAGAGAATAATATCATATCAAATAGAAAAATGTATTTAGCAGCTGCAACAAATGTAGCATAGGGTTTTTATGTTAAATTTCTGCTTATGATTTCATTAGCTGAGGAGGTTTGGGTCATCTGGTTGGGATGCCTCCTGGGCGCCTCCCATGTGAGGTGCTTCGGGCATGCTCATTGGGAGGAGGCCCCGTGGCAGAAACAGGACTCGCTGGAGGGATTATATCTCTGGACTGGTCTGTCATTGTCCTGGCGTCCCCCCAGAGGAGCTGAAGGAGGTGATCCAGACCCTTTCATTCTTTTCCATCCCAGTATTATACTGAGTTTGGTAAATGTTTGAGCTACAACTACTGGAAGACATTATTCCATGGAAGTGGAATGAAAAAAAAAAAAAAAAAAAATCAGGCAGCAATGTCAGAAATGAGGACCAGCAGGTAATTTTAATAATTTCAACTTGCTGCCCCGGAATTGAGGTAAACATCTGCTGAGTGCGAGTCAGAATATGAATGAGTTTCCCCACACGTCTTTTGAATTACCTTTTGAAATACTGCTGTGTGTGTGTGTGTGGATCGCTTCCACATGCACTACACATGTCCACATTTCCCCTTGTTTCTAAACACGTGTCTCTATAAAACTGCATGTGTCATCCCCTCCAGTCCGGGGCGTCGAGGCCCGGCTTTGTGAGCAGAGCAGATAAGGACACGCAGAAAAGTGAAGGACTTCCTCAAAACTCGTACCATCAGCTTCCCTTAGTTAGATCCACTTAGCGAAGTTTCTGTGGTGATTTAACTCCCTTTAGCTGATGGTGTTCTTGGTGGTGCGCGAGTCGGCCTATGTAAATGTTGTCCAGCAGGGCGAATGAAAGTCGACAGAGGCAGATCCTCTGTGTCTCTGTCTTCTCCGCCTATAACTGGAGAGGGATTTAAATTTCAGAGAAGAGCCTGATGTGAAAACTCAAAGGGAAAAATAAAGATGCTCTTAGTGTCATTCGTTTCATCTTGCATTTTTGCACTTTAAGACTGCATTTGATGGGGTTTTATAAAACGGCTCCAATTCCACTACAGAGGACTTAGTTTTCTATGTATATTGGGGAGGGGGGGGTGGAGGAAAAACTTTTAAATAGGCCACGTTTTTTTTTGTTTTTTTTTTTCGAGTTTCCAGTTTTTACTCGGTGAGCGACGCAACCTTGTGCTAATGATTATGTACATGATGTCACAGTAAAATTTCACACATCGTGTAACCCGAGCCAGCTCAAAGGTCACAAACACAACACATGCGCTCCATGTCGGATACGGTGTCCGCACTCGCGCTTATAGAAAATGAGCTCATGCGTCGCAGATCCGTTGGCACACTGCGCATGCCATTCTTATCCTCTGATGGAGTACGCTTTATTTGAGGAAGGGTGGGCTCATAATCACTGTATTCCTTTACTCGCTTGTTATCCCCCCCCCCCTCTGGTGCCACTGACAAGCACAATCCCACCTGGGCCCTGCCAATCCTGAGGCATTAGAGACACAGAAGGAGTAGATTTGGCAAAAATGCTTGACAGGAAAGAGATAAACAGGAAGCAGACGGGCATACAGAACAGCCAGGCACTTTTGTGGGAAAGAGGGGAGGAACATTTGAGGTAATGGGTAGTGAGAGAGGAAAGAAAGGGGGATGAGAGTTTAATTCTCCGATAGAAGCGTCATGCGGCTATTCGCTGGTAGTGAAAGCGAACGCTGCTGATTGCCTGTAGGCTGGGCTTCTCCTCTCGTCATTGCAGTGTACTCTCCAGTGATAATGGCCTCTCATTACTAAACTGCCGCCCTGGGGAGACTTTGGAAGAGTTACCGGCTCTAGTCACCACATCACAGTAGGCTATCCCTCATCACATACAGTGGGAAAGTGGAGAATGAGAGGGCTGGTCCTGCACGTAGTTGCCGGCTTTTGTGCAGATATTTCAAACCAGGAACTAGAATAAAATCATGGAGTTGTGCTTCTAAGCAAACCACCCGTGCATATAGTCAGATAGTGGTTTTCCCTCAACGGGCAGGAGGTCACCGGTGGATTTACATGAAATATAAGACTTACCAGCAGAGAGTGGAGTTCTCTTTTAGGTTTAGACGATAAAATACACTTTTGTTAGGACTAGGAAAAGATCACAGTGTGGTTTCCATATCACTGACTATATTGTGGGTAATTTTTTGACATGTGTTTGTAAAATTTTTCTGAAGGATCTTTTACTGAAGAAAAATGCCAAAAATCTGCAATTCCTTGAATGGCTGCTTATTTCCTAAATTTACAGAAATAAACATTTATTAGTCCATTACTTTTATGAATTACTATATATTTAATTTATGGCTTGGTATGAAAACTGGTTTTGGTCACCACAACTAATTTCCCATCTCACAATTATTGTATGCAGGATGAATTTTTCTTTTACATAATTCACCTATTTAAATTATATTGAAGCTTAAAGTTGTGTATGAATTAAGGACATGAAAACTCTGACTGATGGGGGCTGTGACTGACAGTTTACTGGAGTTATGTGTTCTGAGTATTTGGTAAATATATTGTTTCCCAACAAAGAGCTCTATTCTAGTTGTGGTTAAGAGGCTACGTTAAAAGACTGTGGTACCCAGGTTTAGAATTTAACTACAATAACCAGCTGGTTAGCATCTTTAGTCAATGATAGTGATTGACACTACAGAGCTGTATAGTCACTTGGTAATTAATGAGGATACCAGTATTAGCAGAGTGGTTGGCAAGTTAACGGTAGCGTTATCATGGCTAGTTTCAGTCCTCAGTCCTCAGTCATCACCAGCTTCACCCTCTTGTCACTTCTGGCTCCAAAACATCAAAATGACGACAGCAAAAATACCACACTTGAGATTCCCAAAATGATGCCCACAAACAAATGGGTGACATCACTGTGGCTTTGTCCTGTTTTTTTTTTTCTACAGTCTATTTATGAAACATATTTTTGGTTCAGAAATGTTAACAATATGAATACTGTGGTTTGCAGCAACATGCAATGGTACCATTGTTCCGCCTTGGTGACTGGGTTGGATATTTGTAATTAGACTTGAACACAGATGGACGACCCAAACAGAAACAGAAGACTCCACTACGGCAAGACAAATATTAACACAGACACAAAAACATGCGCAACCTCACATGCAGTTTTACTGGACGCCTGAGTGTCTAGTGCGGAGCAGCCAGTAACAGCTGTGTGTCCAAGCTGCCCAAGTGCCAGTGGAGAGACAGACAGTGCCCCCTGCTTAGCCTCATAATCTGGCATAATGCCGTAAGTGTAACTCAACCTCTCATGTACAGCATGGACACATAGCCTATTCCCATCCTGTCCCATATTCTGCTCCTCCCCAGCTGGAACGACTTCCACCTTAGTGACAGTTAACACATTTCATCCATGTCAAATTCCATAATACCTCTCATAGACCTGCACTCTTGCACTGCTTGCTGATGATGACCACAAGCACCTGGTGTCATACCCATAACATTGGCATGGGTCATGACTGATATAAACACCTTTTTCTATCATATCATGTTATCAGTTTCATACTGGGATCAGCTCGTAAGGTTTTCCAAAAATCTTCATGGATGCACAGGGCGAATAAGAATAACATAGAATAATACACAGTACATATGTAACTGGAGGGTTTTCCAAGCAGGATGCTAATTTATTCACTGGTGGCCTTTAGTGCAGATTCCATGTTATCAAGTTCGTACGTGTATGCAAAACAGAGTGCAAATGCTTAGAAAGCTCAGTCATTCTATGGATGGAAAAGGTTATCTCCCAGTCAGCAGTTATCAGTTTCAGAAATCTGAGCCAATGGATCTGCAGTTTGCGCGGCAGAAATGCACCTGTCTTCTGCAGCAAGCAAAGGATATACAGTATAACCCAAAATGCTACAAGTTTTATAAACATGCACATATACAGTCATACAGTGAAAAAAAAAAAAAAAATCACTGTGGTCACGCAACCAACACAAACAGTCGCCCTGAAGCGTGTTTTTATCCGGTTTACCTCAATCCGAATTCACTTAGAACATACAACCGGCAGAAAGAGGAGCTGTACTCTCCTTATTTCAAAACAGGTTCTTGTTGTCTTTCTGACAGGCCTCCCACCCCACTGCCAAGCTGTCCCACTGAGATAAGCTGGCTGGCATTTTCATCATTCCGGCCATACTGATTGGACCATTATCATAAGAAAGAGGCACAGGATCCAGGAGGCCTTCCCCCTGGATGCTGATTCATGTTCAAAGTTGGGATTAGCAATCTTGCCCCTCAAATCCCCTCAAACAAGGCAGGACTGAGCAGGCGAATGAAGCACGCATTCAACAGATAATGAAGAAGACTCTCACGGATGCACCGAAAAAGTCCGCATTTCATCATTAGCGGAGCTAGCGTAAATGAAGCCTCCGCAACAACAGCCCAGATGCAGCGGGAAAAAAAGCCTGCTGTTCAGCCTTGATTCTAAAATACTTATGCATAGGATTCCATTTAATTTAGATATATTATTAGATACATTAATATCAATTTCTTATTTCGCTGCAAGCCTCATGACAAGTGAAACCTGTACTGCTTCCTCTCTTTAGATAATCCAAGCCAAAATTGGACAAAAGTGCATTAATTTTCCCCGCAGTTGCTAAATTATGCTTTTCCCCCAAACTATTCACAGATTCAAGCATTTTTTTATGGTATTCAGCAAAACCTTTGACCAAATCTGTAGGGACTTGCAATCATTACTAGCTTATTTGGCCCAGTTTTTTTTTTTTTACAGAATTAATAATGATAATAATAATAACAATAATAATAATAATAATAATAATAATAATGCAGTTTTTTTTATGGTCCACCCTTCCAGTGTGTTATTCAAATTAAATATCCACACTACAAGTAATGTGTTACAAACACAACAACCGTCACAGTTCTCTCACCATTTCTTGTCTCGTGAAATACAATTGAAAAAGAACGTCAAGTTCAGTTTTGCCGTCAGAGGACATTGTTGGCTGTCTTTAATAAAAACAACATGATGCATTGAATTCTGCCCATTTATGACTGCTTAGATCATGTTTCCTGTCCCCACTTGTAGAGAAAGAAGTCACTCCAAATACAGATGTAGGGCTGCAGTGAATAGTCTCTTTTTTTTTTTTTTTTTTTTTTTAAAGGAACCCAGTGAAAAGTTCAGGAAATATCGAAGTGGCAGCCATGAAAAGAGATGGTTGAGTTCATGTATTTCATTACTGCTTCAGAACAAGACTGTCCTTTACTAAAGGAAAAAGGGGGTCATACCATCCCACAATTCAATGCACCAGCGTCAAAAGTGAAGCATCATTTAACTGTTGGTGAAAACAACAAAGCGGTCAACAGGACTAACAAAAGAGAGATCATCATGTGACGAATATCATCTAAACATTTCCCACCTTGTATGTCTTTACTAGATAGATCAAGTGTGAGAGAGAGAGAGAGACAGGAAATGTGGAGAAAGACAGAATGCTGATAACATGCATCCAATGATCCTAATCAATGTAATAACAGCCGATAATGTAATAAATTTGCCCTTTTTGAAATGTAATAGGTCAATAACGTAATAAAAGTCCTGAACCGATAATGTAATAACTATTGGCTAATAACGTAATAATTTATTATGTTATTGGCTGCTTATTACGTTATTTGCAAAGTTTTTTTCTTTTACCAGGCCAATAACATAATAAGCAGCCAATAACATAATAAACTATTACGTTATTAGCCAAAAGTTATTACGTTATCGGTTCAGGACTTTTATTACGTTTTATTGGCCAGTTATTACGTTATTGGCCTATTACATTTCAAAAACGGCAAATTTATTACGTTATCGGCTGTTATTACGTTATCGGCTGTTATTACATTATTGGCTTCAACACTCCTTTAACAGGTGACCCACTGGAACGCCCCAGCAACTTATTTCACTTGTTAATATGCTTGTATGTTACGAACTTTAATCTGTAACATGTCCCTGTAAAAACAATGAACAGACTGGTACAATAATAACCCTTCTCAGTCATCACTTCCGACCGTCTGTCAGTGTGTGGTGATGGATTTACCTCCGGAGATCCAGCCCTCGGCCTGTATTTTCTGTGTCCCTCTTGTTTAACTGTGTTTGGGACGTTTATGGATGTCGACCTTGGAGCAGTGACTTCAGCTAATAACAGCATTGCACCGTCAGGCCGGACCATTAAAATAATAACACAATACTACATCAATAATGTCAAATCCAAACTTTTTATGTCTAACTTCTATGTTTTAGAGTGAAAAAAGGTAAAATTACACTATTGAAATGTTTAATGTGAATAACATGAAACTGGAATTTCTATTTAAGAACCATAAGTGCAATTTTAACAATATTATTTCTCAGTTTATCATTTTTACATGTACATTACAGAAGAATATGGCTAAAATTGTACTCTTAAGTCATTTCATGTTCATATTTGTTAAGGTTATTTTATTCACATTTTTTTATGAAAGTATAGTTTGTAAATGTATACATTTTCATATAATTTCACTTTTTTTACACTAAAACAAGGAGAAAAAATTGGACTTGTCATTATTTCTAGGTTATTATGAGAGTATTTTACTAATCTAAGACACTTGAGATTGAATTGGGCTGAATTTGGCTCCTGAACCAAAATGACTTTAATATCTTAAGTTTAATTTTTTGCATTTACAGATTCATCCCACAGGCCAGATTGGCCCTTTGGTGTACCAGGGGCCATATGTTTGACACCTGTGATCTAAGACATGCAGTAAACGCCCTATATAGCAATTATTGGGTATAAAAGTCTTCCTTTTGGACGTCAGTAGAGATCTCCTCTCTCACTCACTGTCCTTGATTGCTGTGTGAGCTCTTATTTGTCTACAAAAGCCTGGGGCATTTCCTTTTCGAGCACTTCATCTCAGTGAAGTGATTTATGGCGTGAAAATCCCACAATTCCACTGCTTTTTATCTCATTAACACTCCTAGGTCTTGTTTAACTTGATGTTACTCTCTTCCTTGTTCTCTGAAGAGGGGCTTAGTTTAATACAGCTTCAAAACAAAACAACAAGCGAGAAGTATTATATATTTTACCTCTGAGAACAATAACGTGTACAGTAGTGGATTTGTAGGCCTAAATGTTATGCCTATACAGCATATGTTTAACAGTTTTTCCGCATAACCTTACATAACCGCGGGTCGTTCCTCTCCACAGCCCCAATTTACATTTAGATTTCTTTTTCTCTTATATCTCATGTTTCACACGTCTATATTTTCAGCCTTTCTTCTCTTGTATTTGCTGCTAGCAACTGCAAAATGTCCCCATGGTGGGATCAATAAAGTCATAAAGTCTTATCTTAAGAGGGGATGAGGTTGATGAATACGAGTGGCCCAGTGAATACGGTAGAGATGATTCTAAGGTAACAAAACTGGAAAAGGATTCATATTTTCATGAATGGAAACACAATGGTGACTAAATATATTCCATTTCTTTAAGTAGATCAGCCTAAATCCATGTAAATCCTATAGACTGGAACATTAAACATACACCTTTTGCAAAAACAGGTACTGACAAGCCTAAGTACAAATTATACTGCACTTAAACTGAATAACTGAATGAATAGAAAGTGGAAAAAAGCATCTGAGGAAGTGCAGGTTTGTGGGCAAGTCACAACGTCTTTTTTTTTCCATCCCTCTTTTCCTTTATAACACTTTCTTGAGCCTCATCTCTCTTTTTTTTTTTACCCAACCTCATCACAGAGCTTTAGAGATATTTAGTGCTGCCTCCCTGCCATGTGCCACTCCAGTAAAACTGCAGTGTTAACAGTTTTACAGGGAGACAAGCCTTATCATTCTCTGCCAGTGTTTATTATAGACTCGCTGTCTCTGCTGATTACAGAACCGAGCAACTGCTGGGTTACAAGTCACAGACCAAGGGCATGCTCACACCGCTCCTCCTCTGGTTTTACTCCCAAAATGATCAAGTCAGCTGTAACTAATAATGCACAATGGGATGAGGGAATGTTAGAAAAATTACCTTTAGTTTAATATCGTTAGCCTCATAGTATAATTGCCTAAGTCATACACTATGTGGACAAAAGTATTGGGATATGTTGAATTCAGCGTTTGTTTTCTAACAGGGGTCTGGGCTGAAAAGCAATAATGACAAATGTCACAATATAGTTTTATATTGGGATAAATATCATTGCAATGCATTGGTTAGTTTGGTCTTTGCTTCCACAATGCCTCAAGAGGCTTTTACTTAATTTCTCTCAACATTGTTTTTTTTATGATTTTAAATATTCTATCTATAAATATCTAATATATTTTTTGTGACTGTAAATAATAATTTTCTACCACAATTAACCATCTACTTTCTTCATATCTCACTTAAGAAGCAAAATCTCCCATTCAACTTTAAGGAAATATTGATGTTTATAAGCTACATGGTCAAAAATATTGGGACACATCATGGCTACCGCTCATAAGATGTCCTGGTTCATGCTGATTTGAGATATAAGTAATCAATCAGTATTAATAATCAATATGATATTTATCAGAATATAAAACAACAGTATGTGACCCATGGGGAAGCACGGGTTGTAGATGTGGTAGTTTTTAGTTGGCGGGAGTTCTCCGTAAGTACCATGTCGTACCTTACCTATCTCTCTATGTTATCAGTCTCTCTCTCTCTCTCTCTCTCTCTCTCTCTCTCTCTCTCTCTCTCTCTCTCTCTCTTTCTCTTTCTCTTTCTCTCTCTCTCTCTCATGTCACTCAGTACGCACAGGCCATACGGACATATAGCTGCAGGCACCAATGTTAATACTGATGTCAGGTCTGTAGTTAGTAAATGCAGCGTTCCGGTTTTTAACTTCATTTCCCATCATGCAGTGCGGTACTGATTGTAAGACAACTGTATTCCAAAATGACTAATATCTCAGAAAATATTGGTCCTACCAACTTGCTGATATATTTAATGTGGAGATGGGACTATTCCAGTATTGTGATGTAGATATTATGACATTTGTCATCATTGTTTTATAGCTCAGAACCCTGTTAGAGAAGAAACACCTGAATTCAACTTCGGAATTCAATTCTAACATGTGATCACTCTTTCCAAATCTGTTTTGCTTCGTGAAGGGTAGCAGCTTATCTTCAGAGGAAATAATGACTCACATGAAAAGCCCTGGTGAAATGTATATCTATTGATGTGAGATGTTAGCTCTTTATCTGTGTGTTTCCTTTTATATAAAATCAGTACCTCTGAAATGCAAATAAGAGTCATAGGACCTGCCAATAACATCCTCTGCTTAAGAAAGAAGCTAAATGACATAAAGTAACTCAGTAATGTCAAAAAGCATGTGCCTCTCCAGGTAGCTAAGTGATATTATTTATATTCCAGCCCATAACTCACAGACAAGAGGTCGGCAGTCCCAGAACATTGTAATTACACTCCCACCAGGGGGGCTTTGGCTCATCAGCACCCACAGCTCTGAGGTTCAAAGTGAAACGACCCCTGGACCAGGTTAATAAAGGGACAAATGATGTGAATTTCACAGCGCTGCATAACTTTCCGTTCTCCTTCAGGCTGCGCAAAGTCACCTGGGAAAAGTTGAAGAAATATTTCATCTAAACATTATAATTTTGGTTTTCTTACTCAACACCAGAGCATGTCGTGCCAGATTAAAGTCTTGCTTTTTAATCCTTACGGGAGACTGTGAAAGTATCAACCCAAACATTCCTGCGTTGTTTACAACACCACCGCCGCTCCCTCGTGTCTTCTAAATTTTCTGATTCTTCCCCGTAGCATTGTCACCGATATAGTAAGGAGCCCCAAAGCTACAGCACTAAACACAAAAATAACAAAAATGCTGCTGCAGTGGTTTGTCTTTTTCCTCGCTGCTTTGGAAAAATCATTAAGAGAAACTGGTTTTATATTTACAGTATTGATGTTTTGGAATTATTAGCATATAATCAACAGCATAATCGTCCTGTTAACCGCTTTTTGCCGCTGCAGAACGCCCCGCCTCGGCTTACTTAATGAGAAAATCCTTGTTATATTCTGGGGAAAAAAAAAAAAAAAAGCAAATTAATTACAATAACGAATGCAACCGGCTTGTACCGTGACAGTAATTAAAGCAGGAGAAGTGATATATGATTAACATCCAGCGCATGAAAATGACTGTGATTATCCGGCCGATGTTGAGCTCATTAAAAACCATGTAATCCAAAGGGGATATCAATATGGGGTGATATTGCAAATGCAAATGAAATAAGGGCGTGTGCTCAATTATAACTAAAAAATGACTGTAAATGCAGCTTACATAAAGTGTGCAAGTAGTCATTTAAAGAATTAACATTTTCATATAATGTGGGAAAAATAAGTCAATGCTTTGATTGATGTTAACATTTACTGTAAAGGAATTGTTTGTGCATATGCCCAAGGCAGATTCAATGTCTTTCCATGCTGCGCCTTGCGTCTTTGTTCCAGTTCATCCCTTTACTTTTCCATACTTGTATTGGTATACAGACATTTTACAGAAGCCACATGACTGTATTTGTGGCCAAATCGTATATAACAGCCGTTCTTTACTGCTGCTTTATCATTTGATTAACCAACAACAAGTCCCCAAACATATGGCAGCCCTGCCTTTAACTATATTAGAACACTTAACCCATAAAGAACCAGTGTTACTTTTCCACCAGTTTTCTCTCTATTTCACCTTTTTTTTTACGCCATTTATCACCATTTATTATAATATTATCCTCTGTGTTTTGCATTTCTTCAATAAAAATCTGATATTTTCCCATATTTAATTCACTGATCATGTAGATGTTCATAAAAGCTCAGATTAAAGTTAATTGTCATAATATTAGAAACGGAGAAAAATGAAGAAAATGTGATTTTTTTTTTTTTCAACTAAATTTATCATTGATCCAACTCCATGGGTTTTACTGGTGAATCAGTGTTATAGAAGATGACAGTGTTTCCATGGTAACTACGGA
>JAPQRQ010000012.1:17307186-17319372 GCA_037367365.1 Apogon talboti
ATGGATGGATGGATGGATGGATGGATGGATGGATGGATGGATGGATGGATGGATGGATGGATGGATGGATGGACTTTGTTGACCTGAAACTGGGAAATTACAGTGCAGGACATGACATAGTAAAAAAAAAAAAAAACAGAACACAATAGCAGACTCACTATAAATAATAAATTAGAAGTATAAAAACAGACCTGGAAAAAAGTAATAATAAAAAAACAATTAGATAATTAAACTGTAACATGTAAAAATAAACTCTTATTTTCAATATAATAAAGGTGCAAATGATATTTAAAGGCAGTCACATTAAGTTTTTGTGTTTCCTGAACAATCTGAAACATTTACTTAGTTAATTATTTTAGGAAGTTGCTGATATTATATATTGAATCATTATCTTGTTGACTCCTGTTGTTCGATAGAGTCAAAGGGCACCAGTCCAAACCCCCACTGTCACCAGCCAGTCTGCTTCCATCTGCCAGTTCTGCACAGAGACAATAACAAGCCCACCAGACAACCACCTTGCAAATTGGTGTCATACCACCATCCTACTGTGGCTGATGTGGTGTTAGTCTGCGCTGCAAAAACAGAGGTGAATGCATACGGCTGCGCGGCCATGACTGTAGGTACGGCGGTGAACACGGCAGGTAGAGCTGAGTGAAGTAACCGTGACGTAACACGGATTGACCGCATACCTTGGCTTCCCTACGACCACTCTGTCTGCACACAAGCATCCTGTGGGAGTGGCTGCTATGAGTGTGAGGGGCGGAGAGTGGAGAGTGGAAAAAATGCTTTCATGAGGAATTAGATGATGAGGTAGGGAAATGGAGGGCATCCATCTGGCCAGAGAATGTGTAAAATTTGAAGGGGAAGGCGAGAAGTGGAAGGCAGGGGTGAAAAGGCTGTCACAGGAAGTGGAGAAGAACGAGTGGAATTAAAGAGTAAGAAGCAAGAGTGTAGAGGTCAGAAAAACAGGAACTAAAGAGACAAGAAACTGAGCTATTGTATATATGAGAGTTGCAGCTATCGATTAATCTATTGATTACTTTCTTGGATTTGATTTGATTGAACGATTATGTGAATAGGCAAAAAAAAAAAAAAAATAGTAAAAAAGTGAAAAAGACATGTTGTTATTCCAGAAGCAGCTGAAACAACAACTACAAAAGGTATAAAAATAAAAAGATATATTAAAAATATCTAGAAAGAAATAACAATAATAGTATAAAAGTGTATAGAAAATAAAAGTATCTATATATAAATGACACCAAACAAATCAAATGACATCTACAAGCAATATGTAGACACAGTATATATATATAGTTTCAGAATCACAGAATAAAAGTTATAATGAAGTGATACTAGTAATAGTAGTCATAACAATGATATACAAGTAATGTAAGTATGTAGGTAATAATAATAATAATAATAATAATAATAAAGCTTTAAGGGGTAAGTGATGGTTACAATGATGAGAAATGAGCATATAGACATTTTCTGCCTCTTCGTCCTCATTGTTTGTGTTAATCCTGGCAGCATGCGTGTTACAATAAACATCCCTGTGAAACAAAACAGCGGAACCAGTGTTTAGCAGCAGCGAAATTAAGGAAAATGAACCTTTGAATCAGGAAAATTGCAATTCAATATTTTTTTTAATTGATTCCAGACAATTATTGGATTCATCGTTTCAGCTCTAGTATACTTTCAGGGATCCAAGGTGCATATTTTCCTCTCCCCAGTTTTTTTTTTTTTTTTTATCCATTCCGTGTTGCCTCTTGTGGTCCGTATATGTTTGAACTACTTCTGACTAATAGTCTCTTTTCCAGTGACTCTGCTCCAATTCTAATAAGGTTGTGGCCAGGAAGGAGTGATGAACTGCATCATTGTCTGAACTATTTGACTGTGGACAATGCGTGAGGAGCTAAATGAGGACAGACTAGTATCGAGAGAGAGTAAAAAGAACGGAGCAAAAGAGCAACAAGCCAAGGACAGAAGAGTAGGCAAGGAGAATGAGGGGATAAAAGGTGGGCAGAAAATGCAAACACTAACACTGTGGTTGGGTTTTGCAGCTCAGTTGGAGTTACCTGGTCTGTCATTAGCGCTGTAATGAGGAGCAGACGGAGCAGCGGCTCAGCCCTGACAGTCAGGACTACTTTTACCACAAAGGCTGACATTGTATGAGCTTCCACAGGAGGTAGACGACTGGCAAGAAGCTTTAATCTGCGCAATTAAAATGCCTTCATTGAGCCTGAAGTGATTTATCTGTGCTCAGTAAATCCATATGAATACAAGCCTTTGTGTTCTGTTTCATAATGTGATAAAGATAAAATGTTTCTTATCTTTGCTGGTTTTAATAATGTGTCGTAGTGGATATTTGTTAGATGGAAACAGAACAAGTAGGTCGTGACATAGTAAGATGCTATGTTATTGTGTTATTGTGTTATTGTGTTATTGTGTGTTGCTGTTAAAGGGCTGTGGTTTACATTATTATAGCTTCAGGAAAAGAAAAAAAAAGAAATCGAAAATGGGTCAAAAGAAAACAAAGACACATATTGTTTCTCAAAATCTAATATGTGGCCCCGTTCTTCTGTGTGCACATAAAACACAGGTGTCAAACACGTGGCCCAGGGGCCAAAAACCAACCCGCAAAAGGGTCCAATCCGGCCCGTGGGATGAATTTATGAAATACAAAAATGACATTGAAATTATCAACAATCAATGGTGTCAAAATCCTTTTAGTTCAGGTTCCACATACAGACCAATATAATCTCCAGTGGGTCAGACCAGTAAAATACTATCATTAAAACCTATAATAATGAAAATCACAAATTTTGTCTTTGTTTTAAAGTAAAAAAGTAAAATTACGTGATAATGTTCTACTGTTCTGTTACAAAAAATATGAATAACCTGAACAAATATGAACAACCTGAAATGTCTTAAGAGAAATAAGTGCAATTTTACCAATATTGTACCTATTACTAAATATTTGTAGTTGTAATGAACATGTGTAAATGATAAAGTGAGGCATAATATTGTTAAAATGTCATTTATTTTTCTTAATACATTTGAGGTTGTTCATGTTATTCAGATTTTTAAGGAAACTTTGTAGCTGTAAACATTTTCATAATCTAATTTTACTTTTTTCACTTTTATTATTTGACTATATATTGGGCTGAATGCGACCCCTGAACTAAAATGACTCGTGTAAGAGCTGAAGTTGCTGCTGCACTTCACTATTTCAATATTTCAGTGTCATTTTATAAATTAGTTGTCAATTTTTACTCTATTTTTTTTTTACTCTATTTTTCTGTTCTGTTTCGAGTCCTGCTTGAAAAATGTCACACTTCTCATACTTATGTCACTATATTTTGTGCAAATGAGCAGCAGGTACGTTAGCCTGCGACAACACAGACAGCTGTATTTGCAGTTTTACTAAACAGAAAGGAAACAGGTGGTAAAATAGGGGTAATTCCATACCAGTCCACATTATTGAATTCCTTAAAAAGTCATATGATGTCTAAAAGCACTACTACAGATATTTTTTTAGTTAGTTTTAGTAAGTTTTACCCTTGGATCTAAATTTCAGCATTTGCATTCTCTGTTGCTGAGGTTGAAATTTGCACCAGACATCCAAGGAGCCTTAGGCGTATTTTGCTCTGCATCTGTTCAGGGAAATAGTAATAATATAACAACAATAATAATTAATAAGCAGTTGGCAATAACTATTTTTTTTTATTTCTTGCAACTAAATTTGCTTCTAAATAGTATGAATGTAATTGAATCATATCTAGAGCTTATTTTGTCCTCCATAAACACACATGTTAATTGTATTTTCCCAAAGGCTAATTGAATTTCCTTGAAACCTTTTATGGAAAGTACTATCATACTGTATATTGGAAGTTAAATAGAAAAAACAAATTATTCGTCAATTATTGAGAAGCTTTTTTTCATAGTATTTATTGGTTGTGCTCTTATATACTGTTGGAGTAAAATATTTTCCATCTTCTCATGAAATGATTCTGACTGTAATTTATTACTTATTTATGTAATGTGGTTTATTCTTGATAGGTAAAGTATAATTGGGATTGAGTATGTAATCATAAACCGTGGTCAAAGGTGATCACCAGTGTGTATAAATAGGAATAAAAACAGGAATGTGTCTGAAAATAAAATTATTCCAACTTTATAACTACAGTGTATTCATTGGTTTTATTTCATGTGTATTTGTAGAGTGTGAGTCTGTGTATTATCCCTGTAGAGTCTGTTGGGTTCAGGATATTTGCAAGTTACAGCTTGTAATGACTTGGTTTGTTGCACAGCAGATGATGTCAACTTGTTCCATGTGTCTGGACAAAATATTAATGACCAGGTCCCATGAATAGATGTTTTCACATAACTTATTTCTACGAGAAAATATGTCATGAACTATGAGGCTTAGGTGAGCTGGTATCAGCCGTGTATAAGAAAGTTACTGAAATGTTATCCATTGGTGTTGGTTTAATGAGAGCAGAAGTGACCATATATGGACAAAAGGGGAGGAGCTCCAGAGAACATGAAGGCTGAGCCATTGAAGAGGAATCATGGGAGAATTAATACCAATATCATGTGTTTTCTCCACTGGTCTACAGCTTTTGGTGTCTGTAACAGGCCCAGACCCATTCATTACCACATGATTGACAGTTTTTGACATTCTTTCACCGCAAAGTCACCCAGTAAAAATCTGATCCATTTTTCATAAGTCACATATCTCCTGAACATTCTAGACAGGACATTGGTATTTGTCAAACACACACACCAGGAGAGAAATGAGTATTTGAAGCTCCTTCACGTCTTAGAAATAAACTAAAAGTGAGGGAGAAAACAAAACAAATAATTATTATGATAAAATAAGCTATCCATAAGTAAGTATATTATCAACGTGTTCTTATTTTATGTGAAATTTACTTTCATTCATTCATGTATCCCTGTGACTAGGATGAATTTTGGAGACAGAAATTAAACTATTTCATACTATTGGTAAAGTCTACGCTGCACCATGTTTGTAAATAGAGGATTATTGGTAACGCTACATGCTAGCATCTAAATATGTCATTTTTAATTTTTAGTGTAGAACTATATTCTAGGAGTCCCAAAGTTTTGCCAGTATGGTCATGAAATAGGCATTTAATTCTGTTCTATGTAGTCTTAATTTGTAGAAACCTGTAGGAACCCTGGAGATGAGAGGGAGAAAAGGGCGTATGTTTTGGACACGCCCCTTATGCTCCTAAGACCCTCTGTCCACGTATGAGGACAAGAAATACACAGCTTTATACAAAAAAAAAACAAACTGTCCACCGCAAATGACATTGCATAATTGTTTTCAAGAATGCATCTGATAAAACTGTTGCATCAGGATGTTTCCAGTATAAGCAATTATTTAATTAAAAAAAGCCAAAACTCAAAAACCTGTGGCTTTCCTGGGTCTGAGGAGGTTAAGATCTGACATATACTCACACCGGCCACTGTTTAAAAAAAAGAAGGAAAAAAAACATGACACTTAACAGAACAGATTTCTGTGGACAAAGTTTGGGGACACTTTTTTTTTTTTTTTTGGAGCTGCTTTGCATCTAATGTTGATAGCGTTCAGAATGCCCCTGGCCTTTATTGGTGCCAGGTCTGGTAACACCCAAAGCATTCGAGGCACGCCACGATGGGTGGGCTTGCCATTTATAAATACACCCCTCTAAACATATCCGAAATTCACTGTGTGGTTTTATAGCCGTTGAGGTCCACCACTGAAATAAAATGAAGAGGAGGTCCGTGCGTGTTTGCGTTTATCATGCGCTTGTATATGCAAGTGTCAGGGCAACCAGTCAACAAGATATCAGACAGGTCACCGTGACAGTAAGAGGCCTTTGTAATTTACGCTCCTCCACGGTGTATATATACTGTCGGTGAAAAGCTATCTTGGATTTACGCAAATATGCCTCTCACGCAGACACATCATTCAGATCCAGTGTAGAAGCACAGGTCACATCTGCGCCTCCAGGTTCCAACAGCTCAATCAGTTCAAGCACATTCAAAGGCCTTAACACAGGTCATTTATGCTCAGGCTCCTGCTCAGTGGGACAGTATTATGAGGCTGTTGGGAGAAAAGAAACCAACTTTTTTCTCCTTTTTTGTTTTGTTTGTTTTATTTTTGTCTTCCATCTGAAAACCTGCACTAATTTAATCACCATCAGCGTTTTATTATTTTGTCCAAGAAATAAATATGATTATATATATACTAGTGAAACACTGACCATTTTACTGCACAGTGGCGGTTTTTAACCCTTTAATAATCTCTCCACCGTTGCATTATGCACTTTACAGCATTCAAATGATTGGAACTCCTGAACCTATCCACACAATTCAAATGGCATCAGAAAGCTGAGATCCTGAGCTTTTCAGCACTATGTAACACTTTACGGCAGCAATGCAGGACTCTATTACAAGTAGAAAGGAACTGTTCCAGACTTCCACACAGGCTAAAAAACACCTGGAAATAACCAAAAATATGAAGCTATAATATGGATACTGAATGTTCAAGATTAAAAAGCATGTATGATCAGACATAAAATAGTTGAAAGTTTATTTTTGCAATCTCAGAAAGTTTTTTTATGGACATTTACAGTTGTTTCTAATAATAAATATGCTAAAAACTTCAAGTCTGTTTTTTTCTTTTTTACTAAAACACACTGTTTTAAGCATTTATTATTTATAATAATGATAATTAATGACCAGATATTGAAAGTTAAGTTCTTCCTGAAAAAAAAGGTGTACAAGAATTGGCAAAAAAAGATATTTTCTGACACTCTTTAACCTCCCTTTAACGCCCCACAGGGTTTTGAGCTTTGGCTTTTTTTAATTAAATAATTGCTTATATTGGAAACACCATGATGCAACAGTTTTTTCAGATGCATTCTTAAAAAATTTTATGGAATGTCATTTGCGGTGGACAGTTATTTCTTTTTTTTCTTTTTTTTTTATAAAGCTGTGAATTTCTTGTCCTCATACGTGGACAGTGGGTCCTAGGAGGTTAAATGCAAAGACAGCATGAAGACACATAGGCAGCCTGTCTTAAAAGTGTGTTCTTGTACTGTACCATTAGTACTTTTAGTTGAGTACAGAATTGGAATACCACCTCCACCAGTGTTTTCAGTCACAGAACTTGTACACACAGTTTGTCGCTAAGACATCAGTTACCTTTTAACCTTTAGCAGCACTGCCAGGAATGTACAGCAGTGTCGATTTAAGGCTTTCACAATTGCCTGAACAGCATGTTTTTCAGGTTTGCAACTGCAAAACTGCTCGGCCTATGTGCTGCACAAAAGGTGTCTTGTTGTTGTGGCTGTGTAAATGGAAACTGTGCACACGGTCGACTGTAGCCGGCATGTTTGATGTTTGTATGTGTGGGTACGGGTTTGTGTAGTCAAGTGCAGGATGAGAAATGAGCAGTGTCAGGCTGTTTTCTGCAGCCGTTTACCAGCTTTACAAATGACATTTGTGCGACGAAGCCAGACTCTGTGAAGCGAGGAAGGAAACGACGTGATGGATGGTGGGTTAGTCATACAAAACTAAACTGTCATGCAAACACACAATCTGGTCGGACTTTCCTACTTCCTTGTTTTCAGTATTTTTTTATATATATATATATATATAGCAATAAAAAAAAACTCTTAATTTTAATGTTTACTCTAAAAGCAAGAAGGAGGTCTTAAATCATAGCTGTAAAACCAAAACAATAAAATGATATTATGAAAAATGGTTCTCAGATGTATTTGGTCTGTGCCTCTGTAAATGGGAGGATACTGGCAGTGCCATTGTAAATAAACCCTTAACCTAAAATGGAGATGTGGGGTTCCTCTGTGTGTGGTCCTTCTGCTCATGTCTTGCAAGTCTGACAAAAAGGTTCCTGGAAATGAGCAGAAATGAGGTTAATTGTCGAACTCTGAAAGTCTTTGTGGTCCGCCTCGCCACTGTTACCGGTCTGTCCACATTCATAAGCACTTTATCAGTAATTTATGTGATCTGTCTTTGTGATGTTTAATGTTTAAGATGATTTAATCATGCAAGAGCCGAGTTACATGACTTCATTTGTTGTTTTAAATTCTCTGTTTCAGTGAAATGCATGTTCTGCAGGAGTTGTTTACCGCTTTGCAAGTTATTTGACTTTAACCCATAAAGACCCAAACAGCCACTGGCAACCAAAGTCATCTACCAATATAAAATGTTTAATATTTGTTGAGCCACTATTCCTATCAATACATGTAAATAATTGGTGTCATCAGATATGACCTATTTGGACGTTCAGAGGCTCCGTAGTTACCATGGAAACACTGTCATCTTCTACAACATTGATTCACCAGTAAAACCCATGGAGTTGGATCAATGACAGTGGATGGAGACACTTGGTTTATATTCAGTTAATGATATATTTGCGGAAAAATTCACTTTTTCTTCAGTTTTCTCTGTTTCTGATATAATAACCCTCAACTTTAATCTGAGCTTTTATGAACGTCTACATGATTGTTGAATTAAATATAGGAAAATACATGATTTTCACTGAAGAAATGCAAAATGCAGAGGGTAATATTATAATAAATAGTGATAAAACACTTAAATAAGGTTAAATAGAGAGAAAAATGTATGTATGTAATTACTACAAATGTTGCACTGGGTCTTCATGGGTTAAGTCGTATGAGACAACACTGTTTCCATTGCCTGTCAAGGGCCAGCAGTGTTGTTGGTTTTGCATAAGGCTAACGAATCTGCAAGTGGTTTTAACCATTGTCTGTCAACATGGGAATTTCATAGTTTGCAAAGTAAATGTTAGAAATGAGGTATCAAGCATTTCAATTGTTCTAAATTCTCCATCATAGACGTAGCTCACTGGTATGCGCAATATTTTAATACAGAGGTTTAGAGGCCTTCTCTTCTGTAGTGGAAAAAAAACCCATAAAGTAAAATGTAGGCCTGTTTATCCACACTGAGCTTTAAATGTAATGACTTCTGAAACCAATCCAAGCTCTTCACTGACTCCACTCTGCATGCTACAGGAAATGTCCACAAAGACCTAAGCAGCACTCAAGATTACCCAGTCAGATTCCAATATGTCTTGTGCTATTCTTTTTAGTCTAAGGCCTAATGATTCTAATGAGTTTGGATGAATGACTCTAACCTCTGGGGCCACTGTACAGTTGTGGAAATTTGATTTGGTGTGTACTTAGCCTTTACCCTCAGTCTTCGATCTGACTTTCACTCTTACTAGACTAGAAGTCTTTTATAGTGTTTGTGTAAAAAAAAACACATTGTTTTTTTTCATATAATTAAATGGCATATTTATTTATTTATTTATTTATTTAAAGAGACCAGTTATTGTTTATTCAGCTACTAGAGAAAAAGCAAGAATGCATCCTTCACTGTTACTAAATTCTTTATTATGTCTGTCATACTGTATGGGAAAAATTACAAGCCTCAATCTGTACTGTATGTTGTCAAGGTTCATAAAATCGAAATGAAAATAACATATAATATTCATCCATTTGTTGAATTCATTAGTACTTGTGAGGGTTGTGAGGGCACCGGAGCCCAACAGGCGGAGGTGGAGTACACCCTGAGTCACCAGCTCATCACAAAGCTGACGTATGGTGAAAGTGCTGACCGCTGCACCCTGCATACGGTACGTATAATAGTGTTTAGTAAATACAGTGTTATTCATTATCTGTTCATTATCCATCTGTAACCAATGAGTGTGACAGGATGCAAGATAAGGACTGGGGCCCACATGGAGAAGATCTGGTCCATGGTAGTCCTAGACCATAGGAGCACCTCTGCATGGTACTATACTCCAACACACACACACACTGACACACATCTGGCAAAAAATAAACACTAGAAGGAAGAGGGAGGTGCTGATGCTGGAGTAGTGAAGTATGCGTCCGTTCCGTTTCCTCCATGTGTTTCATTGTGAAATCCCTGCGGACCCCGCCCCAGCGTCTTCACTCAGAGGGAGGCAGCGTGTACGTGACGCCGGTGTTTTCTGTAAATATGTTGGGTTTGCCGTGTGCCAACTCCTCCCAGGGCAAAGATGGAGCCCCCTCCTCCTCCTCCTCCTCATGGGGAAGGAAGCTGACCCTCTCCACCCTGTCGAGGTTAAATCCCAGAGGGCGGAAGAAACGGGTGTCACCCTGGACCCTTCAACTGACAGCAGGAAACACTAGGAGGAAACAGAATGGAATTGTGTGTCTGTTTTTCAATAATAACAGGCAGGATGTGTAATGTCAGAGTGGTGTTTCAAAGCTATGGCATGTGAGCGATGTGTGGAAACACCCACGGCTTCAGAACAGTATTTTTCTGACACGACCAGTGTTTCTCTTAGTTTAAGTTCAGGTTTCCCAAACGGAAATGTACTATACGACATATATGCCTCTGGATCATGAGTGATGTTACTATAATGTATGTCAAGGTGATTAGTCATTCATCATTAATCATCATTTCTATTGATATGTTTATAAATGATATGAAATATCCATAGTGAAATCTGTCTTTTTATGTACACAGTATGGACACAAATATTGGGAAACATCTTACTCACAGCTTATTTCCACTGACATGAAATATCATCATGACAAAAATGTTCATGTCAGTTGTTGTCAAATTATCACAATAAATATGTAGAACATTTAAAACAATTATAATGATTAAAAATGTCCAATACTTTTGTCCATATAGGCCTACATATGTATCCATAATGCAATGGTTTCAATGTCTATCTATCTATCTAATCATCCATCCTTCCTTTCTTTCTTTCTTTCTTTTTGTTTTTTCTTCCTTCCTTCCTTCCATCCATCCATCCATCCATCCATCCTTTCTTTCTTTCTTTCTTTCTTTCTTTCTTTCTTTCTTTCTTTCTTTCTTTCTTTCTTTCTTTCTTGCTTTCTTTCTCCTTCCTTCCTTCCTTCCTTCCATCCTTCCTTCCTGATTAGCATGTCTGGCATTACACTGCAAAACTATTGTGTACTAACACATACTTTTCTTAAATCTATTTGTTTTCTGTCGTAACAGACAAACAGTTGTCCATCGTGTCGACCAAGCATCATTGGTTGACCTGAAGACAAAAAATTATTTCATGAGACAATTTGAAGGACAGCCTGTAAATTCACTGGTAAAGAAAACAACAGTCAAATACCTTCCTGGGTAAGAATGGATAAGATAAGCATGGAAGTTAGAGTTAAGGGTCTGTTTTCTGTTGGCCTCTTGTCAATATTGGCTAAGTTTTTTTCTTTGCTTCTTTTTTTTTTAATAACAATCTGACAAATTTCTATTATTCCATGATTCTTCCATAAAGTATCAGTGCTTTTCTACATCAACTTTTCTGTTCTCTGTGAATGTTTGACACCTCCTTGTCTGCTTTATGTATACTTTGTAGATTGGAGACAGTCATGTGTCTGAGTTGGTGATTTTTCTGCAGACATCCTTCTCGTCACTCATCCGTTGCTCTACAGCTACAAGCCCAGCTAACATTAAGCTTAAAAATGGAGTCAGCTAACATCAACAAACCCAGATTCTAACACAAACTTTAGCATGAGTGCACAAACAGTCCATGTATTGAACCTTTGAGTTTCTACATCATACATTTTTTTCTCCTGTGTGTGTCTAATGTTGTGTATTGTTACGTTGGTTGTAACTGTCATGAGTGTCCTTGGTTTACCAGCCTTTATTATTCTGTGTGTTTTGGTCTTAAACACTCTAACCAGTGCTGGAGTATGCCTGCGATTTGACATTAACCCTTTCATGCATAGTGGTCACTACAGCTGTTCTGTTGTATATTCATGGGTTTTGTTGTTTTGTTTTGTTTTAGTTGCATATCACCCAACAATTATTATTAGACTGTAAATAACAGTTTTCTTAAACAAAAAGTTGTTTTTTTGTTGTTTTTTTTTGTATTATCTCCATGAAGTGAGTAATAACTAGTATAATAATATTTGAGAAAAACATCAGATTAACTGCATTAAAAATGTATTTATTTCATAATTTTTACACAGTATATCACTTTCTGATATTGTGTCTTTAATACATGTTTCTTTGTTTAAAAAACTGAACACATGGTGTCCAGCTGGGCTGACATTTTTGTAACTCCATGAAAAATAGGTTCATTAAAAAAATTCAATTGCA
>JAPQRQ010000012.1:17331134-17346586 GCA_037367365.1 Apogon talboti
CTTAAAAAAAAAAAAAAAAAAATGCAAGTATAATTTGGCCACAAATATGTGATTTAGTGTTAAAGCCACTAACATTGTCGCGCTAGTATCACAAAGATTGTTCATTGTATTCATAGATGGCACAAATTATATTACATTGAATCAGGGGTGTCAAACTCATTGTGGGGCCAAATTCAGCCCGATGTGATCTCAAATAGGCCGGATTAGTAAAATAATAGGCATAATAACCTGAAAATAATACAGACTCTTCTTTGTTTTGGTGAGAAAGTTGAATTACTTTATGAAAATGTCAATAACCTGAATGACGATGTAAGCCCCGAAATATCTTTAAAAAAATAGGTGCGATTTGACCAATATTATGTCGCAGCTTATCATTACAGATCACAGTCGATCTACAAATGCAGAAAACATTTGTAACGGGCATTATTTTGTTAAAATTACACTTATTTTTCTGGAGAAATTTCAGGTTTTTCATATCTGTTCAGGTTAGTCACATTTTATTGTGACAGTATTTGTAAATGTAAACAATTTCCTAATGTAATTTAACTTTTTTCACATTAGACCAGTAAATAAGGTATAATGCACAGATGTATGCCACATGTGACCTATTGCATTGTATATCTTGTAGTGATGAGTAAGCCTGTAAACCAACTGGTGTCTGTAAGTAGAAGTAGAAAATTTGGAGTTGTCATTATTTACAGGTTATTACTCAGTTTGTATGTGGCCCCTGAATGCACATCTCTGTTTCATCCAGTGAGGCCGGATTGGACCATATGGCGGGCTGGTTTTGGCCCGCAGACCTTATGTTTGACACGCCTGCATTAAATGCTAAAAACTAGCTGCAGATAAGGAGTGTTTCTGTTGTTTTTTTTGGTTTTTTTTACATGGACCGCAGCTGTCCCAACAGTCCGCAATCTGAAAAATGCATAATTTTTCACAAAGAATCAAAAGAATATAAGAAAAAGAACATCTTAATTTGGCCCATTTACATCAAAATATCAAAGATTCCTGACTCAAATTATACTGCATACCTATACATAAGTAGAAAAATAAACACAATCCGATATCCTGCTAACATTACCCGGTAATATGCTTACAAACACACTTGGCTATTTCCTCCATGACACTTATTAAACTGATTTTCTTACAACCTCTTCGTGTAAACATTGCAAATCGACGCGGGCAGAATGGCAAAGCATCCTGGGATTTTTCTAGCAATGTCGACGCTCCGATGCCACGGCAGGAAATTCATCGTTCCCCTTTTTCACACATTACAGTTATTCATTTTTTTCCCCCTCACACTAAAATAAAACGGCCAGGTATTAATCATGATTTCAGAATGCTATGTAAACCGTACACCTTCTAATTAATGACTGGAATCAACCTGGCGGAGAGCGATGAATCATAAATGCTCGACGCGAGGAAAAAGAAAACAAGACAAAAAAAAAAAAAAAGCAGAAGACAAACAGCACACCTGTCTGTTCTTGACCCCGCTGTTTCTGGATCCGTTCCAGCTTGTTAAGGGCCAATAATCCAGCACGTTTTAATGAGTAGACTGGGAAAGGCCGGATGATTGGTCGATTTAATCATCCGTTCCTACAGTGCGATTTGGCTCGTGTCGAAGGAGGAACACAGGTACGTACTATCACTAGTGGGGCCGGTTTCAGGAAATATCTCCCGCTCGCACTTTGATGCTCGCCTATAAACGCCTCCGACATCCTTTCTCTGCCCTGGAGACGAGCGCGGACACATGTCTGGAGAGAGGAAATATTACCCACAGGCGTAATTATCATTCTTGATACAACAGCAGCAAATCCCTTCCAGACGTTTCTTATGTCTCTCTGCTGACCTGCTAATCCTACCCACCTATCGACAATGATGTGGAATGGACACACCAACAAACATGTCACCACAATCATAGAACTCCCATCCCTTTGTCAGTTTTGAAGTATTTGTACAGAGAACACACAGGTTAAAAAAAAAAGGCCTCTTTTTTTTTTTTTTTGTTTTTGGACAATTCACATTTTCTCAAATTAAAATGCAACAGCAAGTGATTTTTGTAAAACGAACTGTCAGCTAATACAGCCACACCATGACAGTGTGAACAGGAGTACTGGAGGACTCACTGTGTAGTACCACTTTGTCAGGAAGTAATAGTAATAATAATAATAATAATAATAATAATAATAAAAACATCAAATCATTTAAGACCTAGCAGTGCATTTAAGTATCATCTGTCCCCTATGAAAATTAACAAATAAATAAGACAAAGTTTAATGTCAATGAAAGAACAACACCGTCCTTCAACCACCAGGCGTCTCTGAACCGACCTCCAGATAATGTACACAAAATATACGGATAGAAAAATAGAATCACTCCACGCTCTGATTACAAATCTCAGTTTCACTTCTGGTTCTCTCCATTCTTTCCTCATCATCTGTCGTAGGCTATCGCTAACCTCACATGACTTGTTTTTGGAGCCTCGCGCATGGTGAGTTCCGCGTGGAGTCCGTGTGATTGACAGCTGTGGTACACTTCTCATGACCTTACTGTCATTCTGTTATGCTGAATGTGATAGTTAGGAAACATTTCTTAACTTTAAGGAGTGTGTAGTGTAAAAGCTGGGGCTGTGTTTATTCTTTAGAGTTTTGAGTGAAGGGAGGGGGGGGGGTCAGTCAGTGTAAAAACTTAATGTTTGTGAATAAGGCTTAACTGTTGTAGGGAGGAATCGACCGATTATCAGCCCCGCTGATTATCAGATCCGATATTCAGCTTTTTTTTTTTTAAATATTATCCAATATTCGATAATATTTTTTTTTTTTCCCCATCATGTCAAACACTTCTCTACCTTCTGAAGCTGCCTCCTCCTTCTGTCTGTGTCTTCACTCAGTGGCTGAGTCACTCTCCTATCTGCTCCTCAATCTGCTGCTGCTAGACCAAGACTCCTAATGAGACTCACATTTCAGTCCAATTTTCTAGTTTTGTGTAAGTCAACTTTTCAGTTAACTTTATAATAAATGCTGCTGGGAGCTTCCGTCACTCTTTGTTTTTTTGTTCATGTTGAAAAGTTCAATAAACATCTCCTTGAAGGCATTTCAATGGAGTTTTATGTTAGCATTTGTGTTATTCTAAATTTCCATGTTTACTGCAAACGTATCTCCTTGATTCCTAATAATTGTTATTGGCCCTGAATAAAAAAAAACAAAAAAACAAAACACATTCTGATTCACCCCAAGTTGTAGGTAGGACTGATCTAAACCAAGCTTAAATCCCATTTGGCCCATTTTTCATCTTCCTCACTCTTCCCAGCTTGCCTCCCAACACATGTCCATTTGTGTCCATCAAGACTGTTCATGGCAGCGACACCACATTAGCCTACACTCGAATCTCATCATCGTCATCTTCATCCATGAAGGTGAAATCCCTGTCCTCCTCCCCGCGTGGCGAACTGTACTTTGCGCTGTCCGTGTCCCCATCGTGAAGATGGTACTGAGCTTTCTCCTCGTTGGCGGAGCCAGAGCTGGACACAGAGCAGCTGTCCAGGTTGTGGTGGTTGTTGTTCCTGGTGCGGAGCTCCGGCGTGTACGGATCGACCAGCGCCGCCTTCTGTTGGTGCATACTGCGGGGGGGCCTCGCAGGAGCTCGCTCTTCAGCATCGTCATCATCTATGTGAGGAATAAAGGTTGGCGACGCGCGGCCTTCGCTGCCCTTGCCTTCCTCGTAGCCGAGGTCGTCGTCCTCCCAGCCTCGCTTCTCCATCACGCTCAAGATGTCGCCGAGCATCGAGGGTCCCAGGTCGATGTGGAAAGACATCATGGACTCGGCGTGTTTCATCCCGCCTCCTTTAGGCATGGATGGAGGCAGATCTGTAAGCTCGCCAAAGTTACGCTCGTCAAACTCCGAGTCGAGAGTCGCCATCGCCGCGGCTCCGTTCACCGGTTTGCTATCGATCTCTGTCAGCGTCTTCATTGGACTCGATGACACGCTCTTCGGCAGCTGCCTGCCTCTGCTAGCATCATCATCGTTAAGGTAAGGCAAGGATATCGCATTTTTCACATAGGTAGATGAGCCTCCAGATGGCGCCATCATGTTGTATTCATATTTGTCTGCTCGGTTTACAGACTGAGAACGCTTGCTGCTCCTGAAGGTGCGGGAGAGCAGCCCTGGTTTGGGGCCCGGGGAGCCTTGCTTCGTGTCCGGCTCCCGGGGAGGTTCCCCTGACCGGGTGCTGAGAAAAGAAGTGTCCCCGAAGGCGTCCCCTCCGCGGCCGACGTGCATTGTGTGGCGAAAGTCTCCCAAGGGTGCGCTAATCATCTCTGCAGTCAAGTCGGCACGAGAGCGCCGCTTTGACTGGTTGGAGTTGGAAACCAGCTGCTTGAGGATGGGCATGATGGCAGTCTGTTAGATCAAAGCAAAAATCCACAGAAAAAATATAAGTCGGTGCTGTGAAGAGTTGTGCGAGATTCTTTTCAAAGTTCTCTTGGATTTGTCGGCGGTGACGTCAAAGCAAGTACAATTCCAGGTGTTTAATGCGGGCAGCCATGGTGATCCTTGAAGTTGAGTTCAGGTTTCATCTTGCGGAACCTGTGGAGGAAGAGAAAAGACTATTAGAGCCATGTCAGTAACTATGCAAAACAAAAGTACTATGTTCCCTTCCAGGAAACTTGACACTAATTACATAACACAGCGTTTTATTCTGATGAAAATGTAAATGCCACTTCAGATGATACTCATGTGGATTGTCGCTATTCATTCCTCATAACTTTCGCATCACTCTGAAGTGATCTGAATCTGCTACGGAAACTTCTGTTGCAGCATTGGAAATGAAGTTTCACTTGAGCAGTTCTAAACTAAACTTTTTTTTTTGTATTCAGAAGTTTGTAAGGGTGTTATGTAATAGTGTAGAAAAGCTCTTTGGGCTAAAGTTCACAACACTTTAAATTTCTAACCAGTAATAATAGCCGTGGTAAAGTTTGCCTCAGTAAAGTACGTTCCAATTCAATTGTTTCCGAACAATGCTTACTTTCTTAGAATGCTTCATTTTTGAGCTTTTTCTAAAACCTTTTAAAGGCCTCTGTCATGTTTCACTTTTTCAAGTGGTTGCAGTGTCTGCTATCACTGCTGTGCTTCAGTTCCCATTCAGGCCCCTGACTGTTACATAACCAGCAAGACACAGGATACTGGGAGCCCAAACAGTTCACTCTGGCAGGAATAAAAAAAAAAAAAAAAAAAGAATGAAGGAGGGGGGGGGGAAATGAAGTAGGGCAGCATTTCTGCAGCTTGGATCGACTTACTCACAAAGTCCAGATCTGCTGCATTCTGCTCTAACCGTACTATCAGCAGGAGATAAAATGTTTCCCCAGCTAGCTCTTCATATTTGTCTTCTGATTTGCGCCTTTGTCTTTTTCAGGCTCGAGGGCAACATTTCAACACCTCCGACGGAATATTTTGCTGTCTATCACAGTCTCATTTTATCTGTATTTCATTCAACGCACATCGATGGGTAAACCCCCAGTGCATTTGTCTCATCAATTCAGTAATAGATTAGAGGCTGTTAAACTGTGAACAAAGTCGAGTGCTCTTGATTTAACATGTCATATTGATCCCAAACCTCCGATAGCGATCTTTGGGATTTTTTGAGTGAAGCAGACTGGAATGCAATAGTCTGACATGGAGAATATAGACTTACGTCCCGTCTAATGAACCTAATTAACTGAACTGATCATGAATGACTGCAGGCGCCGCATACACACACCAGGACTGTAAGAATAGATCAGCTCCCTTGTGATACTGTCGGTTCTCACAATGCTTTCACTGTTTACTCTGCATATGTTGGGAGAGTGTTCCTTAGATTCTAAGAAGCGCATCATATCAACATGCTGACAGTATTGCTGTATATTGCGTCCTAAAGTACAAACAGTGTCACAGTGAGACCTCAGGTGGTTTTGGGCTGAACTGAACTGACGGACATGAGTCGCACAATATTGCTTCCCATGGTTTAACTGTAGGTCCAGCTGAAGTGAATGATGATCATTCTCTAATTCAGTCGTAGAGATCACGACCCAACTTGGCCACAGATTGATTTACACTCCAAGCAACTTAAAAACCTGAAAATACTTCAAAATTTGGTCAGTTGACAGCAAACTTGTGGAACCACGTGATCAAGTTGTGTACACTGCACTGTATAAAGCTGTGGACAATGCAGACCCTCATAATACTGTAGTGTAGGCGTTTTCTTTATACTGTTGGTGCCAAGAGTGATCCACTGAGGGTAAACACACTCACTTATACACCCTTACTGTATATACCTGTAAGAAATGTGGGATAATCACCACATCTTGGTTAGATTGTCCACTGAATATTGATTTTTGTAATGTCCATGTCATTGTATAGGTCTATGAAAAGACATAAGCATATCTATATCAGTATTTTTGACTGTTCTAATGGTTTGCCAAAAACAATTTGTTTGCTGAAAGAATAATCAAATGTCATTTTTGCCCAATTGTGACAGCATTAATCATGTTAAAGACAACATGAAACTGGTATCAGCTATGACATAGGTTGATTTATTCATGTACTTACTTGTTTTACAAACTCTGAAAGCATTGTTTAAAGGGCAGGTTTTTCCAAATAAAAGAATGATCTAGGTCTTTTCCACAGTCACGATTGTAGCTTCTCAATTAAACGCTGTCACTGGATTAGTACTTGTGTCAACCAATACACAAAAGTCACTGGTGTCAGAACAGAAAAACCTGGATCTGTGCATCTATATTTCAACCGACAATAATAATTTAGTTTCCTGATCTTTCATCCAATGCCGAAAATTAACTTGACCTGATAGAAACAATCTTTCGGCCATAATATTAGCATATTAGCATAATATTGTAGGACTTAAGTGGCAAATTTTCACAAAATTTCACAACTTAGACCAAAATGTCCTCAAGTCACCGGTGATGCAATGAAATATGATCTTATATCAGAACTGAATGGAGAAGCAGTTTAAACACCCACTTGTGTGCTAGATGCAGTCCACTAGCTCCATGTGTTACTGACATTAACAAGGAGCTTGATTGTTGCAGCCAGACAGCAATCCCATCATTCTCCAGTGTTTTCAACCCGGAGCTGATGCCTACGCTCTGGGCCTTCATGCGTCCCCTCCCTGCTATGAATGGAGCTTCACTCAACAATATTCCGAAGCAACGTACGTCACCCATGAAAACATTTGCATCTCTGACAAGAGCCCATTCAATTGGAAAGGCAACAGTAGCACTAAAGGGAACAGAGGGAGGGGGTTGACAGATGATAAAAGCTAACCCTGTTTTTTTTTTTTTTTTTCCTTCTCCTGAACTCTCTCTGATGACAGGGAAAAGTGGATTATATTCAATGACTTCATTCAAGATATCTTCAGTAGACGCGGTGCCAATGGGGTATATTCAGGAAAACAGGCAACACAAAAGAAAAACAGAGTAAATGTCTGAACAATAGTGTTTGGCTTTCCAAGGTCTATTGTAAAAACCATTAGAATTGTTCACAGCCTCTGCATAACAAGGCTGAAAAAGGCTTACTGTTACAAAAGCTTCAACACAGTGCCAATTTATAAGATTCTATAGTTTAGAGCAAACAAATGCCAAACAAGGCCCTCGGAGCAGATTCACACCAGTTAGATTAATGCAGCATGAGCATGATCTATCATTAGAAAGCCTTTATTACTTAATTCCTTGTGCAGTAGCCAATTAGTCTGTGCTGCACAAAAGGCTTCTCAATGTGTGACTGACCACTCAAGACAGCTCTTCATCTGATATGTTCCTCCCCGCTGCCCATAGTTTTGTGTTTCTCTATGGCAACATCAGAACGGAGCAGCGGCGACCAAGCGAGCTTCCTGTCTCTAAGCCGGAGACAGACAGAGCGAGGTTTTATCCCCTACATGGAGAGATCACCATCATTGAAATGGATTAACCCTTCCCGGTGGTCACATGTGACGGTGTGGGGGGGGGTGTGGGGGTAAGACAGTCGCCTCATTGCTATAGTTGCAGAGTTACAGGGGAATGCTTTTGATGTGCCTCGTCACCAGAAGACATTCAACCTCCGCATAAAAGGTGTCAGTGGGTGCTCCGATATCAAAAGGTGCAGACTCACACCTTCAGTCATTCTAGGAAGTGAGCCGTTTCATGTCGTTTGGGGCCACTTGTTGTTTGATGGGGAATAGTCTTGAACTCCTGCCTGCCCCCACACACACACCCCCACCCCAGGATCATCAAGACCCCATTACTGTGTGCATGACAAAAGATGAAGTATAGCCTGCAGGCAGTCCTGTCATATTCTGTCCTTGCTTTTCACTTGCTTGGAAATGCAGAGCACATTCTCCTATTTCAAAATACCACACCGGAGAAGATTTTACAGCGCTGAAAATGTGCTTTGGCTGCGTTTCGGCAGGTTTGAGCAAGTTAAATTTGAGACTTTTTAAGACCATTATGAATGCATTTTAAAACCTATTTCACACCCATGCTGGAAAAAATGTACAAAGTATATGAAGGGAGATCCGACACGCTTTGTTGTGAATACCAAGCGATGCAGAGTACCGGCGTTTGCTGGGCGTTTTCCTGACTTCCATTGCGACGCAGCAAACTGAACAAGCATTACACTTGAAGATTTTCTTCAGAACTTAACATTCTTCCAACAGCCATTACCCAAACACTAAATGCTGATCCTCACCATGTTGGGCATTTACCCACGGTCAGTCAAAGTAAAGTTGACAAGCAATTTTAACGCATTTGTCATAATAGTAGTAGTTGTATTGTAGCTACATATATACTCCTATTGCTCTGAAAACATATTTAAATGACAAAAAAATGGAAGATTACAAACCATTGAAAATTTCATTCAGTGTTTGTCATGTGCTATGGAATTTACAGTTAACTTCTTATACCCACTCTTCTGTATGTGTTGCCATGGTAATGCTACACGACACTTGTAGCACTATACATGTTATACATCCACGTAACTAGAAGACTGTCAGCTAAAAGCTCAACAAAACCAATTGTCAGACAACAGAACACAACTCAAACAACAAGCACTTAACTAGGCAAATACCTGTAACAAGTTAACAGTCCGAGACCAGTGTATGTCGTGAATAATTTCATAAAACAAAACACCAATGCGACAAACTTTGCAGCACTAAGTTAAAACTCGCAGATCCAACAGTAGAAGTGTTATTTCTCCACCGCTAAAGCTCACCCAGCAAGTCAAAGACATGGAAAATAAAGGCTGCATTACAAAACAACGTCTTACCTTGATCCTTAATTGGTTTTATATGAATTAAGATTCTGCTGTTGGCTACTGTGTTACATAGAAATGATTCCAGCTAGAAACAAATGGCCCAGTGTTTAACAGGTTAACAGGTACATAACTATACTCCACACTCAAACACACTGCACCATAAAAACAAAAACAGTCCATTCTGAACTACAATAAGAACACACAACATGAAGCTGCTCCCTCTCTAGATATAAAGAGGTCATTGTAAAGAAAAAAAAAAAACATAACTAGCATAATAATATAATCCATTTCTATAATTAGATTTCCCCTAAATCCCACAGTCCTGAGGATTCAAGAGACCTTTAATGCACCTATAATGGTAACTTTAATTGTTTTCAATACATTTTAAAGGCCTGACATTCAGATTATTGGATTCCTGACTTTAAATGGACTCGGGCTGTCACAATAATGACATTTTTGTTGACAGTTAATTGCTAGAAAAACGATTGTGGTTTGTAATTTAATTGCCACAACACTAAGTGGGGATTAATTATACACATACAGGAAAAAAAATGCACAGATTTCACATAAATAACTTAGTCATTTGTTTTGTTTACTTCAATAATAAGCTTTGTTTATTTGATAATGACAGGTCCCTGGAGATAGGCGGTTGGTGTTAAACCATTCATGACATTATTAAAAGAGTGCCAGTCAAAGCTGAAATCATGTGGAAATGGTGGTGAAATTGAACTATTTTTATACAGGTCGATGGAGATAATTATGACGATGATGCAAAAATAACTGGTTAGCCAAAACAACTGCAATGATGTAAGTAAATGACAAAGTTAGACAAAAGTTTTGCCTTTTCAGACAAAAGTATACGCGGCTCAACTTGAAGTGGAGACCAGGGATTTGAGCTGGACTCGTGTGGTCCAGAACACACGGCTCAAAGTGCAGCTGGGGGCAAAATTCCATCTCAGTTCTCTCATCTGACAGAGCTGTGCAGACAAATGGGTCATTACGCAAGTCCAAACACACATATAGCTGAGTATGTTTGTCTTAGCGCATGAAATACACAGAAAGGCGCAATAAGTATTTTATTGCGTTTGGTTTAGTTGAGAGTTATTGCCTGAGCTGTTGTGCCGCTCCCTTTATGTAACCGAGCTACGCGACTCCGGCTCAAACTGAGACGAGTGGTGACAGGGGCCATGAATGATTAAGAGCATCTCGTGTCGCCTGCAGGCTCTCCTGCGTGCACGGTGACATCACCAGCCACCACCGGAGGCGTCCGGCCTCTCTGTTGTAATCCCGTGGATCACAGGCGCCATACTGTCCTCAGCTATCCCATGTCACTTTCTCTCCTTCCACTCCGTGCACAAGCAAAAAAGAGGCTTTGGCCGATCGACCAATCGCGGCTCATCCGCCCGCCGGACGAACCAACAGGAACACAGCAATACCGAGCGATTTTCTGCTTTTATTCCAAACAGCATCTGAATTTTTAAAAGGAAGAGAAGAGTCCATCATTTATTCACGAGGAGGAAGACTTCACGCTAGTGTAAAAGGATGTCAGGTAAAAGGCGATTACACAACAGTGGAGGGACCATGACTGCGCCGTGGCCTTCAGTATAAAACCAGAGTAAAGTCAAACCCCATATGCAGCCCTTATTACCAAACCCATCTTATTATTTTTCCGGATTAATACACACATAAAGTCAGTGAACTGGTTGCAGCAGGCTGCTTTTTATCCGTCCTGCCGGTCCAGGTTATTCTCACTGTATTTTCCAATGACGGACTTTCATCTGAACCAAACAGGACATGGTCACAAGGTCAGGGCTGGCTTTTCCTCCCTCCATGGAACACACGCTGATAAAATGAACAATTTAGGAGCGCATCGAGAAGTTTATAAAATGGATTAAGTAATGCTTTCCTTGATTTATTCCATGCATAAATTAAATATTTACTAAGAATTCTGCTGCTAAAATGTTGTGCAAAAAGAAAGTTTGAGTAATATTCAAGACTGATCAGTTGATTTCATTTCCGCAAAGAAAAAGTTACACACAAAACAGAGAAGAACAACAGAGAGAGAGTGAACACCAGAACGTAACAGTTGTGTTACTGTTGTAGTAAGTGGGCAAGAGAGTGTCCATCTGTTGTTCTGGAAGAAGTTAAGAATGACAAAGCAAAGCACATGGAAGAAAAACTACAACATGTTCTTTTTTCAGGGACTGTGTCATTGTCTCCATTTTGCTGTCAACCTCTCTGAATAAAATATGAAACAAAATCGATAAAAATGTAGTTAAATCTGGGGTGGATATCATATTGTTGGTTTTTATTTTCATAATGTGCTTGACTTGACTTAAAAAAAACACACTTTTAACTCATACTGATAGTCTTAAATACATTTTACACTTCACATACGCTTACTTTCAGGCACAAATGTAAGTAAAACGCTGCACTGTTGAGCCCTGAAAGCTAAAACTTCTAAAAATGTTTATGATTTAAGCTACAATGACCAGTCTAAGTTTGTTTTAAAGTATTTTGCGGTGCAGCTTTAAACCCTTCCATGTCCATCTTAAGGCTATAACAGTGAACTGTGACCGGGCTGTGAAATCATTAAACTTATGCCTTCTTTAAACTTGAACTACCCACAATCTCTATTGTTCAAATCATGAACAATGAGACTAAGCAGTCCTGTTGTGAGCGCCATTGATGTGCAAATGCATAATATACAAGTTCTCCTGCCCGCTCAATAACATTTCTAATCAATTAATCAATGAGGCTGCATGACAATAGAAAATTCTCAACTCTGACAAATAAGGTCGGCAAACTTCATTTGCCACAACAGTGTGAGGCCCACGACCTCCACCCCCAAACATCTGATTCTCACGGGGGGGGGATGGGAGTGTCAAGTGCTCTGAAAAACAACACAGGGGGCCCGCTCAGTCCATCACACCGGTATCATCCACAAGAGTGAAAGTGAAGCAACAAACTGTCTCTGGAAAGTACGTGCGATGCCTCGCTTTAGGATGTCAAATGAGTTGTAGCAGTGAGCTGATTTATGTCGCACTATTAGTGTTGAATTACCATGAGATCCCTTCTGCAGTGCTTCAAAGCAGCGGGGAGGGGAGGCAGTTTTAAGGTGCAACTTGAAACGATGCTTGTAGCCATTTAGAGCCATTTTAGGGTGTCAAACATGAGGCCCGCGGGCCAAAACCAGCCCGCTGAATGGTCCGATCTGGCCCGCGGGGAGAATTTCAGAAGTGCAAGAATTACACTGAAAATATTAACAGTCAAGGGTGTTCAAGGGCGACGCACAACTTAAAATAACAGCATAATAACCTATGAATAATGACACCAAATTTTGTCCTTGGTTTAATGTGAAAAAAGTAAAATGACATTATAAGAATATCTACATTTACAAATCCTGTCAGAATAAAATGTGACTAACCTGAACAGATATTACACTGAAACCTGACATTTCTTAAAAAAAATAAGTGTAATTTTAACAATATAATGCCTGTTGCAAATGTTTTCTGCATTTGTAGATCCACTGTGATCTGTTAATTGTGTCAATAATAAGCTGTGACATAATATTGGTGAAATGGCACTTATTTTTTTTTAAAGACGATTAAAAGATGTTATTTAGGTTATTCACATTTTCATCAAGTTATTTAACTCACACTAAAACAAAGAGAAAAATTTGGATTATAATTTATAGGTTATTATGCCTATTATTGTACTAGTCCAGCCTACTTGAGATCACGTTGGGCTGAATGTGGCCCATGAAGTAAAATAAGTTTGACAGTCCTGATTTAGAGTGTCATGAGAACAAGTCTGCATGTTTTGCATATTTGATTTAATTGCATCCGCGTTAGTAGATTGTAATGTTTCTTTAATGAGTCAGATGCTTTTAAACTAACCCTGAAACAGAAGAAACTCTGAAACTGTGCAGTAAACAATCCAAAGGCTTTTTTTTTTTGTTTTGTTTTTTTTGCCTAAGCGTGTACCGCAGAAAGAACCGGTTCTTCTTGTTCCACCAAACACATAGCTCGTAGGCTTGGGTTCTATGACAAATGAAGGAAATATCTTGAACTCAGAGTGAAACAATGGGCTTCAAGTTCCAAGACGGGTGGAATTCAGGAACATACCTATTTCGCACAGGTAAGTCTGGTTGGAAGAAAATATGAGTCAGCGGTTTAAGATGACGGGTAGTACCGCCCCGGGGTGAACCTCTACTGAACACTGTCGCTGAGAGGAAACCCAAACGGTGTAGGCTGGATCGTAGCTCCTCCTCTACTGACCACAGTGACCACACACCAAAACACCAAGACAACAGCAAAGTAAACAACGGCAGCAAAATTAAACTGGTTGTCGTGTTTTTGACTTCTAATGGTATGACAGAGCAAAGGTAAGAGTATTTTATTAAACATTTAAAAAAAGACGTCTCAAGCATATACAAATGTATCAGATGCCTAACAGTATGTACAGAAAGTAGGTCGAGAACAACTGGAATAAGGCACAAAAATCTGTGAGGCTGCATTTCTGTCACTTATTTCAGATTAGATCCTGTTAGCTTTATTAGTATCGACTAGTCCTCCGTCCATGGTTGGTAGAGCCACTAAAGGCACTCAAATGTAAATAGTATGTACATATTTGATGTGTTGCCACTGGCACAGCCTACAGGGTTTTCCTATATTCTGTGAAGGACTTATGTGTTGAGAGGTCTTTTGTTATTTATTGTAATTGCATTTCTGCATAATTTTATACCTGTTATCACAGTACTCAGACTGTTGATTAAAGACGTCATCACCCACATCTACCCACTCTCCACTCCTGTTGTAGTTCACTGGGAACCTGACGCTTTCCCACGCTGCTGAGTCGAAACAAAAAGGCGAGTCACCAAGTTCCTGTGCGTCACGTGCACTGGCTACAGGGTGACTGACTCAGTCAGATGCCAATCAGCTCGGGCTAAGCTTAGCATGGTATGTTGCTAACTTGCTGAGGGTATAGAGCTTAAGATTTCCTGATAAAATGATCTCTACAATGTTTTTTTGCTGCCATATGACTGCATGCACCAAACTGTAAGACTGTAAGGGTGAATACTTAGACCCCTAAACCGTATGGTATAAAAGGTAAGTGTAAGAAAATATATATACTGTATTAAAAAAACACTTAGGAGGGTATTTCATGTCTATGACAGCAGATGAGTTTCCTTAATATGACCTCCTCTCCTTAAAGAATAAGGAAGTTACAGAAGATTTTAAACTTGCAACAAATGCTAGTACTTGGGAGACTAATTCTAAATCTAATAAAGGTCTTTTACTAAAGATGCAGAGATCATTAGGTTGATGGTGGTGTTTACTCATCAACCCTGCATCGGGTTGACCTTATCCTCAGGTCAGGGAGGTGAGGTACGCTCTCCCCTCTGGACTGTTTGGCGCTCCAGCTGACAACATGGTGAACACTCATCATATTCATGCAAAAAGGCTTCGGGAGACAAGTTCTAACAGCTGAGCCGGGAAAATATACCTGCATCAGCAGGACTGCTGCCCAGGTACTACAGGCCCTCTGTGTGCGCGTTTGTGTACAGTAGTGTATCGGCCTCCAGGGCCCCAATGCCACACAGGCAGAAACAAAACCACAGGAGGATTAAGGCCAGAGTGTTCGATGTGAGCAAATAAAACCAGCATGCCTGGGCCGGCCTCTGCGCCGTGTGATGCGAGCTCAGGACAGCGAACGCCACACCTCCGCCAAAAAACATAAACACACTGGCCTCCCACTGCCACACAGGCCCACCCCCTCTCGGTCTTTCTCCAAAGACATCTCGTGTTCCTTGGGTGGGTTGCATGAGCTCCTGTTATCTAGACTGTCAACCCCACTGTCACTGTCCCCAGTGAGTGATGTGTTTTGGGTTTTTTTTCTTTTTATCTTTTCAAGCACAGGACTGACCCTCAAAATGGTGTTTCTTGTTTTGTACAGGCTACACCTGTATGGTTGGATAAAGCATGTGGATAAATGTTTTTCTGGTTGATATGCTGCAAGAAAATAGGATGCTGTGTCAAATACCATATACTGGACACTAAACACTGCATTCATACTGTATGACACATTACTGTATGGTGGTATAATTAGGGCCCGAGCAGTGGCCATGCAATGGCCGCGAAGGCCCTATTGTAATTGTAATGTTTATTATTATT
>JAPQRQ010000012.1:17500903-17514729 GCA_037367365.1 Apogon talboti
AACTCGTCATCAAATTATCCAAGATGCATATAAGTGCGAACAAGGGCTGAGTCACAGTTCGTCTACGACAAAAAAAGTCCTCGCAATCAAGCGCCGTCTCCCTGGAGTGACTTTCAAGCTGCTACCATCCAACCACTGCTGGGAAATTCACACAAGAACAAGACGAGACAAAAACACCCACTGCTGTCACGCAATCTGAAGACGCAAACCCCCACAGTTTCGACGCACATCGCAGGTCAATTGGATCACAGCGACGGTGCAAACAAAATGTGAGAATACAGATGTAAGAGAAGCAGTAAACGTGAATTTTATTTGCTGTTAGACTGGCTGAAGGTGGTTACTAAAGTTATCCGTGGTCTACAGTTCAGCTGCCGTTTCCTTCTCTTGTGTGTGATTAAAGGGAGTGTAGAGTGAAGCAGCAAGACAGACCCCCAGAGAGCCTGAAAATTAAAGTTATAACACCTGAGGAGGGATAGTAGAAGCAGGGGTCCATAAGGCGGAGACAGAAAGAAGGGACTTTAAAGCAAAGCGCAGATGAGTAACGAGGAATTTGTACATTTAAGAAAAGTCTGTGACTATGTTATCTACATATATAACAGACACTTACAGATCTTACAAAAGGAACAACTGGTCTCAGAGCTGCAAAAATAACTCACATATACAGTAAGTCTTGTGTGAAATGTTTAGAGAGACCACACAGCTGGTTCTGGCTCCAGAGAGCACTCGGCCCACCAAAGAGGCAGCATTAACGTAAACATTTGTGGTTTAAAGCAGATCTCTGTCTATTGCACACCATAGACTGCCCACTAGTGAGACTTTGATGCCTCTACAGAGTCAACGCTAGTGGCATTAATCAAATTCAATTAAATGATTTTCAATAAAAAAAAAGGCCGTCTGTTATCATCGGTGCTCATTTGCACACAGTGACCTTGGTGGTGTGTGAAAATTAGCATTCTCTGTGCTAGAGGCGAGTAAATGAGAATGAAGAGAAGCAAAGTACAGGCCGTGGGTAGCCTATAATTGAGACAACAAAGAGAGACAGAGAGGTAGAAGAGAGGGCACCGACACAAGAGATGAATGGGACAAAACTCTGTGAGGGCTGAACGAATGTTAAACTAAAGCTGAGACATCGAAGTGTGTGAAATCTTCAATGTGTGGTCACCCAAGTTTCCAATACATTTTTTTTAAATGAGAATCATCTCTACAAATGTTATAAAGTGTAATTCAGCCATTGAAACTGAGGCCATCAGACTTATGTCAGTCAACAACTGAGGTGGCGGAACAAAATACAGCAACTAATGCTAACCTTTTCACAACTGAAAGTCAAACCAAGGGTGGTTGGATCCAGGTAGTTTGCATTTCACACTATAGTTTTATGAGCGCGCTAATGACAAACCTATGTTCTGGTCGTAGTCATATACTTGTGATTGGTCTGCAGACAGATGCTTTTTTTTTTATCAGTTTAGTGGGTAGCCATTTTGGCGTCAATTGAGAAAATGAACATAATCAATTTGGATGACACTATAATACAAACCTTTTTCATAGTAGAAATTTTTAAATAGAATATATGTTCCAACTTTTTAACAGTAAGACAAAATCGCATACCAGAATGAACTTACAACTACCAAAACCGCCAACAAATCATTGTGTCTATGTATCCACAGACTATCACTCACTGAACAAAGTAAAAAGTTAGCTACTTATACACATCTGTATTATGGTATCAAGTTTTCTTCTTAGCCGCTTCTTTTGTGACAATCGGTCAAACTAACATTGCGCCTTATAATCTTCACATGCTGCATCAGCTGATAGTTTACATTATAGCTCTGTTGGTTTAGCATTGTTCAGAACACAGCCACAGTAAAAACACAAATCACCTGTTTTCTGTGTAGTTTGTGTTGTCAGTATGGAATAATAAATGTTCTCACTCATTCCATCTCATCACTTTCTGATGCTTGAGTCAAAGGCCTTTTGGTGCTATTTTTCATCACCGTGGGAGATCGACAGTGACTTGTTAGTAAACACATACATCCAGCTGCAATGAATAGCTTCAGTGCATTTCTCTACACTCCAATAGATTGGCATCTTGAAATAACATCATAGCACTTTATTTTCAACAATGTCAATTTTAGGTAATTTATAATTAAAATTATACATTTAGACCCCTTAAAACATCATTAAAAATGTCTCTCATGCATCCCTTTTCAGTCCAGGCCTTACAATTGTCCATGCTGGTTCACTTGAACGACCACGCTGGGTAAATACACTAATGGAGCAGGGCCATAGTTATGTTATCACTAACAGCTCTGCTTTTATAAGTCAAAGTGTCTGTAGTGGAAAAAGGTCTATTATACTACTACAGCATTATCAGCAACATCAACTTCAAGTGCAATTCTCAAGTCGAAGTGGCATTGCTCAATTGTCCTCTCAAGTCCTTGTGCTTTCATCCTTTCAGAAGGTACATTTAAAGTTCTGGCACATTTATAGGTTTTTCCAGTTTAATATCCATTACTTCTTCGACCGTATTTCTTTCTTTCTTCTCCCCTTGAGTAACGGTGGCTCATTTTTTCCATCTTTCAGTTCTATTTCTTCTTCTCCTTCTTCTCTTTAATCAATGAGAATTTCCTTCCATAACTTCCCGTGACTGCCCAAAAGTTTTACAGTAGAAATCAGTGGTTCAGGGTTCCATTTAATCCAGACCAAGACCACTCTTTTGTCCAGATCGAGATTCAATTGCCAGGTCTCAATAGGGTTTCACACCTACAATTTCAGTTTAGAAGATAGATTTCCGCTTTCTTTTTGTCCCAACCAAAAAACTTTGGTATGAAACTGGCCTTGGATTACTTTGGCTAAACCAATAGATCAGTGGGTGGCAGTGGAAAACGAGTATTAACCTTACACTCCTTTCTATTTTGTTTGATTTTCTTCTGGCCTATCTACTTCTCAAAAATAAACCAAATATCCACATCAAGACAGAGCAAATCAAGTGTCATTCCAACCCACAGCAAACTCTGGCCTTCAGATTTCTCAATCAGTCTGGGCTCTTGTCTCATTGTCATTCTAGGTCAGGGTATGATTACTGATGATGAGGAGCTGATAAGAAAGATTCACTCTAACCGAGGGCAAGGTCACCTCCTACTGCGAAGAAATGCAGATGTGATGAGATGGGGATAAGTGCCTTTAAACACACACACACACACTAAGACGTGCACACCAAGCAATGCACTTAAGCACAAACAGTTGTACCAAAACCAGTGTCACCTTGGCAGGAGGTAGAGAGTGAATAGCTTTCAGGGCGTTACAAACCCCTGGCTCTACTTAAAATGTGCAAACAATCAATTAAAGGTTTCTAATAAGCAGTAAATGACAACTGACCCCTCATCAAACATTTACACTTTGATTTGTCAAGTATGACTTAATATCTTTATTGCACAAATTTGGGCGCAATAAATAAATAAATGAATAAATTTGCTTTTACCTATAGGACATATTCCACTTCATCTGCATCGAATGAAAATGAATGAAAATAAATGTATTAATTTCAAACGAGTTCATGGAAACACATGTAGTCTGACATTTTAAATGAATTTGAATAAATTTATTTATTGAACTGATTCTCATTTTCAATAACAACCTGGACATATAGAGACGAACAACCAATCACTCTTACATTCACACCTATGGGCAATTTAGATGAACCAATTAACCTACTAGTGCATGTCTTTGGATGGTGGGATGACTCAGAGTACCCGGAGAGAAGCCACACAAACAGGGGGAGAACATTCAAACTCCACACAGAAATGTTCCTGGTGTTGGAACCGAACTCAGGACCTTCTTTCTGTGAGGTGATAGTACTAATTACTGCACTACTGTGCCGCTTAGTTCTCTTAACTGTTATAGTTGAATCTGAACCGTTGATCAGCAAACAGTAAACTAATACCGTAACATAATAACTTTATATCTTCATAATCTTCATAATCAAACTCACCCGTGGAGAAGAAACGCTTTGATTTGAGCATTAAACCCTATTAGAGCTGTGTCCAGTGGTGAAAATAACAACAGTGATTCTAGCTTTCATCACTTGACTTCACTTTGACTCTAAAAATTGTTAGGCGACCCATGTAATTCCTATAGGGTAACATTTCGGCCATGTTTAGAACAGTTAAGCCCTGTGCCATTTCTTTATTTTGATGGAACACATCACAGTGAAGTAGCTCACCGCCAAAGGTTCATTCATATAACACCAAGTTATGATCAGAAAATAGCAAAGGTAAGAAAAAAAACCACAACCACCAGACTGCTGAACAGTTTTTATCCTAAGGCCATCATCATGTTGAATGCTAGAAAGAAATTACACGGACAGTGACTGACTCCATTATGATGATTATGACTGTGAATCAACGCCAAGTGCAATATACAGTATATACCTGTTCAATATATTAGTGCAATAATCATGTCCCTTTATTTTATTATATTTTAAAACTTTTACCTTACTGTGTGCAATCACACTCTTATGTGTATGGCATATGCTGGTATTGTGTGTGTGTGTGTGTGTCTGAATGAGAGGTATGTGTGTGTTTAGATTATTTTTTAGGGCTCCGTTTTATTCGTGCGCGGATTTCATTGGATTTATTACAATGATAATAAAGGATCTAATCTAATCTAATCTAAAAAATAATGCAATCTATATTTTTGCTCTTCTTTAGTTTATTCAGTGAGTTTTAGCGGTAGAGAAATAATAATTGTACTTTTGGATCTGCTTAGTGTTAGCTTAGCGGTGCAAAGTTTGTCACGTTGGTCTGTTGTTTTACAAAATCATTCATGACATATGTTGCTCTCAGACTGTTAGCTTGTTTTCAGTATTTGCCAGTTTAAGCGGCTGTTGTTTGGACTGTGTTGTGTTGTCTGGAAATTGGTTTGGATGAGCTTTTAGCTGACGCTCTTGTGCTTACATAGATGTATAGAATGTGGCCCCAATACCCAGTGTCCCCTGTACCAGGGAAAACTGGGCTTAAGAGGTTGAAGAGGTTTTAAATAAATTGTTTTGGTTGAAACATGTAGATCCCTCTAAAATTAAGTTAAACCTTACTTAATAGCCCTGTTCTTGCCCTACTTCTCCTATTACATACCTAATCCCAATCATAACCCTAAGAAAAAATCCTTCAAACATGGTTTAAAAAGCTTTACTTCTATAAACAGTAAAATGTGTTAAAATGTTTGGTGAGAAAAGTTTATTTCCAGATTTTATAATCGCGTGCTAAACATACTGAAGGAACACAGTGGCCATTGGTGCCCGGTTGGGTCATAGAATAAAGCCAATGGAGAGTCCCGGATCCCAGTAGACCTGTTTTAAATGAAGAGAACGACAAAAACCAAACAACAGTCCTATATTTGAGGCTGCCGGCTGCTCTACCACCAGGCAGACTGTGCTGTGTGAATACTGTTACTGACTGGCAAACACAGATACGTAGCTGGCCTGAGAGAACACACTACCTCTCATTATGGGACCAAAATTGAGAGAGACAGGGGTGAGGAGAAAAAGAGAAAGGGACACAGGGACGCTGATATAAAAATGGCCGGTAAAGGTGATGCTTTAAAATGGTCATTTCACAAAGCGCTAGAGCTAGTGTTGGTCCTATCCCTTTTCCTGCAACTCTTCAAACTCCTCCTCTGCACAAGAATAGCAAAAGATGAATTACAAGTGACAGATATATAAAAAACGGTCAGTGCTCTAAGGGCCTGTTCACACGTGAGATCTACGAACACGTGTTCAGCTGTAAGTGAACCTGTTCACACCTGGCATTAAAGAGTCATCACCTCTGATCGAATCCCCCTCGATATGCAAATAAACATGTTCATCTATCACTCAAAACATAATGCACATGTTCATTTCAAGTGGAAGAGGCTGGCTTTTTAATGTTTGCTTGCCATTTTTAATAAATGTCCTACTCAAAGGTGACCAGCGGCAGCTTTTAACCCATAAAGACCCAGAGCTTCTTCTATTTCATCATTTTTAATTGATTTATCACCGTTTCTTATAATATTATCCTCTACATTTTGTGTTTTTTTTCTGTATAAATCATGTATTTTCCTATATCTACTCCTCCGATCATGTAGATGTTCATAAAAGCTCATATTAAAGTTGTGTTTTATTATATCAGAAACAGAGAAAACTGAAGAAAAAGTGACTTTCTCAACAAAATATATCATTAATTGAACATAAAACAAGTGTGTCCATCCACTGTCACTGATCAAACTCTATGGGTTTTACTGGTGAATCAATGTTGTAGAAGATGATGGTGTTTCCATGGTAACTACGGAGTCTCTGAACATCCAAATGGGTCATATCTGATGACCATGAAAAGATGAATAACTGTATTTACACCAATTATTGACATGTATTGATAGGATTAGTGGATCAACAGGTATTAATCAGTTCCATCAGTAGATGGTTTTAATTACTGATGCCTGTTTATGTCTTTAATGGTTCAAATTTGCAGAGTTAACAGTAAGTAAATACATATTAAAGTATGTATCAATCTAATAAATCCACAAATAAACCTTAGTAACGTTTCAACAATGACATTCGATGTATTTGTAAAAGTCTTATAAAGAGTATAGCTTTGGTTAACATATTAACTGTTAACAAGTGCTTCTGGAAATGCCTTATATTCTAATAATAAAAGCTTTTATGATGCTATTAACACTTATATTATTAATAAACATCTTAACACAACGTATATTGGCCTTACTGACTAAAAGGATTACAAGGATCTCAGTGTAAAGCAAAGCAGGTTTGTTTGTTTGTACATTCATTCATTCATTCATTCATTCATTCATTCATCTTCTGAACCCTCTTTATCCTCACTAGGGTCGCGGGATTGTACATTTTTATTTCATATACATTTGATGGATCATCACAGCCGTAGTTTTTGTTCTGGGAAATGTAATTTTCTTGATGCAAGCCTCTTTGAAAATGCCAATCCACGAAGTAAAAGGAAACAAACTGAATTACAGTGACTATGAGTAAGAGGGAAATGTTCAGTACCAGTGGAAATCTGTCATATTATCAGCCTCTTCCATAAGATACAATGGTTGGGGTTAGTGATAGAGATGGATGTAGGTCGATGCCATGTCTGTTGGAGTTCCTCACCTTGTTCTCCAGTCGTCCGATTAATTCAGCCAGACGGTTGATCTGAGCCTCCAGACCTTCTTTCCTCACCTCCACTGCACCTGGAAAACACACACGTGCAGTGAGTGTAAATGGACTACAGGTGTGTTCCACATAGACACATGTAGACTGGCACTGGGTGTCATTCCATTGGACTGTGTGCCTTCTCATAGGTCACACACACCAAACTACATTAACTTGTGTCTTTTAGGGAGTTTTTGCTCCGTCTATGGTCCACAGATTCAGACTTGGACTCGGTTTGCAGAAGTCCAACCTCCAGAGTGAACTTTGGCCTTGGTTTGATCAACCAGGATCAAACTGTTCACAGTATGAAACACCTTTTGGATGGTTCACCTATTCAGACTGATTACAGAGAGTTATACAGGGCTACTGATGCCAAAGAACTAAACAGGAAAAATAAACAGATGCAGAAAAATGAACATGTTGACATCAGATATACAGCTGTCTATAAACCAGTTAATAGGTGCGTTTATATAAATAATAACATAAAATCATAAAATAATAAGAATACAACATCACATTGTAACTGTTGATTTTGTGTTCTATTCTTATGTAAATATGTATATGACCTGTTGAGTTTTATTATTATTATTATCATGATTTTTTTTATACTGTTTGTCTTTTGCACTGTTTTTATTTATGCACATTTTATCTGGCACTTTATTCTGTTGCTGCCTTGACCCGAGAATTTCCCCATAGTGGGATCAATAAAGTCAAATTGAACCTAATCTAATGTTGACGATTTCTCCAAAAGGAGTTTATGTGGATGAAGGCATATGGAAACACCTTTATAAATCCATTCTCAGGGTGTCTGTTTACACTTAAAAAGTCCTACATTAAGGCCTTAATTATCCTTAAAATTGATAATTAATTCTTTAATCTGACATTCAAAGGTCTAAAAAATTCCATAGACACAATAAATGACATTAGTCTATTTGTTTTTTTAAATCTTTGTACAGAATTAGTCGAATGTGTAATTAGTGTTGATCATTTTAACGATGGGATTGAGTGGAACCTCCATCAGTCATTCATGGGTGTTTGGGTTCAGGTAAGAGCTTCAACAGCCTCAACGTCAATAGCACAAACATTAGTGGATGTAAACATAGTTGAGACTGGTTCAACACAATAACTATGAGGTCTGACTGACTGTTATGAACGTGAATGGAACGTTTTAACCGATTTGACCAAAGACGCCTTCAAACGATCTTCAAAAGTCATAGATTGTGCGTGATCCCACCTGTCGATACCCTGATGCTGAACATAAAACATCTTAGACGATGGTAGATGTTTGGCTACTATTCAAGAACAACAGTTAAATCTGTCCTACAGCTCTTCTAAATGGAACGTTTAAGTGTAATTACAGTTTTTTTTGCAGTGCACTTATGCATTTACACTAATCTATTGGACTGTTGCTCAAATAGGTTCCATTTATTTGAGTCATTTTAACAGAATAGTTTAGAGTCTGTCTGGACTGATGTGTTCATTTTCAGTCTCTATTAACCACAGTTTGTGTAATGGGTTGTTTTTTTTAGCTTCTGCAGAAATAATCATGAAGAATTACATGAAGTCTATGATTTAGGTCTGGCATCTGAGCTCAGATTTATACAGAAGCTTTAGACTTATGCAAATGTAAAAGGGTTTTATAGAATTATGACACTCTGATGGACTGAATGAAGCCAGAGGCGTCTATATAATGAATGCACTACTGCTGCTGACACAGATGCATGTACAAGGAAATGTGGATTTGTGTTCACCTGATTTAGAGAGTATCAATATTGTACTAATGTTGGTCTGATATGATGCACAAATGCAGTTTCTAGACACATACTACAACAACATGCCATGACCCACAGCCGAAGCCTCTGGACAGAAGGGAATCTGGTTTATGGAAACACACAATTTACTTAAGTTCACTTAAAATTCATCATTTAATGGAAACACAGTGAGGACAAGCAGACGAAGCATAGACGATGAAGGCAGGACGACGATGATGTAACGTAGTTTAGTCTGATCCCAAAACTACAGCGTTAAAACAAACCTGACTGAATTAACCTTAACCATGTAAACAGTATGTGAGGAAAAATGACCTGAGGTTGAAATGTCCTCAAACCCTCAGAGACCTGGAACCGTTTCTGTGATATGTGATCTGTACTATTTTATTGAGGTTTTATTATTATTATTATTATTATTATTATTATTATTATTATTATTATTTAGTATTTCTATAGTGATGGTCAGAGTCAGGTGTCAAACATCGTCTGATCTAGAACATCCATTTCATCCAGTTCATAGGAAGTCACAGTTTTCACATAAAATATTAATACCATCAACTTGTGTTTTGTTTTTTTGTTTTGCTTTGTAATCAGACAAAACCCATAGCACGTTTATTTTTTCTTATTTAAAAAATAAATGCAGATGTTTTAGACTCCTATATAAATTACTGTCTGCAATCATTTGCTAATTTTATGAAGCAAATTAGAGCCATTTATTCACTCAAAGTTGGACATTATGGTATCATATACACCAATTATCAGTGGTGCACAACGTTAGTCTAAACACATTTGCTGTGTGTCCTCTACGTGTCCAAATAAGAAAGTCCACTTTACTTTTTTAAAACATATGTGTGGATTAGTGCTTAGAAAAATATGGAACATTTTAGAAAAATAGACATTTAAGCCACAGATGATGCTCTGTTCTTTTTTTAACTTGTTTATTTAGATTTTTTAGATTCTAACCCTAACCCTGTACATCTTTATATTCACATTACAATTTCAGATACATTTTCAATCTACAGCTTCTCCAAAGACAAATCTTTCCGACATATACAGTATAAAGCCGTCAACAAGTGTCACAGTGTCAAAAGAAAGGGTTTGCTTATAAAACAGTAAATGGAGATGCTCTCTGTTCTAGATGCTTCAGTAAGGTACTGCACAAAACGTTAAATAAATGATGATTGTTTTGGTTGCATGTTGAATTATCTGTGAGTGACCACACACTTCCTCTTCCATTCACTCAGATGACATGTAAACAGTCCTGATGTTCCACTGTGTGCATGAAGAACTCATCATTCACCTGATACTACACTATCTTTGGCATTTCTTTGTCATCAGTTTCTTTTAATTTTCTTGTCTTTATCATGAATTATTCATGTACAGTAAAGTGCGATGCTGATAAATAGGCAATTATATGTGTTTATCAGTGGAGGTGGTCTGTTCAAAGCCAGCAGAGAAATGGATGGATGGTGAGCCGGTTCCTTGGAGGTGTTCTGTTTAATTGGTTTTTTCCCTGGTGTGATTTTTACTTATTCAAACAAACTTTATTTTATTTATTTTTTTAACAATGTTTCCTCAACTTAAGAAGTCCTAAATAACCCAAAGGGAGTGTGAGAACATGCTACTTTTTTCTCATTAACCCCACTTTAAGCAAAGACAAGTCATCTTCATCATCTTCATCGCCTTTATCTCCTTCTTCCTCGTCTTCATCATCGTCTTCCTCACCCACCACCCCCCTCTCCTCCGCCGTCATCTTTTCATCCCCTGATGTCCTCCTCACAGCTAATTGGAGAGCTGGCTGCCCACTCTTCATTAAAAGCTTTAACAGCCAGTCAATTAGGAGCTACCTCCCTCCACCCCAAACACACACACACACTCATCAACCAAACCATAGCTGGTAACCATGGAGACAGCGGGAGATAAAAGCCTACTGGTCATTTGGATGGAGTTAGAAAATAAGCGTCCCAGTCAATTATAGAAGTGTTTGAGGAATTACAGCCGTCAAATCAAGCAGAAGGCGTGGGGGGGAGGGGTCTCTATTGACTTTCTCCTCAATTAAACCTGATTTGAGTTATTTCACATTCATCCAATTTAACTTTGTCAGACAGTAAGTGTTGACATGAAAAAGGCTCAGACTCGCGACACAGACGCTCTCAAACAAAGCCTCTGAAACATTCATGAATGTGTTGTCTCTTTAGCTGAAAACACGAAGTCTAAATAAAAAGCATACAGTAGTTGTTTATTGGACTCATTGGCCATGTTGACAACGCTGCACTCTGCATTTGCATTTTTGCAGATGCTACGTTGGCTCATTGGAGACAGAAGTGACTATATTTGGACGCAAGTCAGAGTGGTGTTGGGGGAGCTAATGCTAATCGCCGGCTAATGGTCACATTTGTGCAGCATAGTCATTTACCAGTTTCATTGAAGGTTAAAAGGTTAAAGGTTAAGTTGCTTTACTAGCACGATGACCCGTGGGGAACCACGAGTTCTAGATCCTCTGATCCACTTCATTCCTTTACTTTCTTGGTAAATTCCACAGGCATTTTCAGTTGAATAACCTCTCAGCTGACATGTCTGTTTCTACACATGAAATTTGACACCATGGCAACGTGACCCTATTGTTTATCTGTTGCTAGGTAACCCACTTCAGTGATGATTCTATGATTGTGGTCATAGCAACATGATTATAAGGCTATTGTATTCCAAAATTACTAATATCTCCCATAATATTGGTCCTATCAACTTGTCGTTTCCACTAGTCTCTTCCTTGACCAAGAATACATAAGTATGACAAACTGTGTGAATCCCCAGACACACACACACACACATACACACACACACACAGAGGCCACTTGGCTTTTATATATAGATTATCCCATAAGGAAATATGGTCTTTACATTTTATCCATAATACACACCCAGTACCTAGTATTTAGCTGCCACTGAAGTCCACATTTTCAACAGTACTGTGGTCAGCAGCATCAACAGGACCATTAACCTACATGTACCTGTTTTTAATAGCGGAGGAAGTCGGAATACGCAGAGGAAACCCCAGAACCTTCTTGCTTTGAAGTGTAAGTTCTAACCACTATGCTGTAACACCAAAACTCAAGGTTTCTATCAGGGAAAAAAATGTGTAAAATTGTGCATCTGACAAGCACTTATTGTCAAAGCCGTGTAAGATATGTAAATGTAAAAATACTCTGTTCAGGTAGTTAAGTTTCCAACACAGAATAGATTCTGAGGCATTCTGTTCTTTTATATGATCCTGCTAATCCTTCAGTGGTCGATAGTTTATAAGACCAATGTTGAGCGTTGTAATGACCTTTGACCTGAACTCATTTGAATATGTTGGAAAATACAGTAAAATCATTAGGTTTGACTTTTAAAATCTAAAATACCATTCTTGTCCACCTTGTAGATGCTATTGGTTGAAATCTGTTCAACACACTATATTTATACATTAAATATATACAGGTTTAGAATCTACGAGGAGGGACAGATGTTCAGTTTGAAGGGTTAAAAATGATCCATTCCATGTAGAAGTGAATGGAACATCCAACTGATCACCTAAACATGTCATAGAAATGTCTTACACACATCTATTTTTAAAATCAACCCAAAGTGGACAGAACAGACAGGAGACCAAAACATGTCCTTTGATGTGTCCACCCTGATGTCACTTTGAAAATGAAGGTGAAGGTCGACTGTCAAATAACTCATCCAACAAGTATTATTAACGTGATAACTTTGTGTCCTGCTCCTCCTAGATTGCGATAGGGTGGTGAGAGGGAAGTGACAAATGAGAATGTGGCCAAAAGCTGATATCTATCTAAAAAGAACAAAACAAAAGAAAACAAAAAACACTGAGGACGTCAAGGAGACTGAGCACCGTAAACACTCAACTTCATAGGAACTGTATAAAAGATACTGTAGATACTGTCAGTACAAATGAACAGAGACAGCCATAAACACATGCATGTGGAATAAGAAGTCTAAGTGGTTGTTCATGGATGAGCTCATGGATACTAACCAGGTACTGTATTTACTAGTGATTTAATTCAAAAGTTGGAATTAATTCTTTCTGTGCAGAATTTTGTCATGTTAGAAACCAACATCTACAGCTAAACAGGGTATATACTATAATAGTTAACAGTAAAGTTAGGCGCTTACTGGGCCCTTCTGATTCATTCATGCCCACGTTAAAGATGATCTCCACATTCATCAGAACGTCTTCCCACTGATTCCAAACATTTCCCTGGTCGTGACAGTCCTTTACTCATGAACACCACCTACTACAATAACATCAGAACAAGATAAAAGTCACCAAAACGTGTTGTTTCTGATTTCACAAAGGGATTTTTAACAGCATGGTGTAAAATACATAATACGCCTTTTCTATCTGCCATTAATTGCCAGGTTCTTTCCTCCTACAGACATCTGTCTGAGCAGATGAGGAAACATATGGCAATCCTATTCTCTTCTCCATCAGTCACATAATGTCAGGCACAGAAATACAAGACTTCATATTAACTTAAATAGACGAGAAGTCAAGTAAAAACACAAAAAAGCAGCTAGTAATCTTAAATCCTATCCACTACACGACGACCACTTAGTTATGGCTTTAAAAGAGAAGGACGATGGTCGACAAAACAAACACTGGCAAATTATAGACAGATTTTTACAGGCTACGTAAACTATGTCGACTATTGAAAAGTAGTGCTCTCACAACACAACACTGGTGTCATTTCATAACCAGTGTTGTGTAAGTTCCTTCCAAACTGTAATCGATTGCAGATTACTTATTACTGTTATTTCAAAGTCATTCCTTGCCTTACAATATTACTGCCCCCACCCCC
>JAPQRQ010000012.1:17533758-17544071 GCA_037367365.1 Apogon talboti
ATAGAATAGAATAGAATAGAATAGAATAGAATAGAATAGAATAGAATACATCTTTGTTGTCATTATTACAGGAACAATGAAAATCAGTTTAATGGTCTGTTTCTTCTTTCACAGCCAAAATACTTAAAGTATATAGAGACTACACAAATGTGCTACAGTCATACTCAAAATATATACTGAAAAGTTTTGACAATATACAAAAAAAAAAAAAAAATTAAATCAACTACAAGAAATACTAAAATATTCAATAGTATAGAGTTAGCTTTTTGTATATTTCAGTAGTTTTTGTAGTACTTTGGTAGTAAATGTATATTTAACGTTTTATCTTGTAGCTTTTGTACATTGCTTACATTTTTTAATATTTTGTGTGATATTTTATAGTTCTTTTTTGCACTGATTGTTTTTGCTGCTAAGCAGAACAGAGCATCTACATGAATTCTATTCTATTCTATTCTATTCTATTCTATTCTATAAAAAGCCAACTCTATACTACAGATAAAAGAAATACATGCAACATATATGGATATATATAGGTAGTATAAGATATTTACAAGGTAAATAAAAAAAAAACAAACAAAAAAAACAAGATGCATGGGTTGTGCTTATTGGTGCCATGGAGGCGCATAATGCATCAACAATAGCACATAGTTAGGCACGGAAATGTTATTTTACACAAGGGCCAAATGAAAGAGGTGAAAAAAGGACGCTGTACGTGAAGATTCGGACCAGAGCTTGTATAGTTTCTTGCTTCCCTGGGTGTGACAGTGTATGTGTGAGTGAATGAGAGCCCAAGTGTGAAGGAATTCTGTCCAGTTACATAACGTGTAATGTTAGGGTGCTTCATGCGTGGTATGACTCAGAAACTGCAAGGTCGGTGTCTTCTGGTCACACCGCTTCCTTCTGGTAGACGCCACAGGGCTCTGAAATGCCAAACCTCCAGACTTCTACCCCACAGTCATCTTTGAACTGAACTCTCACCCTTCAACCTTCCACCCCCCACCATCACAATGATGTTTAACTGAACTTTTAGACTTTTCAAATTTATTTATTTACCTATGATTGTTGACTATCTACTTGTGATATTTGCAAAACACCTTACAGTTTAGAAAGTGTGTGTGTGTTTATGTGTATGGAATAGTTTTTATACAAGGGAAATGCAATTTTGTTGTATGGATGACATGCAATGACAAGAAAGTATTCTATTCTATTCTATTCTATTCTATTCTATTCTATTCTATTCTATTCTATTCTATTCTATTCTATTCTATTCTATTTTATTCCATTTTATTCTATTCTATTCTATTACAACTATTCTATTCTATTTATTCTATTCTATTATATTCTGACTATTGTATGCTTTTTATTCTATTCTATTCTATTCTATCTTATCTATTCATCTATAATATTCTCTTCTATTCTATTCTATTACAACTATTCTATTATATTATATTATATTCTATTCCACTCTATTCTAAATTCTTCTTTTCTATTCTATTGTTCAATTCTTATTTCTTAGTTCTACAAGGACACATTAAAGCTGCAAGAGGTGAAATCAGGAGGAAAAAATCATCTGTCTCAGCTCAATCCAAATCAAAAGATAAATATAGACCACATTACCTTGAATTACACCCCTATGGAAAACAGAAACTGGTTTTCTCAGTCTCTCTGTCAAGCAGTAGAGTGATGTCTGACTGAATCTTAACAGCGATTGGTACCTACAGCTGTCAATTACGTATTTATAACCCCCCTCCATACATACACACATACACATACATACACATACACACCTGTCAGCCAGTGGATTCTCTACAGCTCGAAAACACAGTAAACAAAAGTAGACAGAATTCCTGTTTCCTGTCAGGACACTTGAAATACAATGAGCTGAAAGGTAATTAAGGCGTTTTTGCACAGTGACGCAAAAAATATCAAGCACTGCAGATTTAACCCTTAAAGTCCCAAACAGTCTGTGACGAACATGAAAACACCGTCATCTTCTACAATATTGATTCAATAATAAAACCGATGTAGTTTGATAAATGACAGTGGTTGTAGATGCTTGTTTTTACGCTCATTAACGACATACTTTACTGAAGTAGTCATTTTTTTCTTCACTTTTGATATAATAATATTTGGAATTACTCCAAGCTTTATGGACATCTGCATGAACAATCAATCAAACAGAGGAATATGTGTGGTTTTCACTGAACAATGCAAAATGAAAAGGATAATATTGCAATAAATGTTGATAAATCACATAAATGTAGAGAAAAAAACAATTTGGAACTTGTCAAAAAACAGTTTTAGCTCTTTCAGGGTTAAACTTAACCTTTTTAAGACTGCCATTATAACAGGCTCCCTGAGTGTCTTCATGTTTTCTTTGCAATAAAAGTGTCAGAAAATGTCTTTTTTGCCTATTCTTTTGCACCTCAGCTTTCCGATGCCATTTGAATTTTATGAACAGCGTAAACGGTTCAGGTAATTACAGTAATTTTTTGCTGTAAAGTTGCAAAATGCAGCGCCGGTGAGATTTCAGTTGTTAAAAGGTAAATGAAGTATTGTCCTTGCTTTACATCTGATATCTGTAAAAGATGTACATACATCATGAAAATATATATATTAAACAAAATAATGTACTGTTTTCACTTCAGACTGCAGGACATAAATACATGGTTAAAAGCATTTAATGTAACAAAACCTTAATAAAGCTTTAACAGTGTCGTACTACACAAGCTATTTAAAGCTACAGTGCTTCATAGTGTTTAGCACCACTTGTCAAAAGGGTCCATAATTGCATTTTTACCATACTGCAAAGTATGTTCTTGTTCCTTGACTTTTCAGGTTGTAGAAAATGAAGCCCCTAAAATTGATTTTGTCCAATCACAGGTGTTTTTAGACAAATAGGAGCAGTTTAAATATGTGACTGACAGCTGTAATTACTGACTGCGGATCAGATTGTCAGAAGCGACCTGGTTGTAATTTCACTGCTTTATTATTTGCTTGAAAAAGTGGCTTCACCTTACAATAACTGCATGTGGAAAAGTCTGGTAACCTGTATTTATTATATTTAGTGTTTTGATTTGGACTGAGAGGAGAAAGCTGCAGAATGTCAGAGTGGGTTTTTCAGCCTGACTTCAGCCCCTGTACCTTTAAATGTGTACGTCATACAATTTTAACAATTACAAGACACTCAAATGGTACCCAGCATTTTTTATCAGTCTATACATTTTAGACAAATCTCTTCCAAGTGCTTATAAGTGTCTCATAATCTAACCATAAATGTGTGTGTAATGCTATGCTTAACATTTCTGTAATCATATTAACATACTGTTGTTAATGTGCGTCTCACTACTAGAACCTTAATATAAAACACAGAGCCTTCATGTGCAGGTTAATGTTTGCAGCAATAAAAATGACAATTGGCTGCTTTACAAAACGTGAGTTATGTTTTTTTGTTTTTTTTTTTGTCACCATATGCTGCAGATGAAATGATTTGCCACAAAGAACCTTGGTTACTTTCTTTTAGCACCGACGTTGCCTTGTCGAGACCGAGTACCATCTGTTTTCACGGATGTGAGTTCTCTAGCAAGTCAAGGTGTTTGTATCTCTGGGTCTTCCAAGCGTGCATATAAAAGCAGACACACACACACACACACACACACACACACACACACACACACACACATTTTTCCACTCTCCAGACCTCGACTGCTTTGTGCCTGACTACTTGTTTAATCACCCGTTCCATCTCTGGATCATTTGAACAGTAACGCCGCCGAAGACGCCCTGAGGCTCTAACAGACAGCGCCCGTTCGACCTATGGTCCGTTTCTACGCCATTGTTTGAGTATCCATGTGTACCGTCTGCCCTTCCCCTCCTGCTGTTCCTACTCCGGTGTTATCTGTCTCTGGAGATTGTCAAGAAAACCCCCAAACTCCATCAACAAGGCTGATGACGGTTGTTCCTTCACCCTCGGCTCTTGTCACACACGCTCTTTCTCTCTCGCGTATAAACACAACAGTTCAGCAAAGATCAGCAAAGTGTGTGTCAACAAGCTTTCTTTCAATCCTCTAGAGCTTCATTTATACTGCTGCCTGTACACCCACACACACACACACACACACACACACACACACACATTTGGTGCAGACACTGCTCTCTGAGATAAGAGCAATGTTTGCCACATGATTAGGATCTTCCAGTTACCATTAAAGACGGTTTATCTGCTGCCCTAACCCTCATTCACGCCTTTGCTTGTTCGCTGCCTCCCCTGAGAGAGTGATGGAGGTCACAGAGCCACCAGGGGAAAGTAGAGAGACAGAGACAAAGCAAAGAAACCCAACAAGAGAGAGAGAGAGAGAGAGAGAGAGAGAGAGAGAGAGATTTCTTCATTTAGTATTCCATGACTCGGGACTGGCTTTGCTGAAAAATAACGCTGAACTGTGAAAAAGTAAATGACTCAAATTTTGCGTCATCAAAATGGATTTTTTTTTAAGAAACAGTTACGAATCTTTATCTTGAACTTTTTCTTTTCAGCCTCCAGATTTATATTAACGTAGCTCTTCAGCATTCCGGCTATTCCATTTGGCTCGACTTCCAGGTTAATTCAGCCGCAAAACTCTACTGTTAAAAGTTAAATATGTCAAGGACAAAGAGTTTTTAAGAGGAAAAACCTGCCAATGCTTTCTTCACTGAAAAGCCCTAAAATTCTTTTCTTAACTCATAAAGACCCAGTGGTACTTCTGTTGCAATTAAAAAATGCATTTTTGTCTGTATTTAACCTTTCTTAAGTGTTTTATCACCATCTGCATTTTGCATTTTTTAAGTGAAAACCAGGTGTTTTGCTATATTTAATTTACTGATCATGTAGATGTTCATAAAGACTCAGATTAAAATTGAAACATGTCAGAAATAGAGAAAACAGATTAATAAGTGACTTTATCAACAAATATATCAATAACTGAACATAAATCAAGTGTGTCCATCCACTGTCATTGATCCAACTCCATGGGTTTTACTGGTGAATCAATGTTATAGAAGATGATGGTGTTTCCATGGTAACTACAGAGCCTCTGAACGTCCAAATGGGTCATATCTGATGAACATGAAAAGACGATAAACTGTATTTTACACCAATTATTTACATGTATTGATAGAATTAATGGATCCGGAGTTATTAAACATTTTAGATCAGTAGATGATTTTGGTTGCCAGTGGCTGTTTGGGTCTTTATGGGTTAAACACTGCAAGAAGGCAGTATGTAAAATAATAATAATAAGAAGAAGAAACAGTATTACGTTGTTGAAATTTCCACTTCCCTATATGATAATGCAAAATGTAACAAATTTCGTAGTATTTTGTTATTTAATTATTTGATGAATTGTTTATCCTCAGCTATAAAAATATTTGACACAATTATAAATGACAGTGATGTAGTACAAAAAAAAAGGTAAAAAAAAATCAGCATTATCTTATAAATGCAGCCAAACTTGAAGCCATCAAAAAGCTTCAGCTTATTTGAAATGCGAAACACAAAAGTGCACAAAATGCAACAGTTCATTACAAAATACACGGAGCTCTGTTTACTCGTACAAACTGTTATGATGAAATACAGCTGCTGTCACATAATGAAGTCAGTGTTTATCATTGTTGGAGTTATGACATAACTCAGTGTAAGTTGCAGTTTTGCAAACATGTAATTTTAAAAGAACAGGAATTTCCACTAGGAATTTAGGTTGCATTTTGCCGTGGAAGTGACTCTTCTTTTTTTTATGTTTTTCTTCCATTCTTTGTTCATTTTCAAGTTTCAATCAAGTTCATTTGCCTTAAATTACCAAATTAACAAGTCAGACAAATGAGGTTTCATTTCATTTTGCAGCCGATTCTTCCTTTTCTGTCTTTTCCTCCTATTGCTTATTCATTTTAAGGTTTCATTTCAGTTAATTTGCCTTAACTCAACAATCACTTAACATGTGACTGTTGAAACTTACAACAGTTATTAAATCGTTTCCATTCTGTTTCACTGACTCCAGTTCGGTGTTGTCAGGGCTGTGTTTGGAAGCTGGTGGGCTCATTTATAGTTCTGATGATGCGGCTGTCAGTTGCTTTCCTCAGCTCGTCATCTTTACGTGGTCTCACCTGTACTCCAGAGAGAAGCGGGTCAGTTCTGTGGTGTTGTGGATCCATTTGAACTCCAACGGCCAGCTGCCCTCGGCCATGCAGGTCAACACCAGCCTGTTGCGTTCCAGGTGTAGCTGGCTGCGAACCGGCTCTGTCTTAAAGTAGGGAGGCACGTCATCTGTTAAAGAAAAAAATAAAGATAGTTTTATTTGCCATTTGTACACATTCAGGAATTATTATGCAGCAGTCATTCAGAGTGCAAGTATAAAAGATTAACCCATAAAGACCCAAACAATTACTGCATAGATAATACCTGTTGATCCATTAAATCTATCAATAATGTAAATAATTGGTGTAAAATACAGTTTATCATCTTTTCATGGTCATCAGATATGACCCATTTGGATGTTCAGAGGCTCCGTAGTTACCGTGGAAACACTGTCATCTTCTACAGTAAAACCCATGGAGTTGGATCAATGACAGTGGATGGAAACACTTATTTTATGTTCAGTTAATGGTATATTTTGCAGAAAAAGTCACTTTTCTTGCGTATTCTCTGTTTTTGATGTAATAACCATCAACTTTAATCTTAAGCTTTTATGAACATTAACATGATCAATAAATTAAATATGGGAAAGTATATGATTTTCACTAAAAAATGCAAAATAGAGAGGATAATATTACAATAAATGCTAATAAACCACTTAAGAAAGGTTAAATACAGAGAAAAATTCATTTGGAAACAGCCATAAAAGTAGCACTGGGTCTTCATGGGTTAAAATATACAATCAAAATGAAGCCAGAGATATACACAATAAAGCAAAATCGATAAATAACAGAATGCTCATTTATTTTTTTATTTTCTGACACCTTTGCTACCAAACCAACAGTCAGAAAACACTTCAAAGCTATCCTGAAAAAAGAACATCCTCACTGAAATCCAGGCACATCCACAAACCCTGAGGCACAAACGCGCAAAGAAAGAACGATCAGAAAACAGCGCGAGCGTACGAAATACCGAACTTTTATCCCTGTAAGATAGGCACAGACGAAGAGCAAACCTGGGGGTGTCGGACTACTTAACGGGAAGACTTGAACAGAAGGGAAACAGTGATTCGAACATTTATTGGAATGTAACAGATTGTAGATGGCCAGATGCAAGGATCTCATTTAAGACAGAGCAAACCCTTCTGTATTTGGTTATCTCCGGCGAGTAAACACCGAGCTGCTGCACTCCAGATGGAAAACCTACATGTGTTTCACCTAATCTTACGTAAGACTCTGTTGCTCGTGTTCAGTGATCTCGACTTGTTCTGGTACAGTCGGAGATGTCGGGCTAACGGGGAGGAGGAAGCGGAGGCATCATATCATGAAGGATTGGTCCTGCATCTCCCGCTCTGTGTATTTCTGTGTCAGTAACTCATTGGCACAGCACAGCACTTTCCCGGAGCTAGACAGAGGAGACAGGAAAGAAAGTAAAGCCGAGGAGGAGGAGGCATGAAATTCTTTTCATCATTCGCTCGCCTCCACTCGCGCTTTCCGTGCGTCTCTCCCAACACGCCTCGTCGAGTGTGAAAGGGGGGCAGGTTCGAGGAACGCCGGCGAGGACCCCTCCACGGGGTGACGCGCGCGCAAAACCTGTGATATCTCAATCGAAAAAGCCTCACGCGCAAAAAACTGTCAAGGTCTCTGGAGGTTCTAATATCTCAGCCTTGATAAATGATGCAAAGATGGAGAGCTTACTTGATGATCATTGTAAATATAGAACACATTAATTGGATGGTTGGATAATATAATTATCAAATTGACTGATAATCAGCCATTGAAATTAAACTGTCAAAATGATCTATAGTGCTGATATTTTGTGCTTCTCCTTCAGCTCCACAAAATCCACTGGAGGTAGACGGAGAAGAGTTAAAACGTGTGAAACAAAGTACAGGATGGAAGTAAAAATAAAGTGAGAGCGAGCAAAGATGAAGCTTTAACGGCACATTGATAATAAGGCTTGTGATACACGCAGATGACTTTGTACATGAAAATGTAGCTACAACACAAGGGACAGGGTATAAATGTCTTGTTATGCAAGTCCAGGGATGCTACAAGCCTTTATAGGTCACTAAGCAGAATTTAATTTGGGGCCCCTCAAAGCCTGGGGACCTCCTCCAGATACTATCAGTGTAAATCTAACATCAGTTTTATTAGTTGTAGCTCAGAATGTGTCATGTTGTGGTCTGAATGTTAATTTGTACTTTATTAATGTTTAAAATGCATGGGTTAAATATAGTCAAATGCAGTGGGGGGGTCAAAGTCATTATAGTTCAGGGGCCACATTCAGCCCAATATGATCTGAAGTGGGCCGGAGCAGTAAAATAATAACACAAGATTATATAAATAATGTCAAATCCAAACTTTGTATGTCTAACTTTCATGTTTTAGTGGGAAAAAAGTTACATTACATCAGTGGTTCCAAAATATTTTCTTCTGGGCCCCCCTTTAGTTTACAATAAAATTTACAGGTGAAGCCAAAGGCAAGATATGCTTCATCATATTTTCAACACTTTGGCTTTAAAGAAAGTCTTCTGCTTTACGTTTAGGTTGGAGCCCCGTCAAAAACCTGTCCATTATGCTAGCAGTCAAGCATTGATTTTTGTTTTTTCATTCATCCATATGGCGCCCACCCTGCAGTGGCACTGCGCCCCTCCCTAGGGGGCGCGCCCCACACTTTGGGAACCACTGCATTACATTATGAAAATGTTTACGTCTACAAACAATCACACCTGTGATCTAATGTCATAATCTGAAACTAGAAAACAATCTTAGTAAAAGTACAAACACAAATCACATCTGTTCTCCAGTCTGGTTTGTGACCCGTTTGGAATCGTCCGAACAAGGTCAGAACTGTTACAGGACCAACAAACAACAAACTAAGCAAAATTATATTACATAATAACTCAAACAAGTGGCCCACAACAACAATTTGCAAGACCCTTAAGTCCATAACAATCAATAACACACTCCTTGAATGTTACACAAAAAAAAAAAAATGAACACACCAGTCGTATTAATTCCTTAATACTACATTGTTGTATAATTGTGACTGATGAGCCGAGCACTAGTCCAACTCTGTGTACATACATAAGGTCAATGCGAACCGAAAACAAGAAATTTCACCTTTGTACTCAAAAAATAAAATACATACAAATAAATTAATACATTTAAAAACACTGCTGCCTTTAGAAGAAATTCAAGGTTATGTACCGTGCTGCATAAAACTACATAATGAAGAAAAATGTTCAAAACAAATAAATTACTATGGTTGAAAAGTGCATGACATCATAAGTCACCAATGCATATTCATGACTTGATGTATATTTATAACAAACTAGCGGAGTGGACCTTGCCTTTGGCTGGCCAGCATGAATTAATATCTATAACAAATGGGCAAAGGTAAAAGAGATATAATAAAGCAAAGTGCAGTGTTGACCTGTCAAAATCAACTTGCATTACTACCTAGGATTTTTAAGTTGGAAATGGTGGCCCTTTCCGTTCTGTCTGCACTGTTTTCTGCTAAAATCCGCTCCCTTGAGCTAGTCGAACATGAATAAAGCCTCCACACAGCAGAAGCATAAAAAGCAGAGCCAAGCACAGACACACTTAATCAGAAAGTCACACTGTGAAGTGAAGCCTCTGTCAGCGCGAAGAATACACAATGAAGCAGAAAAATGTGGAATCTTAGGTTAAGTAATGTAACTGTAAAAAGACTAAAAATGATAGATGAGAGAGCGGCATGGTAGACGGAGCGCTTAACAGATCCAAAACACAGATAAAAATATGGAACAGTTTTCTTAGGTGCATTTAGGAGCTAAAGTGCCCGGGCATCTCCCAAAGCAGTGCGGGTTAATGCTACGCCCGCACGGCTAACGGGAAGATGGGCCGCAAAAAATGTGGGAGATTGAGATGTGCAGCGGTGATTTGAGATGACCGAGACTAATTGTTCCCTGGTGGTGATGTGCGCTGTGCTTTTATCTGCGATAGGGAGATAAAGGAGAAGGAGGAGGAGGAGAAGGCAGGAGAGGATGTAGGGTGGAGAAGAGAGAGGGAGAGAGAGAGAGAGAGAGAGAGAGAGAGAGACAGAGTGAGAGAGAGAGAGAGAGAGAGAGACAGAGAGAGAGAGACAGAGATAGAGAGAGAGACAG
>JAPQRQ010000012.1:17616499-17627512 GCA_037367365.1 Apogon talboti
GTCAACTATCAATGGACTATTCCGTCTTTTAACAACTTCCTTTTTCATGGTGTGTGACACTAAGTGAACATTGATGTAAAATTCTGTAGCTAAAATACAACCTAAACTACACCAGGTCAAATCCAGGTGGTCTCCACAGTCAGGGATGATTTGGGGTGTGATTTCAGCTGCTGTTGTTGGTTCCACTGTGTTTTATCAAGTCCCAGGTCAGTACATCTGGGAGATTTCAGAGTGCTTCACGCTTCCATCTCCTGACACGATTTATGGAGATCCTGGTCTTGTTTTCCAGCAGAACCAAAAGTAGTCAGATTCTGGATGAACTGAAGGTGAACACACTGATATAAGTATGAAATATTTCTTTTTTTACTGTTATGAGCTGTAAGTTACTATCAAAGCCCAAACAAAAAGCTTGAAATATTTCACTTATACACCACATCTAAAATATATGATTCAAATTATGGGATTATCGTTTTTGTAATGCAACGTCCATTTGATTAGATCCATTATCAGTTGTGTATTTTTTTTTTTTTATCAGTTCTGTATTTTTTCATTTTTGTCTCAAACTGACAGTAGTTCTACATTGCCTGTTTTGTTTTTCTTTACAAAGAAACTCTAGTATATGTTCTTTTTTAGTTGTTATAACTTTTGCTCCTCCACACAGAGGCTTCTATACATAATTTGGTAGAAAAGTAGTTTCTTCTTTTGCTCCCTAGTCTTGTATAAACCTTCAAAATATGCTACAACTTAATGATTTTGTCTCCTTTCCCCCTCTCTTCTTGTTTTTCACATCTTTGACATGTTTGATTTTAATTGTGTATGTACTGTTGTGCCTCTGTAGACTACAGATCGTATTGTCAAAGGACTTCCTGGTTAGATAAAGGTCAAGTAAATAAAACAAAAAGAGGAGGGACCTGGCGGAATGACAATAAACAACAATTAAATTTGGTGAGTTTCTTCAAATTGCTCGACCCGGAGCAGGTCAAAGTCATTTCAGTAAATCAGCAGGGTGGCTTCTTTGCAACAGCACAGCAGGTAGCTCAATTATAAATGGAAATAATAATGTTTGTTTGTGATGACAGTTTTGTGGATTCTTTGATATATTCCATGACTTTTTCTCCCCGCTGACCTGCCAGAACTGCAAACCTTCTGAATTACAAATTAATTATTACCGTCAAATTTTAGTGGAAGCTTATGTTTAGGGTGAGAGAGAAATGTGAAGTGAAAATACATGCATTCAACTTCTATTTAAAGGGCGTATTCTCTAGTTGTCGCTTTTACGACAGGGCTACAATACATCCTAATTTACAAGAGTTCCACTGTGTCTCAAATGTAACCGTAACCCTTACAAATGAGTCTCAGGTGATGTGATGGATGTTAAGAAGTTAAACATAGGGGTCATTACTTGCCTATTTGTCTTATACTACCTGACCTTTATCTACTTTATCGCTTTAGTGAGTAAAAAATGGAAATTCCCTTCAATCAAGCTGGAACCAGATTGCCTTTTGAGATATTAATCCTTGTCTACACTTTGTTCTCTATCCTCGTCACACATAACAGAGAATCACTTGAACTGAAATGTTTGACTGATGTACTCTTGCTTCCTGCCTGTCTTTGTGTCTCTGCCTTCCTGAACAGCCCTGTCACAGGGACTGACTTTAAAGTTCCCTCATCTGTCTTATTCTATCTCCCCTGTTGTTATCTTGAGGGTAAAAACGAGAAGAAAAGAAGGGCGAGAACACAGCGTAACCCTCTAGCTATGTCCTTCTTACCAGCACCCCCTCCTCCACCGACACTCACCTCTCAGCTGATCGATACGCCGCTATAGGGATAGCCGTGGATGTTCGGATCAATCTAACTGCTGCTGCTAGCAACCATGCTGCAGGAAGGGCATAGTGAAGACATAAGTGCATGACAGCACTGGAGAGAAAATAAAAACTGACAATAAAGGGAAGAGAATGGGAGGGGGCAGCAAAAGTATGACAGAATCATAACTTCAAAAAGGTAAAACAGGGCTGAATAAAAACCAAGCACGACGTGAATGGAGAAGACGAGAGAAATGGGTTCGGGGATAATGTGATTCAGGAGTATTTATTTTCGGCACTTCGCTCACTTTGGATAGTGCCAAATGTGGGTCAAAAGAGAGCAAGGGTTTAAAAATAATTAACTGGGACCTAGTTTGTGCAAGCACCTGTGTAAACCCATGGCGCGTAACGGTTCTTTTTATTTGTTGATTTTTCCTAGAAAGAACCGAGTAGTTTTGTTACCTGAGACGGTGTGTTAGGAGAATTATTTAATTGCGCATGTCAAGAGCTTAGATGGAAATGGGATTAAGGGATATTTCATAACTCGACATACAAAATGATTCATAATCATAATTGGGAGTGCAGTTCAATTAATAATTATACAATTGCATATAAAAATGGATGCTGGTGTATTTCACATTGTCACTTTTTTTTTTTTTACTGCATCTTGTTTATTTATACAATATATTTCATATTTGATACTTTGGATTATACACTTAAGAATTTTCTCTATCTTTTACAACTGTGTGTTTATAGCATGCATTTGTTTCTACGGATGAAATTTCAACAGGTGTGATCATGGCTAATTAGTTCAGTCTCTGTGAACGATGTTAAAAATAGTGTAAAAGTGATGTAAACTTTGTGATGGCTTTACAGGGAAAGAGGAAACTTAGGTCCTCATCCAGTCAGGCTTCTACATACAGACCACTATGGGCGCTGTCCATGGTGCTGAACTGCAAAACACATGCATCTTTACCAGCATTTTAAAATCACACTCATCCTTTAAGATTTCATCAATTAAACCAAATGATGTCCTAATTTGGCAATTTGCACATTCCCACTTTAGTTCTATTTAAGTGCTTTTTCTGGAAGAAAAAAAAAATACTGCCACATGTGCAGGAAAACTGTCAGCACTAATCAGTAGCAGCTTAAAGTTACAACTGTACAACATACTCTATACCACATTTTTTTAGCGCTGAAATAAACTGAAGCAAGTTTGTGCAGAAGTCAGAGGGTTGTTTTGTTGTATATTTTCTCTTCATCTAAGCAATAACTTTGAAATTAAAGTCTAATTATCGGAATATAAATGAAAGGCTGCAGGGAGATTAGGATCCCATGAGTCTCAACACAAATGTAAGGCTAAGTGAAATATGTATTTACTCTAATGTGTGTAATCAGGGTCTTTATTGGTTTTAGAGGAATTTAATAATGGTTATTTTCTGCTTATGTCCTCTACATGTGCTTTATTAAACTCCTAATTAAGATTGTAGGCATAATCCATTGTTCTTTTCACAGGATGGGAAGACAGATTTTCAATAAAACCCATTGCATCAAGTAGGAATAAGAAGGAAAAGAGGTGGTGATGTAAGAAATCCTAAAACCTATAAATGCTGGGTTGAGAAAAACAGATGTACATGTATAGATTTTCAACACGTGTGGGTTTAATAAGCGCTGACATTTTCATTATGGGTGAAAAGGTTGATATAGTGATTGAATTGAATATGACGGTGTAATACTGGATCTGAATATTAAGTTAAAGAGATATGCCAAAATGATGGAGGCTTTCTGAAGATACATCCAAGACTTTGCATGCACGCCATTATGTTTTTCATATGTCATGTTGCTTTACATATCAAGGTCAGACTGGTAAAAAAAATGCCATTAAAAAGCCTGACCTCAACACAAATCAATAGTATGGGTCAATCTGTCGAAGGGCTTGAAATGCCAGATGTTTATTTGGCTTGCGGCTATACAGATAACTACAGAAAGAAAGAAAAAGTGGCATAAGCCTGCTGGTATTCCATCTTTAGAGTGAATCTTTAATATGTGGACCGACACACAGGACACCAGTGATTCAATGCTGCTTCAAGAACATGCTCTGTTCATTCATATTAATTTTTCTTTCCTACTTTAGCCCTTTCTTGACCCTTTTTCCTAACCCTAACCACACTGCTTTGGTCCCTAAATGCAACCACGACAACAATCATCTTGTAGTTTCCTTATTTTAGCCATTCTCTTGTCTTATCTAAATAGTTTTTGTGTCTATACCTGAGGAAACATTAGCCATATCCTTATCACAGTCTAAACACAGCAATCATGTCGTACTTGTGCAACTTTAGCCCAGTTCACATGGGCCTAGTATGATCAGCGGACCTATGGTGATCTTAACCCTATGCCTCTATCTCATGGAGGGCATTTGCATGGTTAATTCCCTTTATTATCTCTGTAGGAAAATTCGGTCTCTGCGTTTTACCCATCCTAAAACATTCGTACAGTAACTAGCATTAGCATTAGCAAGTATAGCACACACATCAGCAGCAAGTCCAGATCTACAATGTTCGGGGACTGGGGATGCCCAACGCCTGTCTTTTACTCAAATTCACTGAGATTATTCCCCAGTTCTGGTGTAAAGAGCAGGGTGACTACTTACAGATAACTGTTGAGAGACAGAAAAATGACCCTCACTTTACCCTGTTGCATGTCATTCATCTAATCATCTTTTGAGGTGTCACTTTTCCAAAAGATTTAACTTTTCTCTTCTGGTTAATGTCCATGCTATATTGGGATGCGATCCTCATGAATCTCCGTCAAGAACACTTAGACCTTAGATTTATCGTCACTAGCCAACCTCCGTAACCCTCCGCCAGGAAATAGGAAGAATAAATGCTCAGAAGACACAAAAAATGTTGCAAATCCCACCATCTCACAGACATGTTGATTTGCATGGGATTTATATCAACAGAGGACGTGTGTTCTCTGAAAAAGGTGAAATAATTTTGCAGTGGATGGGATGGTATTGAGAGTAGTAATTACCAGAGGTCACCAGGTAGTGCTAGTTCTGTGTAAAATGAGTGTTTTAATCATTTTTGGAAGTGAATGGGAATAGACTTACACTATTGGATATGAGAACATGTTACATTAGACCGCAAACCTTTAAAATTCTAGTCAGTATTATTACTGTAAGATACTAGTGGGACATCATCCTTGGAGTTTTGAGGATTTTAAAGTTTACTTGAATCGGCGCCCCTCCCTCTCTACATGTTGTGACTTTATTTTCGCTCTAAAAACTCAACTCTTCCCATAAAAGGCTGTACTGTACCCTTTCGTTGCTGTGCCTTTGGCTGTTTAGCTCTCTCTTTGAAAGCCGCAACTCAGTGGGAGTACCACAACAGATAACATAAAGCGCTGCACTTCCATTAGTCGCTTTAAACTTAAACTGAAAATCTGCTAAAACACTATTCATCTCTATAACCACTGCCTCTGTATTCCATTGTGTCTGCTTCACTCAGTATTCTACTTGTTTAAAAGATGGTGCATAGTCAGAATCTGAAAGACGAGGGAACTACACCAGCAAAACAATGCACCGTGGAGAATACACAACTGAACACAGCTTTAAAGCTTTGTCAGATTAACATTTCTACGTTGTTCACTTTGGTTACTCTCTACACAGCCAAGGATGATCCAGTCAGATGATGTCCAGGTTAAACTGGATATTCCCTTCTTTACCCCCAACCTTTAAAGCTAAAGCGATGCCTTACTTGGAATTCACAGATGATCACTGTCATTTTCCTTTAACAATTACAGGTTTGGCCAGACCACAAAGAACTCAGAGGTCCTTTGTGATGGTCCGGACCATTGGTTCATTGCGTTTTTGAGCTCAGAGTGCCACAGACAACTCTATTGATTTGTCCGCCTGGGTCAGCCGCACAGCAAAATTACACGACACAATTCTGTTCAAACCCCTCCGTGAAGTTTGCTAACAACCGTTTGGAGCCTTGAATGAGTAACTCCACTTCCAAGTGAAGCCACAAAGAAGAAAGAAAGTAGAAAGAAGGCAAGTGGAGAGATTTAAAATCTTGTTTTTTATATCTCTTAGATACACAGCCAGAGGGGGAAACAGTATTTTGTTGTTTTTTTTTTTCCCCATTTCTATTTATGTTCAATTCAACTCCTCCTCAATTTCCTCTGTCTTTGGTACTAGTCTATCTGTCAGCATTATGACTAAAGCATGCACAGGCAACGATAACAGAATCAAACACAGAATCAACATCAGAACATGATAAAACTGATAACAGAGATGGGGATGAGAGCAAATCATGCCTGCCTCGCAAGGCGAGTACCTAGAGACACGATGCCTGGAGCAGCAAAGCCAGACAGAATAGAACTGTTCAAGAATTGAAACAAAAATTAATCAAAAAGAACATGAAAGTATCATCGTAGGCTTTCTGTTCTGACTCTGCTGTCTTTCTGCTCAGACAACAGAACTGAAGTCTGGCTTTCAGAGATCTGAGTTGAGTCCAAAGTGGGAACCAGAAAAAGATTTCGTTGATGGGATTCGCAATGAAACCCCTATGAATCCAGCTAAGGCCTGGGTTAAAAGCCTGAGCAGAGAAGCATAAGCTGCCAATTTGTCTGAAATGGGACGACCATGAGATTTCAGCCTGATGATGGACCAAATAGATTAGTGTTGCAGCTCAGCTCCAAGGGCAGCAAATGACGTTAACCAAAAACCAAATGTCCAAAAAATCTGTAACGGCCGTGTACCTTTCTTTTATCTTCATTTCTCTGATTCATTCTGTGCACATTCCTTTTAGATTTCTGTCTCTGTGTGTCTCTTCGTGTCTACCCTGTTTTCCTTGTTGTTTTTCTTTCCCTGTCTCCCCCCCTCTCTATCTGCCTCTTTCTCAGGACATGCAGATGACACGGGGCTTGGCCAGACAAAGTGATTCCACAGTGCCGAGGTCTGCCAGAGAGAGATAGCTTAGACACTGTGTCACTGCTGTTAGCCTGATGCAGGAAGCAGAGGGAAGGGAGACCCAAGACGGAGTGAGAAGCAAAGATGAAGAAATAGGTGAAAGGGAGGGGTACAAGGAAAGAAACATGGCAAAATAGCTTTTTAGAAAGCAGAGGATGGAACCGACGTTCCAATGCATGCAAAGGAGCTACACTTGATGGAACTATTTTTTTAATGAGAGGACTGCCTTTAACCCTTTTATGACAGGCCACCTAGGTGTCCTCATGTTTTCTTTGCAATAAAAATGTCAGAAAATGTCTTTATTGCCAATTCTTTTGTACCTTTGTTTTCAGAAAGAACTTAACTTTCAATATCTGACCATTAATTATCATTATTATAAATCATAAATGCTTAAAACAGTGTGTTTTAGTGAAAAATAAAAAGAAAAAAAAACAGACTTGAAGTTTTTAGCATATTAATAATCAGAAACAACTGTAATTGTCCATAATGGAACTTTGTGAGATTGCGGAAATAAACTTTGAACTATTTTACATCTGGTCAAACATGCTTTTTGGTCTTGAACATTCAGTATCCATATCATGGCTTCATATTTTTTGTTATTTCCAGGCATTTTTTAGTCTGTGTGGAAGTCTCTGAAACAGTTCCTTTCTACTTGTAATAGAGTCCCACATTGCTGCCGTAAAGTGCTATATAGTGTCGGAAAGCTCTGGATCACAGCTTTCCTATGTCATTTGAATTTTGTTGATAACCCAAATAATTCAGGAGTTATACTATAGTAGTCATAGTAATATATAGTATAGTAGTTATAGTATTTTGAATGTTGTAAAGTGCAAAATGCAGCACTGGAGATTTTTACTTTTTTCCATGCTGCCAAATCCTAAAGGAAGTGTGCTGGCTCTGTCCGAATGAGATGTAGCCCTCGGAGAAAATCTGTGCTGACCCACTTCCCTCTATATGTCAGTTATCTAGACGAAGGCAGCACTTTACTGTCTACCACCTATGGACCTGGTGATTTAGCTAAAAATAAATGTACACGCCCAGTCTCTGTTTCCTTTAGTCTTGTAGCTCTCACATAACAAACTAATAATACACTGGATATAGAGCTCATAGGCCAGTATTGATCTAGGCCTCCTCCGGTTTCACCTGTTTACACATTTATTCATTCCTCCACTTCAAGTACTGTAAGTGAGAAAAGTTATAGAAGCAGTTCCTGAAATGTCCAGAGCCAGAGGCGATGACAGGAGGAATCTCTCAGAAGTAAAACTATGTGCAGCTGTCACTGTCATCCTGCTCCGGTTGAGGAATGTCTGTGTTTATATATCTGAGTGGCTCAGTTAGGGCCACTTTAGGGTCCAGTGGGATCTCCTGAGTTCATGAAGCCAGTAAGGAAAATAAACTAAAGGGAAGTAGAAACAAACAAAACTGTAGGACCTTAAGGGTAACAGAGTTCATGAAACACAGACTCAGACTTTTCACACTGTCATCACTTTCACAACATATTTCATGTGTTTACTTTATAATATATTCTAGTATGTTTTAACCTCCTAAGACCCTCTGTCCACGTATGAGGACAAAAAATTCACAGCTTTATAAAAAAAAAAAAGGAAACAACTGTCCACCGCAAATGACATTCCATAAAAATTCTTTAAGAATGCATCTGAAAAAACTGTTGCATCATGATGTTTCCAATATAAACAATTATTTAATTAAAAAAAGACAAAACTCAAAACCTGTGGGGCTCCTGGGTCTTAGGAGGTTAAACAACAGAATGGGAAACCTCCAAGGCTCAATCATGGGCCCACTGATTTTTAGTTTAGTCCATAAATTACCCATCTACAAACTTCTCAGCTTTTTATACAATATAATATAAGTTAAATCACTGTTTAATAATGGAAAACAAATCTCACATTATGTTTTAAAAATGCAAATACAACGTGAAGAACAATAGGTCTTAACTAACTTTACATTCATGGATATGGTTTTAAATCTGCAACTAAATGCATGATTAAATAAAGGCCATATACTCACATAGGTATCTACATTATTTTTGCACTCTGTTTATTTATTTATTCATTCCTTTTGTGAAATATGCTAATTGAACTGCCTATAATGCAAGTATTTGCTTCTATTCCCACCAGGTCCCACTGACCTACAGCCTTTTGATCAGGCCACATAATATTACTTTCTTTAGTGAGACTATTACTTTTAGGAATAACTGAATTCGGTAACTAAATAAGTAGATAAAATAAGACACAAGAATAATAAAAATACAAGCCCTGGTTTGAAACAGAGGTAAGAACTTAAAAGAAGGGGGGTGGGGGTGACAGGATTAAGAACAGAAAGCAAGATGTCCTTGATATTGAACATCACAAGACAGACAAAGACAGGCAAAAAATAAGTGATACGAGCTCGCAAAAGTTAAAACGAAACCATCAAAAGCAGAACAATGAACATTCATCTATTGTACCTCTGGGCGTGGGTGGCATTTGTTCCTGATAGCTGTATAGTGTGCTTATGAAAGTTATCATTTTAGATAGATGTGGATGCATCAGTAACAGACAAAAGAAACAGATGGGTTTTTTCTTCTATGGATTTTACAATATAACTACACAGCGGGGTGTGTATGTGTGCAGCCTGTGTGGGTATGTGCATGTGCAGCGGAGACAGTTGGAGCGAAAAAGTCGACACAGGGACTTGGAAATGGCACTGTTGCACAATGCCAACTGGCCGAGTCGTCTCTGAGCTATTACCAGATGGATCCGCACATACACAGACAACAAACACACATTTAAAAAAAAACATCCACAAGCGGGATGGATCACTAAAAGTAGCAGTGCCATACCTTTAAGGCATCCAGCATGAGATACAAATGCACACATGGAGTGTACATGCGTAGACTGTGGTTAAAGTAGCGAGCGCTCCTGTTATCCACCGTAAACACACACACACACACTCACACGCACGTACCAATAGTGCGCTACTGCTGTCTGGCCAGGTGTGATGCCATGTGGTTTGGTGTTCGCTGTCGGGCATATCAAAGTCCGAAGCACATCAGCACTGCAATTCCAAGCAAGTAATGGAATGGAGCGCTAATCTGGTAGTAAGGCAGGTAGGAAGGCAGTAGTAGCTATTCCTTGAGGGCACGCTGCCTGCTGTTAAATCCCTCTCTACCTCTACTGCCTGCCTGCTGCAGTGGCACACTGACCCCTGGCCCAGTTGTTCTGCCGCTATTGATGAATGAGGGGGCAGCAGTGTGTGATTCACGCAAGAAAGAAGACAGCGCTGGTGTGTTTTCGCACATGTGTGTAGGAGGTGGCTGAGGAAATGTGTATTAGTAGGAGAAAATGTGGTCTAAGGTGTGAATGTATTCATGTATTATAAGAGAAAACAACCCAAAAAAAAAAAACAAAAAAACAAAACACATAACTGGAACTGCACTTAGAGCTGAGTCACCGGCAGATGTGATGTGTTTTCTTCTTTGTTACCTTAAAACAACTGCAATAATAAAAGACACAGTTGTGAAGAAGCATGGGTTGATGGGAGTTCTTGTTTGCTGAGAATCTATCTAAAGGATTCAGGGGGAAATCGTGTGTGCAGACGAGGTAATGTACAGTTGGAGTTCATGTTGTCATTTCACACTGATGAAATAAGAATGATAAAAGTTAGATCACGCACAGTTGAAAGTTATTATTGGGAAAAATGTCCACAGGTACATACTCACAGGTACAACTGGCTGTTCACCTGTGTTTTCAGACAGGTGGGGTGGGTAAATATGTATACAGCTGTGTTAACCCATAAAGACCCACTGCTACTTTTATGTCAGTTCCCAAATTAATTTTTCTCTCTACTTAACCTTTCTTAAGTGATTTATCACCATTTATTATAATATTATCTTCTGTATTTTACATTTTTTCATTGGTAATCATGTATTTTCCTATATTTAATTCACTGATCATGTAAATATTCATAAAAGCACAGATTAAAGTTGAGGGTTATTATATGAGAAACAGAGAAAACTGAAGAAAAAGTGACTTTTTAACAAATATGTCAATGACTGAACATAACACAAGCGTCTCCATCCACTGTCATTGATCCAACTCCATGGGTTTTACTGGTGAATTAATGTTGTAGAATATGACGGTGTTTCCACGGTAACTACGGAGCCTCTGAACGTCCAAATGGGTCATATGTGATGACCATGAGAAGATGACAAACTGTATTTTACACCAATTATTT
>JAPQRQ010000012.1:17659748-17669993 GCA_037367365.1 Apogon talboti
AATTCTGGCTTTTTTAACCATGTGTAATCATGTGTTTTTATGAAATTGCATTGTCCCCTTTCAAATAAACTAAACTAGCTATAAACTTTATAGTCATTACATCAGCTGCAAGCTTGTAACTACGTCTGACTGCATCGTCCCTGTCAAATAAATATATACATAAATAACTAAATGTTAAGAAACCAAACCTGTGTTTTATTTTTTTATGGAGCTGTGCGCCGTTCATTCACACTCCCCAACAGTAGGTGGCGGTAATGTGCCATAATGCTAATTAACACCAGACATTTCACAGCATAAAAGAAAGCCCAAAAGTTTCCATTCATATCGTGACGAAACTCAGGTATGACAACGACTACATCAGATATGGTTTAACCCACATTGGACAAAAACCTCAGTGTGTTTAATTCTTGAATAAACGACTGAATGCACTTTTAAGTACACTTTGTAGTTTCGGTACAAATGTACTTAATTTAGTGTTAAAGGCAATATTTCCATATATAGCATCACCACCTGCTGGTCAGTCTGGTTTATCATTAAACTTGTCTTCTGTGGTTTTATACTGTGATATTCTGTATTATCTCAGGTTCAAAACACGCCATCTTTTCATGAAATAAATTTGAGAAGTGTAACTTTTATCAATTTGGGTCGTGGCTTGTCATTGAGGGGTGATAGTGGGTCCTGAAGCCAGACCAGTTGAGAACCACTGCTCTATATTATTAGTAGGTACCATATCGTTACCAAAATATGACTAAATACAGCTGTTTTGTATTAAATCGTTAAATGTGTTTCCCCATTACTACTCCATGTTTTAGCCTCGTACTCCCCATTTCCACTCTTGTATAATTCTGTTGTTACGGATCTATAACGATACACTGATATTGATACAAAGCCATTCCAAGGTCATTACTATGGTGATTACAGGATGTTACGCAACACATTATGCAGTTTATCAACTTTTTAGCATCATCAGATATGACCCATTTGGACGTTCAGGGGCATCTGTAATAAGTGATAAAACATTATTATCTTTTGCAACATTGATTCACCTGTAAATCACATGTAGTTTGACACTTGTTTTATGTTCAGTCCATATTTTTTATTGCTTTAGTTCTGTTTTGATACAATAACCTATGAATTTACTCTGAGCTTTAAAGAACATCTACATGAAATAAATATATCTGATATATGATATAAATGTAGGAAAATACCCTGATTTAAATCTATAATAAGGTAAAATCACTTAGGAATGGTTAAATGTAGAGGGAACAATCATTTAGAAGTTGCCACAACAATAATATATTTATATCAACCAATAATAATACAGCCATTGCACTATACTCATTTTAATGTTAAATCCTCATTGTTAATTACATACCTTCACTTAGCTTAGCTTCACTTAGCTTCAAACTATTATTATGTTGTCACTGAACTATAACGTAAAGTACTACCTGTCTAAAGTTTAAAAAAAAAAAAATTCATTCATGTGATCTTGAGACTAGTTTTCTTTTTCTGTAGGTAAACAGGAAGTGCAGACAAAAACACAAGCCTCCAGTGCCTCTCGTTCAGTCATTTCAATTTATTTCTATTGAAGTGAGACCCCCCACCCCCCCAAGCCCTTCGGCCATCTGTCAAACAACTCCACCAATGTTCTCACCCCAGGCTTCACCAAAATAATTAATAAATCTTTCATCACTGAAGGCTTAGTATTGATTTCCAGGTTTTTGAACGCGGCTTGTATGTAATCAGTGACCCTTTGTGGATCGGACTGTGCTGTATTCAATGAGCCGTAAATCTGATGAATTTAGAAACAGTGCTACGGGCTTCTTTATTGCTCTGTTTGCCTGAGGTATAGACAGCATGAGGGCATTTATGACTCACTGACATTTAAACTACTACAGGTTCCTCACAACCTGTTGCTGAACGTCCACATTTTCACTCAGCGAACCAAGGGCAGTCGGCACATTAACAGCAGTTACATCAACAAACTACATTAAGTGGCAAAAGAAAACCCACACACTTGAAGCTAAAAAGACCTTTCACATTTCACAGTCATCTGCACTAAGAATATATATTCTATATATATTCACATATTCCCATCAACACATTCGGTAGTTGGTGGAAAGTTGGTGGAGAGAGCAAAATTAAGAATAATATCTACAATTTAGTAAAAAAATAAATGAATAAAAGTTTCATGGCCAGGATTTTTATTTAAATTTTTTTTGCCTTGTATGAAACAGAGTTAATACAGAGTGCGGTGGGAGGTGAAAACACTTTGTCCAATTAGATTCTGACACTTTAAGAGCATTTCATGAAATCGGTAACATGTGAACATTTGAGGAGAGCAAATTCTTCCTCTGCTTCCACCACGAAAAGAGATTTCAATACATTCATAAGCTATACTTTCATCTGATGACACCGTCGCTTCTAATGCATAAATGGAAAAGTAACTCATTGCATTTTTAGTTTTTTTTTTTTACTTCTTATTCAGTTGAGGATGACATAGAACCACTGGATATGTGCACTGCTCTGTTGCCCTTGTGCGCGTGCTCACGTTTCGGTTCATTACGTTGGTTTAAAGCGCGCTGCTTTATAAATGACTGCATTGCATTGTGTTTGGCTATAATGTGTTGCGGTACATTGCAGATTAATGTGTCATGCTTTGCTGTGCGGCGCGGCGCGGTGTATCACTGCCTGTCACTGCAGTGTGCTGTCACTAAGCAGGTGTACAAAGGCCTGAACGATTACACTCATCCTCAAAGAAGATGGCAGAACAGGACACAGGGCTTCCAGCATAATCTGGTTACACAACAGCACTATTGTTTGTCCCACACTCATTGAAGAGCTGCTGCCTTGGGCGTATCATAAGATTTTTTTTTTATTTTATTTTTTTATGCCGGTGCAGGTAAATGCACACAGATGTAATTAAATTTCATGTTGGAAATGTAATTTATTATGTAAGTAAAATTCTACATTCACACCCTGAAATATTTTCTCATTTATAAAAATCCACATTACGCCACACATATAGTAGTCTGTCTAATGAATTGGATTCTCTTTTATTTTATGTTTGTCTTTCATACATGCTATTATGCTATTGTTGTTAATCTGAATCTTTACCATTCTGATAAGACGAAAAATGGAAATACACATCGTGCAACACTGAGATACAAGATAGAACACACAGACTGATTTAGGATGGGTTACATATGTCAACGCTAGAATGATAATGACTATTATCTTACTAGTTTCCTAAGCACAGGATATCGATGAATGAGTGAGTAACTACAGAACCTGAGGTAAAGTAAGCTAACTATGGAAATTCCTCTTCATATATTAAAAAAAAGGTAAAATAATTTATTAAATATTCACTTTAAACACAGTTCATTGACAGTAGTTGTGCTACAATAAAAAATAAATTAATTAATTTAAAAAATACATACAAGACCTTAATATGAAAACAAAGTATTACAGTGAAGGTGGAAAACAATTTTTTTTGGTTTTTTTATGTTGTGTGAATCATCCCATCATTTACATGTATGATGCCGTCCGGTGGAAAAGATCATTTACATATAAATAAACTTGTTGTAGTCCAAACCAATCATAGATTAGAAGCTCCACCCAGATGTGGGTGACATTGTTACTGTGTCTGTCCATGACACAGAGTTCAGACTTGGTATAAATGTCTGTGCAGCTCCCGCAGGACCAGAATTAAAGTTATTTTCTCATATTTTAATACTTACTTTCTTGCAGAACAAGGGGCAATATGTCAATTACCACCCGTGTTGTCGGCATGCATCATGTGTGACAGGTGATGCAGTCCACTCAGCAAGTAACTACAAATTTCTTGGCTTGTAAAATTATTCTTGTGAAAAGTGTTTTAAATTGACATACATGTTACGTATAAATGGTGACGCAATTCAGACAGGATTATAATAAAAGTAGTCATGTTTCACCTTGGACCACTGTTCATTTTTCAACCAGACTTCAACTCTCTGTTTGCGATTGATTTTACCCTTTTTGTCGGCTAGGTGGCGAGTAGCTAGACAACCAGACGGACAAACAGACCGATAAAATATGGCAGACCAACAGAGACATATAGACACACACTACCACAGCTCCATCCAACAGTCACTAATTAACTGGATGAAAAAGCAAGAAATATTGATTTTCCAATGACACGGACTCAGGGTTTCAAGATCACTGTGTGTGCACATGCTTATTGAGCTTGTGTGTGTGTGTGTGTGTGTGTGTGTGTGTGTGTACACAGGCTTGCGTGCATATTTGTGCATGTACATCTGCGTTTATACAGTAAATGTGTGTTATCTGGGGCAGCCAGCCTTCATGCCCATGTTTGGGTTCTTGGTAGGCAGGCGTCTACACTGCGATGTGTGTCATATCCAGAAAATCACCCCCGACACACACACACACACACACACACACACACACACACACACACACACAGCCAACAGTAATACAACCTTGTACAGTCACGAGCTTCAGGAATGATGCCATCCGGTCCCCTGGTCGTACAAAACAGATTGTTCCACTTTGGGAACTGAAGTAGGGGTGGTTTCAGGGGGTCTAACCGGTGAGGTATTTTAATGAGATTCCATGACGTTTGTTTCGAAACTGGCTCTCTCTTATCATTCTCTGGCAACTGAGTGATGTGGGCTAAAGTAAAAATGTGACCTGGAAACAAGAGTCCCACGCGCCGTTACCAATCCTTAAAGCGTTTGCGACCATACTTGAGTCATTACAGCTTATTTTATGTGTCCAAAACAGCCTGGAACTGTGTCTATTTCCAGAATCCATTTCAACGGACAGTGACCGACGACTCTTTCAAAGCATTGGCATTTCAGTGTTAAAAATCCATGTTCTGTTGTCGTGTCTGTATTTGAAGCATATAAACAGAAGACAAGAAACTGCCGGTTTCCTATTATACAAATGTCTCCACTGATTGAAAAAATCATTTATATTCAGCGTTGCCATCAGTTTTCTTCTCTTGGAAAGTCCACTACATTACATTATGTGGTAAAGGGAATAGTTCCAGTGCGGTCAGAGCCGATGTGACTTAAGATTTTTGGAGTGAGTTCGCAGCAGCCCACTTAGATCAAATACTTTAACCCTTTATTGGGCAAGAGACTATTTTTGGTCATTTCCACATACATTACAAGACAGTGACCGCAACAGTTACAGTGACAGTGAGTCTGCAGGGTCTGTAAGGTCCACTTCTACATGAACAGTGAGTGTACCTGCTTTGTTAGGTACCATGAAGTAATGGTACTAATGTAAGTAATGATGTTCAAAGGGATAATGTGGATGTTGACAGGTGTCTGGATCAGCACTCATGTTTTAAAAGGGATGTTCTAATGTTCTAAAATACATGTTCCTTTCACCTTACATGTGTTTTCTTTTATTTTTTATACCCACTTCTTGGATTTTGTATTTTTTTTAAATTTTTGCCAGTTATGGGTAAGGGACAAAATATGGTAATTTCATTGACCTTGATTTTCAACAAAAAATGTCACAAAAGTAATAAAGTCTTATTATGTCCTCCAATAACACACATAGGTTGAAATTTTGAATTTCAGAGTTTGCCTGAATGCCCTATAAAGGGTTAAATACCCCATTTACTTGAAACCAGAGCTGTAAAAAGATGTATAAGCATGTATCTGTGTGTGTGTGTGTGTGTGTGTGTGTGTGTGTGTGTGTGTGTGCAAGATGGGATGCAGTGGCATGTGTTTAAAGTGTATTTGCCTGCAGGCATGTGAGCAATGCCGCCTCAGAATTCTCCAGAGAAGTGGTGAAGGGTTAAACGGTAACAAAAAGGAAGCGAGGACACAGGGATAGTGAGAGAAAGAAAGTGGAGTTGTGGCTGGCTGTGAGACACAAAGCCCTTAATTACACTGTACAGGCATCACAGGAATAGCAGGCCGCCCGGCTGTAATGGGATCCAGATGAGGGAATTATACCATTTCCTGACAAAATGGCTTCAAGATGGAGGGACAGAGCTACCGTCCTGACTTCTAATGGAGCCAATGAGAATCAAAGAATATCAGATTGAAGTGGAGTCAATGGGAGTGGGGGTGGGGGTGGGGCGCAGTAGGAGGTAAAGTTGCAGATGTATGTGACTATATACAGAATGCAGGACCATATTGTTCACATTAGCATGTGACTTAACCCTTACCCCGTCAAAATGTTTTTGCATACAAGGATTACCGGGATAATATTATAAGGAAGACCTGTCTTAGCCTCGCCGACCACTGAAAACTTTTCTTTAATACAAATTGCACCTTTCATCCAGTACAATTCACATTAGTGCATAAAAGTTGCTTTATTCTCCTATCATGTGTGCAAGATGGGATGCAGTGGCATGTGTTTAAATTGCAGTGGTGGCTATGGCTCAGTTGGTAGAGCGGGTCGTCCAATGACCGAAGGGTTGGCGGTTTGAATCCTGGCTCTGACTGTCACATGCCGAAGTGTCCTTGAGCAAGACACTGAACCCTAAATTGCTCTCAGTGGAGCCTGGCAGTGCCTTGCATGGTGCATGCATGTGTGCCCACTGGTGTGTGTGTGAATGGGTGAATGAGAGGCAATGTAAAGCGCTTTGGGCACCATTACAGTGTGGAAAAGCGCTATATAAGAAGCAGTCCATTTACCATATCGTTGAGGTGCACAGTATTTCAAATAGACATTACCAGGGTCATGTTTTGTTATGAAACATAATGGAAAAAACCCATAAATATCTAATAATATAATATAATATTTCCATATTACACATATATTACATATAACATAATAACCAGGTAATGCCCCTTGCAACTTTTTTTTTAACAGTAAACAAATTTTAAAAAAAAGATGATATGCATTTGTTCGTTACATAAAACACAAAAAGATTTTACATGCATCCTTTTAAGGGTGTCTGAAAAAATTTTCTACTACTGTATAATTGCCAAAGATCTTCTACTCTTGAGAAGCCTGTTGGAAAAATTTAGGGGGTTTTTTTGTTTGTTTTTTGTGGTATTAAAATATTTAGTGAATTCTATGGGCTGTCTGTGCGGTGGTTATCAGAAGGCAACTGAACACTGGTATTTAATTCAAGGTTATGACGGAGCCACAAACGTATGCCACTCAACACGGCGGGTGTGATATGGAGTGTATGATGCAATTACTGGAACGTGTGAAGTTTAGATGAATTGAATACTTTGAGCTTGGGGGAAAAAAAAAAGAAGAAGAAGAAGACAAGGTGACACAAGAAACCAGTGAACAAGAGAACAAGTGAGAAGAAAGAAAAAGCAATATCTAGCGTAAGTGTTGTGTTACGAGTTGCAATAACAAAAAAAAAAAAAAAAAGACCAATTCCATTGTTTCTTCTGCCTTTTCCTTTTATTGGACCTCCACTGCTCCGTCTTTCAACAAGCAAACCTATATCTCACTGTCCTTAACGCATTTTGTCAGGTGGCATTTTGATAGCGAGAAGAAAAAAAGAAAAGAAAAAAAAGACATCTCGCCGTAGTATAGTTGTGGTGTAAAATCGAACACGTTTTTGTGATGAATCGCACTTAAAAGTAAGACATTTTCGCCCCGTGTGCTGCTCTCCTTTTCTTCCATCTCTCCCAGGTTTGTGTGAGTGATGAGAATAAATACTGGGACTGAAGGGAGAGGAGAAACACACACCGGGGACTGTTTTATCTACCAAGTTTCACTCTTTCAAACTCTTTTTCTATCTCCTTCCAGGTACACGTACACCTTCTCCCTCGACATCTCGTTCTACCTTTTTGTTCTCCACCAATCTTTCCAGCAACGGTCTCAAGATGATGCTAAAGGCAGGCGTATAGCTTTTAAAACATGACAGATCGGGGAATATCCGCCGATGCTTGTGATGCAACCAACCTCGACCAGACATCCAGGGTTGACTTAAAAAAAAAAAAAAAAAAGTTAGAAAGAGACCGAATGAACACGTATGTGCGTGTTGGAATATGAGCGACTGGAGACGACCCGGTGGCAAAGACGGAAGGTTGTCATAATGTAGCGCACGCTGGGCAGCACGAAAAAAAAAAAAAAAAACACATGAAAAAGCAAGGGCAGCAAAAGAAGGTGTGAAGAACAGAGAGGAGGGGAAGGAATAAAACAAGTGTGGGAGGTATTAGAAACAGAGTCCAACTCTCTAGGGGGGCAACGGCATTAAATAAGTGATAAATATTCAACAGAAGGCAACCAGGTACTCAGGAGACACCTTGACAGCCCAAACAAATACTTAGTGAGCACACTCTAGCAACCATACCAACATGTACCAGAATACACAGCAGTCCCCAGTCGATTTTACTGACAGCAGACAACACAGGCAGAATGGGGCTAGGGAAGATGCAGGTGATGAAAAATAAGGATGTGGTGGTCGGCAGGGGAAAAACAGGAGGTGGAGGTGGAGACTGGAAGCAGCACTGCGAAGGGACGGCTCCGAAATACTGATTTTATTGTGTTTTGTTTTTTGTTTTTTTCTCGTACGTGCTTTGCCGACGCCACTTTTCTCGCACGCTATAAAATCTGTGCCAATCTCCTGTTGCAGCTCTGAAAAGTTCCAGAAAGTAGACTTGACCCTTCTTCCGACCCCGTCCGGTGGAGGCCATTCATCAGACGCCCGCACCCCGACTCCCTCCCACGACGGAATCAGGAAGGAGAACGGGGTAGATAAAGTGCCGGGAGCTGGGATGGAGGCAGATGGTGGGAGAGTTGTGCGGTTTAGGTCTGGAGGTCGGAACGGTTAGGTCAGCAGGGAGAGAAGGCATCTGGACCGGGGGGAAATGAGGTTATATGTTGGAGTCAGGTGAAAAACGGATGTGTTGTTCCAGCAGAATGCGCTTCCTGCCTCAGTCTGCTGATCACGGGGTTAGAGGGGCATCTACGGTTTTCTATTTTTTTTTTATGATACAGTATACGTGTGCACATGGGGACGGACACTGATAAGATTTTATTGATACCGTTGCTGTTATCAGAGACGCAGCTCCACAGCAATGTCTCAAAATGTGGCAACAAGCACTGACAGCAACCACATTCCTGTAAAACAACCGACTGATGATTAACAATGACGGTTCCCAAAGAAATCTTCCTCAAGGGCCCCATGTCGTGGCCTTTCAATATGGGCTTAGTTACCATGGAAAACTATTAGATTTCAGCATTTTCTTTTCTGCCAACTCCACCATTTTGAGCTCCTTGCAAAGGTCTTTTTTAGTGTTTTCTCTTTTACTTTGAAAATTCCAATAATGTGAATATTTGGAAGTAAAAAAAAAAAAAACACACATACTGGTGTAAGTGTAGTTTAGTTTCATTGGCAGCAGAAAACCTGAATCGTGTCAGAAAAATGGCAAGTAATGGCTTTTGGGTAATGGCTCTCACATGTTGCTACACAGCAACTTCCACATACAACTGATAAACTGTCTGGTGATGTTTTTTTTTTTTTTTTTTTTCCCCAGTTCTGATCCAGAAACAAAATAATGAGCACAATATGGATTAAAAAAAAAATCTATAGATGTTCCTCTCATATTATTTTTTTTTTTTTACTATAAAAGGCTTACATAAATCTGTCTGCATTGTGTTCATGTTATTAAAACGCTGTTTATTTACCCTTTGTAACATGTGTCGCTCAGCAGGGAATCCACGCTACTCGTACACAGAGCGGTAAATACATGGCGTTCCTAGAATCGGAGAAATATGTTCATGCTGTTGATGTGAATGATGTGAAATGACCATTTTAGTGACATTATATTAGTGACTGCTGTTTTCTTTTTTCACGAAAATCATGTCTTGGATGATTGCATCCTCTTCATCATGACATCCTATTGTTACAAGTCTCCATATCTGTGTAGATGAACTCTTTTTTTTTCCTTCCCAGTTTCTGATGGATTGGAGACTTTACAACCAGATCTTGACTGGAAATAGTGATTGATTCTCATCCATAAGTACACATGAGTGAATAGTCATGTATTTTTAGTGTTTTAAACCAAATTCCATGAATCCTCTGAAAAATCACCATGCTATCTGGTGTCCAAACCATCATGCGTATCAGCATTATTGTGTCACATACACACCTATAAAGGACCTTAAGATCCTTTGTATTTAACCCTTTAACGCCTGAGACATTATTCCAGGTAAACGTGCTGCTGTGAATTGCCGCCTGTTTCAGTGTCATAAAAGCTGCTGTGAGTATGTGCTTGTGTTCCTTTTCTTCAGTGGTTTTGCTTTACTGTG
>JAPQRQ010000012.1:17672099-17683500 GCA_037367365.1 Apogon talboti
TAGATAGATAGATAGATAGATAGATAGATAGATAGATAGATAGATAGATAGATAGATAGATAGATAGATACTTTTTTTCTTGTCCCATTGTGCACAGATGCAAAGGATGGGCTTCACCTCTATATTTTGAGAACTAAGTAGTAATCTATTTTTAGTTGTTTTTGCCAACTCCACCGACGCTGTGTTACAAAGCCAGTCTTTCAGAAAACAGCAATTAATTATGTTAAGTTTAGTCTTTTATCATCGATTCACATAATTAAATGTACCCTTCTAAATAACATGATTTAGCTTTTAGTATCTCTAATTTAATTTAGTGTAAATGCTTTGTTTCATGTTCAACACAGAGAAGTTAATGATGACGACTTGTTAATGAATGAGTGGGTTATCTATGAATTAAACGGTTGGCATTCTGATCAATGGCTTTCAATTATATTAGGAAATAAAAAAAAAACATGAAAGAGGAATTACAATGCTGGTTGGGAGTTTATTTTTATTCAAAGATGTCCAGATATACCAGACGACTTGGCAGATAATTCCACTTATTTCTGGGCTGTATCTTCTCTAATCACGCACTTATTACATTTCAGAGTGGATGTGGAAAAGAGGAGCAGAAGTCAGTAAATGGATCTTCCATTCTGCCAACTGAGCAAACTCAAATTGTTCAGTTTCGGCCCGCTGTAAAGAATAAACTTGTAGGTTTAGGAAGTACATGCAAGGTGGGATTTTTTTTCACAGTAACCCTATAAAACTGTTTTTGTTTTCTTCACCATGCCAGAGTAAAAGGCCAATGGCTTCATTTTTCTACATACACACACACACACACACACACATATATATACTGTATATATAAATATATACCTCTGAGTTCGACCACTACACAGGGTTCATCCACATTTTTCAAGCTCAAATTCAATCACTTTTAAGGATCATTATCACCTTATCACTGGCATAAATTACACATCTACAGGAATACATATACTCATGATTTTTTTTTCACTTGGTATCACAATGATGTAAATTGTATGATGCTATAAACATCTAAAATTATGTTTCATAATCGCAAAAAGCTTAGAAATTAAAGGAGAACACAAAGTTTTATCCAAAAAAAGGGAAATCACTTGGCGTTCTTCGGGCACACTCGCACCAAGTTAAAGATTAGGATAAAAATGTACCTGGAGTCGACCTGAAAACACCCGTTAATTTTCCTTTTTGACATAAAGTTTTGTTTTTCAAAATGTATCGCCTCTCTGTAAGTAGCTTTGGCTTGCCATCTAACCTGACACAGTTAATACAAGGTTCCCACGGGGTCTTAAAAAGTCTTTAAAAAGTATTGAATTTGATTCGGTAGGTCTTAAGTCATGTTTCCATAAACATGTTCTCTGCATTGTGTTTAATGTGTCTGTTAAATGTCCAAGCTGCAAAGAAAGTATGGTTAGTCGACTCAGTTCCACCCGTTCCAACCCGACAATTTACTGTATATTGAAATTAGAAACCAATTATCACAAACTTCGCAGCCCCCGGTCAGAAATGAATCAAGGTGGAGTAAAAAAGTATATTTTACTAAATTCTCTAGAAGTCACAAATTTTTGCCAGTATGGCCGTGAAATGGACATTAAATTCTATTCTAAAGTCTTAAATTTACCTCCTAGATACCTGTAGGAACCCTGTAATATTAAAAATAAATAAATCACATTACAGAGTTATGATTCCAAGCACTTCAACTAAAATTCAAGCACTTTTCAGACTTTGAAAACACAACATTGAAATCCAAGCATTTTCAAGGATTCCAAGCACCCGTACGAACCCTGACTTCAACCGCCTCTTTTCTTTTCCGTCTGCAGGCCTTTTCTTTGGTCCTGAAATGGCACATTAACATTTGGAACACATCCACACATCATCCATTAACCAACGCCGCTCATCCCTCTAAATCACCCACCCACCTCATCCCAGCACACTCTTCCTCCTTTCCAAATCATTAATAGTATGTAAATCCCATCATCACCCTCACTCGCCGTGTCTTTCAACAGATGTTGACAGGCTGCACATTTTATAGGTCAACAGCTGAACGCCGCAGCCGGTTAAAACGGGTGAGCTCAAAGGCCGCTGGGAAGAAGGGAATGACAGCGGGAGAGATGAGACGGCGGGCGTGCGGGCAGGGGAGGGGCGACCGGCTTCCTCTGATGTCACGGGCTCCCCACGGAGCTCGGACTCTTTGCCGTTTCATTTATTTATTTATTTATTTATTTTGGCCGTGTCTTTTTCCACAAACCTTTCAAACTGTACGTCTGCCGCTGTGACAGCAACGGCAAGCAACACATTCGTCATACTGTTCACAGCCTGCTTTTAGAAGTCCTTTGAGACTGGTTCTGCTGGCTACAAGTACATAGACAGAGAAAACCGGGGATGGGTGGGGGTGGGGGTTCTTGGCTGGCCACGAACTAAACAGGAGGAGGAAACAGAGTAGACGGAAGGAGGACCGAGCAGATGGAAATGCAGAGTTATTGCACAGAGAGATGGAAAAACGGGGACAAAATGGAATAATCGGAATGAAAGGGAAAGCACTAATGAATTTTTGAAGAGTTATCGTTGGGAAAACCTGCCTGAAACTTGAGCTTCGCCGCTTTTCCAGATCCCCCAGTTTCAGGGCGAAAGTCTAACATCTTTGAAATAGTGCAGCCTTTTCAACTGAAGCTCCACCGGGTGTGGGCCCACAGTCCTCCTACTGTCAGTCACTAAATCCTGCAGCAGTTTAAGGTCCCCAGGAACATTCTGGAGAGTTAGGTCTGCTGACAAAAAGGAAACGCACTCAAGTATAACTAAAAATGCACTTAATGAACTTTAGAACCGGTACTTAATCAGCATTCGCAAGCGAAGTCTGTGAACCTTGAAAAACTACTTGAGTGTTATCAACAAGTTATACATACTTTGGCAATCACAAATTATGGCTGTGTTTCTGCTCCTCATTGTATGTGGCATATTCTTATCATAAACCAAAAAATAAATAAATAAAATAAAGTAAAAGTCACTAAAATTACATAGGAAAATATATTCTAAAATCGAACAAAACTGTTTAGATCAGTGTTTCTCAACGGGGGCATTTGGACCCTGTTGTGGGGCATTTAGAACGAGAAAGCTGAGAGGGGGGGCAACTGAGAGGTGGGCGCTGAGACCGAAACAGGGGTATCTATAAGCACTATAACGCGCCCCCCCCCCAGCCCCCTCAAAAATTTGTATTGGAGTGGTTTAGCTCTTTCCTGCTATTTGTGACCATTCACTATACCTACACTCTATGCAGTCAATGAAAGAATCTTTTTGGCTTTTGTCTGTCTCGAAAAAAAAGAGAAAAAAATACTCTAAAACATTTCAGGCAATAAACCGAATGAAAACAGAGCTGTTTCATAGCCAAGTGAGTGGATTAGCAGTAACTGATGGGTGCAATTAATGTCAGAGTGTGTACATAGATCAGAGAAAAAACTACCTGTCTATTGGTGCCGAGATTCATTCTGACCCACTGATGAGTCTTTTTTTTTTTTTTTTTGCTGAGCTGAATATGGCCATTAGCCGTTGGTTCATTTCATTCTGTAATAAAACCATTTTTGATAAGTCGAGGCCTCAGCTCTCTCATCATTTCAAATCATAATGCTCCGTTACTGATATGCATGTACACAGGGGCGGGAAAGCTGGATGGAAGGACAGATAAAGGTCCAGAAAAAGAAAGAGGTGTATCCATTAAGTGTAAATCAATCACGTACAGGAAGCAATCCAGCCTGGCACAGGTAGAGAGGAAATTAGAAGAAAAAACTAGCAAAAACCATGCATTGACATACACACCGCTGGTTCAGACAGTCTTGGTGAGGTTGACAGGAAATTGGACAGGCAGGAAGTACTCCTGAGTGCAGGGCGGAGATTGTTGTGTCATGGGAGTTTCCCTTCTATTCTGCCTGTCTCTCTTTAAATAGCTACAAGTAATTGGTTTCTACTCACTGGTAATGTCAGATCTATGTTACTGGTTCACTGGTGACAACTCTCGCTTGTCAGTTTAACCTCTTTTGTCTACTTACAACAGCAGACACAACCCTAGTGACTGCAGAGTGGGAGGGAAAATAAGCTAATTATACTTACCATCTGTATATAAAAAAACCCCAGTGCTTAAGATTAAGGCACATATTTGTCCATTAGCTAGTTGCACATTAGCATCCATAAAAGTAGAGTTAGCTTGAATGCCTTTTTCAGGGTTCCAGTGATTCACCAGTTGACGACGGTGAATATTTCTAGCTGTGCAAGGATATAATTTCACCCAGCTAAAAGAGTAAGTATAATTCTGATGGCCTTCACACTCCTATCTGTGATTATTCAGAGGCTCATGATCGTCTCATTGCCACAGTGTGCTCAATCCCGGCATCACGGCTTTGCCAACCCAACGCATATTTGAATAACACACAATAAAGTGAATGGTAAAGACGATAAGGACGCAGAACATGTTCACTAATGGCGTTAGCAGTCCAACATTCAGGTCCAGCTGAACATAGTAATAGCATATTGTCTATTAGGATGTTCCAAAGTAAGTTTCCATAAAAATTCCTTCCACAACGGACGGACGGACAAACAGACAGCATACAATGGCTGCCACTTCAGGCAATGTGACGTGTGTGAGATGCAAATATGGATATAGTAAAACAACGCACTAAGCTAATTGCTAAAGACTCCGGTGCTAACTCAGATGAACTATTGGGAACTGCTCCGTCCAAACAGTCAGTGTTGGGTTTTAAAATCAACAAATATGTCTGTAAAGTTTATAATGCAGACAGAACTAAGACTAATGGGCAGGGAGACAGTTGACCATTATGCAGAAGGACATTTTTTTTAGCTAACTGGAGCAAGTTGTTGATCATTTGGTTATTTTGCACTGCACCAACAAGTACAATCTATGCCTCCTGTCAATTAGACTCTGAGTTCTTGCAGGATATGACTTTGTCCATCAGGTAAGGGGTGGACGAGGCCGAAATCCAGGTAGTCAGGTATCTCAACCTTGATGGTCCTCACCAACTGACTGTGGTGATTATCATCGACATGTCAAACCCAGAGTCTTGTTTCCTAGAAATACACAGTCAGTCCCACCAACACAAATGGGACACTGTCTGTGGGGAGATGTGGTTACATGGTTAGGTGTCTGGATTTTTAGTGAGGCGAGTGTGCATTACATGTACATTGTTACATAAGTACAACATGTGGGTTTTCGTGTGGGTCTGAGGTCGGGATTGTTAACTGACAAGTTGCGGTGAGAGAACATAAATATTTCAGCGTCCGTTAGTAAGATAATCACTGATTAAATGGTTGACGCGGTACAAGCTTCGATGGACAAAGGCAGGATGATAAACACAAGAGAAAAAGAAAAGAAAACTCAAATTGTAATGTTCACTGCTGCAATGTCAGAGAGGAGAATGTCAAAAAACAACACAACAGGAAACGGTTTTGTTTTGTCTGTAAAAATTGCATATGGATTTTCCTGTTAGAGATTCTGACATGAAAGTGCATGGTGGAATTCTAGTTTGACAAATAATGCAACAGTGGTGTCTTGCTTTACTGCTGAGACAAAAACTCCAGACCAGACCAGGTCAGACTATATGAGGATGAAAATATCTTTCGACTAATGAATGCAAATTTAAGGACAGCCAGGAGCCGGGTATGACTGAGAGCAGGAGCCTTCACCTTCATTCATTAGGCGCCAATAGGAAAAAAAAAACAAAAAAAGGAAAAAAAGTAGTCTGAGTGCCAGAGCTGGTTTCGGTTTGATGTGAAACTGTGGTGTACGTTTGCGATTAGTTTTCACAGTATGAAAACTTAATGTCAGATCAAACATTTGAGTCAATCTTTACCAGACGTTTGAAGCAGATCTTTGGAGTACCCGGTGTCAGATTGCATGAAACATATCACTGCTATTCTGAGCGAAAATACTTTTAACATTTCACTCTTTGGCACATTTAACAAGTGCATTTTCAACCTTTCCCGAGAAAAAAAAAATGTTTTGGCCATGAAACAGTAGTACATGTGTAAAAATGCCAGCTGTCAGTAACAGTCAATGGAAAAAGGGCAAAATTGGAGACATTTGCATCTGTTAGTCAAGGGTGGACAGATCTAGAAGCACAATGGGAGAGAGTCCTGCAGTCTGGCCTGTAGAAAAGCAGACATCTGAATTTCTGTTTCTGCCTTTGACATTGGCAGGAGGCCTCAGTCCAGCTGTGGCTGCTCCGAGACGGTGTAAATACTCAGCGTTGCACAGTTCTTTGGTTAGATGATGAATTTCAATTCGCCCCCAGGATCCTGCAGTTCCCTGGGCTTGAGCAAGACCCTGGATGTATCTGCTTACGATATGCAGAGGAATACATTACAATTACATCAGGTGAATTAGCTTTTGAATTAATCTTCCTTATCTCTATCTCCCATGCATCTAGCATATTGTCAGAGTACAAGAGCATTATGAGGATGCCATCTATCATCAAAACCAGGGCAGAATAATCTCCTCTCAGCCTCAGCGATAGACTCAAATACCTCTGTACTAACAGTCAAACCACAAGAGACCATTCTCATTACACTGATTCCCATTTCTTTTCTTCCTAATTCATTTTCTGCCTCGCATTTATCGACTTGATTAAAATATAAGAGAAGTGTGATTAATTATTAATAGGCTTTCATCTTTTCTTTCAGGTCCCACCGTACTTTTTTTTTTTACGATATTTTTCTTTCTTTTTTAGTTGCGCACTCTTTGTTGCTTTTCATCTTTGATTCAGAGCATCTTTCACGCCGTATGCAAATACCGAGACGTGTCTTATAAAAACGGATTCACAAATAATTTAATTAAAACTTTGTTACTGAAAAAAATCCTAATCTAATTTTTTTTAATTTTATTTTATTTTTTTAAATCTTTTTGACCCCTTAAGTGTTTCATCTGGGGTTTGAAAGACAGTAGACAAAAAAGAAAATTTGTTAAAGTGACTGGTCTTTTAAGCTCTCAAATACCTGTTGCTGGCTCAGTAGTTTAACTTCCAGACATAACGTAATACTCTCTTACAAAGATCTGTGCTACTAAACATGATAGCAGTGCAAGGTCTGTACTTTTGTGTTTGCAAACGTCTTCAGAAATCGCCGTCCTGTTCACAGGTGCTGCGATTTATGAGCTTTCTGGCTCTGGAGATGCGGAGGCGCTTTAATATCAATGTGTATACATACAAAAAAAAATGCGCTTTAAGTCAGAATTTACATCAGGATTGAAGTACACAAGTACACACAAACAGCAGAGGAAAAAAATCCTTTCCTTGAGCCCCACATGCTAGAAGGTCTCCGAGGACCTACAAACCCGGTACAGTATCTTTCTTCTCTTCCCACACACCTCCTGCTATTCCTCTTCCACAAACTCCATACACCCTGGGATCAAGAAACCTATTCCCCAACCTCATGTCACTCCCCTACCTTTCATACTTGTATGAAAATCTTAGTTAGCAATGCATTAAAAATGAAACAGAGCAGACTCCCCAGCAGCCACAAAGTAAATAGTCAAATCATTAGCATAAAAGTGCTTGTAAGGAGGTGGAAAAAAAATGCACAAATTATGCAGTTCTCTCTACCAAGTGAAAGAAACCAGCTCGTTTTTGCTAAGCTACACGAGTATGAGTTAAATGTGTAATTGCAGAGCGAGGCGAAGCTCGTCAAAAATGAACACGCCGCGGAAAGTTAAGCTTCTAACGTTGAGCAAAGCGAGAAGCGCAGCAATTTTGTGTTCATACACGGACATGATGACATACCGTACATCACATGTTATACGCTCCAGGAATTCTAAACAGAAACGGATGAGGCACAGCGCAGTGGCGTCAGAGGTTTACCAGTCTTGATGGTTTCCTGCCACAGTGTTCTCCGTTCTCGCAGTGGGAGACTCCCAGACTCAATTACGCCACCCACAACAATAAGCAGCCTTGGCACCGCGCAATAAAAGTGTAAACCATAAACAAGTTATCTCTGTCTTTGTCTTTCTATGAGAGTGTTGGCTTTCTGTTTTTGGGTGAGTCCCTCAGTCCGGCTCATTCCGAAGCCGACGTCTGCATTACATTGCTAATGCAATATATGAGGAAAGAAACGACGCAGGGGCAAAGGGACTGTAATGTAATCTCATCCAGGCAGTGCATCTAGTAGAAACATCAGAAAAAGCTTCCTCCTCCCTCATTCTGCAAATATGCACACTCCACAATCCATCTCGCTCAATCCACTTCCCCAACGGATATAATCTCTGGTATATTGGGGAAAAGAAACCTATACATAATAAACATCCGGTGGAGCTTCTTTGTTTGCAGTTGGGGCCTTTGGACTTTGTGACAGAATGCTTGAGGATCCCTGCACATCACACATGCTGAGCATATTGTGAGCGCTCTCCTTTGTTGCTGCAGTGATGAGAGTAGAGGGAAGAAATGTGGAAAGGAGGGGGTGAGTAAAGGTGTGATGCAGCAATTCATCTCTGCATGAATCAATCATAGGAAGAATACTACAGAGGGGACATGTTGACTAATTGCGTGTACAGTGTGTTGAGTTGGAGTGTACTGCAGTGCTTTGAGATGCTACCGCTAAAATTGCTTACAACTCTCTATCCAACCCTGTCGTCAGAATAAAACAGTACCACTGAATGCTTCGGTTCATTTCAACATTTCCGAATCAAGAAAAGCCAACACATCAACATTTGTAGATAGGGTTGCATCACTGAAATCATTCACAGACCAAAAGCATCTACTGATCTAAAATATTGAATTACTGTTGATCCACTAATCCTATCATCTAAATCTAAAACGATAGATCTAAAATGTGTATTGACTTCCAATCCATTAATCCTATCAATACATGTACAGTAAATAATTGGTGTAAAATACAGTTTGTCTTTTCATGGTCATCAGATATGACCCATTTAGATGTTCAGAGGCTCCATAGTTACCGTGGAAACACCATCATCTTCTATAACATTGATTCATCAGTAAAACACAAGGAGTTGGATCAATGACAGTGGATGGACACACTTGTTTTTACATTAGTTATTGATATCTTTGCTGAAAAAGTCACTTTTTTTTTCTTTCTGATATAATAATAAACTTTGAATTGAGTTTTCATGAACATCTACATGATCCATAAATTAAATATAAAAAAATACCTGATTTTCACAGAAAAATGTAAAAGTTTATATTTTGCATGCAATTTTTAATTTTTTTTTATTTTGAGTATATTAAAGTTAAAAATATGTTGTTTGTTTCCAACATTCTGAAAATACAAACTGATACTGCTGGCACAAGAACACATTTTTTCTCATTCTTTCAATCAAATATGCTTTAGCGAGAGTTGGGGGTTACTTGGCTAAAAAACAGATAAAAAGTAAAAAGTTTGATCCAATCCAATCCTCTTCTGTCTATTGAGGAAAGGCATAAGGTAGCAGATCAGTCAATGACAAATTACACTCATGTTCCACCAATCTGTTATTTGCAGACAAACACAATTGCAAAAGTTACAACCCAGTGGAGTTAAACTCGAATGAGTAGAATTAGAAGTGTGAAAAATGCATAGCACATCGAGACCCATTCCATTATTTGAAACTGTGCATCTTATGCAGCCGAGTGGAAAATTTAAACACTCTATATTGGGCACCTCAACCCTAAAGTGGTAAATCGGATGCTGCCACATGCTGCTGGGTTTTCTCCACATATCGTAGTGCATGTCATTGAAAGTGAAGGCAGGCCCTCGGCGTGAAAGGAAGAATTACAGCACTTTGCCTTTAATAGACTCGGCTGGTGACTATACTAACACTTACCTCTGCACTGCCCTACCACTGAGACAGCGGCTATGACAGGCATGAAATGTCACCAGTGGGACAAACAAAACCAAAGAAACAAAGTCAAGGGAAAGAGTGAGGGAATGGTGGCACGCAGCTCACACTCATTACTACCGAAAAAACTGCATGTAGGTTATGTTGTGATATTGTATTCTGTGAGAGAGGGCAGCTTTTAAGGCATTCTTCAGTCCCTGTGATTGCACCTGCAACAAATACACTGTAATAAATAAATAATGGTGACAAACACAGACAGGAGAACAAGAACCGCCACAAAAGAAACAGCACTAACTAAACAGCAAAAGGTCCAGCACCATTGTTAGTGTTTTTTTTTTCTCCCACTAACATTCCTCATATGTATTCTGACCCTGACAAACAACACACAGCCTGGAAGGAACTGAAAACACTGTGACGACCGAGAAGAGTGGAAACAGCATGAAATCACAGAACCTCATTGCCACCGACATTAACCACCGCGGGCATTCTGGACAAAATGGACAAGCGTGGTCTCGGAGGCATTTTTTTTTTTTTTTTTTTTTTTCCGTTTTCATATCTGCCCCGTCTTCTTTTGTATTAAAAGAGAAAGAGACAGAGCAGCGAGAGAAAAGACAAGGACAGAGCCAGGAAAAGTTGATGACAATGGACAATATGCTGCTCTTTCGACTTAATAAAAAGTTAAAGAGGGGAGTGAATTATACATGACTATATGGAAGACATCAGCCAGCACATCCATAAAATTGTCAGCTGTGTATTAACTATTCCCTTTGTTGAACTCTGTCCCAACAGATGCCCCTCCCCTCCCCTCCCCTCNNNNAATCATCTGCGAAGGTTCTGCTGCACATCTTCAAACACACTCAAGCGAGAGGTTAGCATTCTTAGTCATTTATCATTCTCCAAAAATAAGCTCGACAAGAGGGATACACTGAGGAAATAGATGATGGAGACCGAAATGGGAGCACTCTTTAGCTAGCGCTACGCCAGTGATACCAATTATATACGATCAAATATTTATACAGCTTCTTTCAAGAGTGAAGAGTTGTATTACGTGTCTGTGAGCTTTACATTTGGGTAGAACATGTTATAAAACAGCTTAGGGGGTTATTAATATTTACTCTGCATGCATGCCATCTCGCAAGATGACCTTTTACATAGCGTGGGGTGACCATTCAGGAGTCACAATGCACTGTTGGCATACGTAAAAACCCTCCTAAAAGGATCATGCTGGCATTACCCTGGGAATCTTTGCTTTGTGACCTCTTCTAATATTTTCACATGTTGCTGCTGCTGCCATATGTACCATCACTTTTACGGTCACTGTTGCTGCATACTTTTATAATATTATGATTTTTTTTTTAATTTTGCATATTTTATGGTAGTTTTTTTTTTTTTTTTTACTCTACTTACTATTCATATATTCTATTTTATATTTTATTCTTTATCTTTCTTATGCTACAAACTGAGACCTGGGTAACTATATTTCATTCTATCATGTATCATTGATCGAATGACAATAAAACTGAGTCCGAGTCTGATTTTCCACGATGCAGT
>JAPQRQ010000012.1:17744983-17759529 GCA_037367365.1 Apogon talboti
ATCACATCATGGGTCACACATTTGAAGGTTCTATATGTCGGAGTTGCACATGCTCGAGCCGTGTCAGTTGGTGACCCAATGAAAACGGCTGCGCAAATACAACATTTGGGTCCTGACCTTAACCACTGGGAGAGGCAGCGACGGCGAAACAAAAACTGAGGCAGCAAAAAGAGGTGAAAATGAGAAGAATAGGTGCAATGAAGGACATCCCGGCCGTAGCAGGTGGTGGTGCAGTGAGGTGTGAGTGATGCCGGGGCCTGGCATGTGGTCCCATCGGATGGCGACGGGGCAGACAAGGGTCCCGGCCCAGCAGCTACTATTATGGCAGCTTGATGTTGTTTTGGCTCCGAAAGCTAAAGTGTCATCCTACTCAGGGCTTAACTTCACTGACACAACAGCAGTATGATACTGTATGTATGTATGTATGTATGTGTGTGTGTGTGTGTGTGTGTGTGTATATACAATATGTGTGAGTATATGTGTGTGTGCCCGTCTGGCCCACCAGCATCACTGGCGGTCAGAGCCTAGGGGAGGCCCTGTCATGCCTTTCACAAGCCTGGGAACTCATAATGCCATTGTTAGCATATGGCTGTGTGCTAAGTGAGTTGTTTTTTTGCCTTATCAAATATTCACAATTACAAACAGAGTGAAACCCTCGCCTTGGTTGGCATTCATGTTTAATTGATGACTCTCTCTTTCTATTCCCGTCTACTCCTCTTACCCCATTCTGTTTGTCTTTCAAGCACGGCTGCTTTATATTTCACCCGCTCTATTTGAATTGTTTTAACACCATAATTCTCCTCAAAGTTGTAGAGAAAGTCATGAGAATGTAATTAATTTTATTCACTGAGACACTTCAGCCACCAAGTCTTCTATCACCTCTGTGATCTGCCGGGGCATTGTCAGAGAAAATATCTTGACAAGTGCTACCAGTGTTATGTCACTTTAAACTCACATATGACAGACGTCTCTAGTGTGTTGGAGGTTTGAGTTTTAGTAAAATGGAGAATTCACATCTCAGTTTTGCAATGTATGCAACTGAACACAGACTCTACAAATGCAGGACTCGCAGGTACAGCACACTATTGAAGATACCACTATTTATACGTTGGATCTTAATACAAATAAAAACAGGACCATTCATACTATTCATTGCTATTTACTGGTTTTATGAAATTATTGAAACAACTGATAATTATCGACCAATACTTCAAAACAGCATTATATAGATTAATTTTATCAATCCCTATTGGGATATTCAGGCCAATTAATCTATTGCTGATCAACCTAACTATTAATACTTGCATTTATGTATTAAAAATCGTAAACTCAAAATCTCTTACATTGTGTTTTATGTAGTTTCGTGTGCCATTTACACTGTTTGTTCTTTCAAGTGGACAGACACCGAGTCATAAGAATCATTATAAACAGTAATACACTCGTCTTTAATGCAACAAATAATCCATGAAGCATTCTCTGTAAAATACTGTATTTACACTGGTAAACAACCCGCTTAAAACAATGTCACTAGAGCAGTTGCAGTGCGTCTTTATATCCACTTATCATTTTCAATATTTTCCTTTAGGGAACTGGAGTCTCAAGGTCTCCTGAACCTAATAGCAAACAAATGACCTGATCGAAGTGGTGACATCATGAAACAAAGCAAGGAAAAAAAAAACCAAAGAATGATATCTGAGGAGTCTGACTGAAGGACAGGTGGATTTACCACCTCTGTTCAGAATTTCTTATTCAAATTTCATGACATAGAGACCTATTAAATGTTCATTATTACACTTGGAATGGCTCAACATGATGGTACAACAGGAAGTGGTCAGTGGAGCTGGTTTCCTCAATAAAATGCAATTTTTTATATATATATTTGTCTGTTTTTATGTGCATTATTACCAGTATCACTGTATCTACAGCTCAAAAACATATCATGGTTGTCAGGCGGAAACCTCTTATGTCCAAAACAGTTATTTTTTCAGGAAACTGGAAGGCCAATGTATATTCTACAAAAATGAATGGAGTTAAGAAATGTAGTCACAAGTGGATTTCAACACTTTTCATTGGTTAAATATTTCTAAAATCATCAGGCCAAAGTGAAGACTGACCAATAGAATCATTTTTTGACCCAAAAAAAAAAAAAAAAAACACCAAAAATGGACTTAGGAGGTTTCCGCCCGACAGTGACAATATGTTAGTATCACCTAAAGTGTGGACTGCACTTATCTGTATTAGTTGCCTTATAATGAGACCATATGTCATTATTAAGACTATCCATGTTAAAAGACTGTGATGTTGTCCAGTACCTACCAGGCTAATACGTCTCAGCATCACATGACCAGCTCTCAGTTCTCTCTTATTTCACAACTTAGCAGAAACTTTCAGTGATGAAGATGAACTCCAAATGCCAAGATAAAACACTTTTTGCATAAAGCTCAGATGTTTTTTCTTTGCTATTCATCTGCTTGTAGTGTCGTAACCTGCTGTTCTTCTCAGTCTGCCTCCCACTTTGATAAAAAAAAAAAAAAAAACACCCCGAGAGCGACTGTATGCAGCCCAATCAACCAGTCGAAAGTACGTACACACATATGTACTCGTACACTTTCGAGAGGTTACTGGGGTCAGTGTAGCTCTTTTATGTGTGTTGTTTTAAGAGAACAAAGCCCGGAATATATACTATGTCTCCCAGTTGTTTCATCATTTTCCCTCTGATTCTCTGTCGTTCTGTGATGAGCAGAAACAAAGACATGTTGCAATGTACTTTGGTTACAAAGCAGGTGGTTTCAAGGATTTATACAGTATGAATGTCTAACTCAAATAAATACAGCTTTAAAGAGTAGAAAAGCAGAAAAAAATACCAAAGACCCCATGTCAATGAACCTGGAAGATTTATAAAATAATAAAAATAACAGTACAGTAGTTATCCATCCTTCCTTTGCTGCTGGAGACATAATTCTAGCAATCAAGCAATGAGCAGCACAATATCGGAGCACTTTTTATAACGCAGCCACCCATCTGCTACCTGATGCTTCAATTTCGGTAGCAAACAACTTTCTGCGAAGCTACCCCGAGATGTAATACTTCCATGCTGTTCTTTAGAAATGTCTAGTTTAGCGCCACTATCATCTGAATCTGCACATGCTCATCAACTATCCAACAACCTGACCCTATGATTTTATCCAATTTGGAAACTCTCATCCACCCACACCTGTATAAAACCAGTAATTCTCCGTCAGCGGGCAATTATACCTATAATTTGCAGCTCTGTGAGTGAAGCGGAAGTCTCATAGTGAGATTAGATAATAATAGATTATATAAGAAAGCAAAACCCCCAAAAATACCTTTAAATAAAATGAGCTTGTATGTACTAACTTGATTATAGTGACAAATTTAAGAAAATATAGTGCAACCTGATTATCACTTATCCCAAATTATTCCTAAGCATCACACTCTCAGATTTCTATGGCTTCTCATTCTGGCTTCAGACTGTTAAGTCTTTTTACAAGGATTACTGTGTCGGATTAGGCAACTTTATACAAATCATATAGTCAAGTTCGTGCAAAACTGATTATTTGATACACTATCCAACATTTGTATAATTATCTTTTTGTGGATGTAAAATCTGTCTAATGTAGCAGTCTGTGCTTTAAAAAAATATAAGTCTAGTCGTCTTTGTAGAGCCACAATATTTCATTTATGACAGTATTTTGTTTCAGGTTCTGTACAAACCATAAACTGTATGTAATTAATGGACACAGGATGTGTGTCATTTCACAGCTTCTGTTTACAGCCGGTGGTTTGTAATGTGGCCATCCATCACCATGTTGGCTTTTTGAAGGAAGTGACCATATTTGGACGTATTTGGAATTTGCACAAACATATGCAAGACTTACAAAATTAGCTGCATTTAAAACACAAAGCTAAGTGTTTTTAGTTCTAAATGACGTTTAACTTTTAGTTTCACACACTTGGATGACAGTTCCTTTTCACTGTCGGTGTTTGCAGATCCATATTTTACATTCTCAGGCTTATATTCCAACTTTCTGTCAAATGTATGCTTGTACCTGCTGGCAAATGAAGACTTTCACATTGTTTGTTTGTTTGTTTATTGTTTGTTTCAAGCAGAAGAAAAGAAAATATTTTTTTACGTACAAGGAACCAATAGCACAGTGTTCAGCGCACGCAAGTTGATAAATAAAGTGATCACTACATTATTGAAATTTAGTCAAACTAAAAGTCTCACATCATATTACATTTGAAGAAATAAATGGGTTCTAATATTTAGTAATGATAAAAATATATGAACACACATCTTCAAATTATGGTAAATAGTCTTATTAAAAGTTCTAAAACTGCAAATGACCTGATAGATTTGTACTGTGTATTGTCATTTATACATTGGTATCAGTATTAAAAATATTTGAACAATGACCCTGTCTTAATGTTGCGATACATTTTACCAAAACTACACCTTCAGTAAGTGGCCATTATCAATTCTTTCATCTTAGTGTTTTGCCCTCCTGCAAACACAGTGTTAGTGAATTCTACAGTAAAAGGTACTATTAGAAGGCTACAGGTGACGCAGTAGCACACAACAAACACGGTATCGATTGTTACGAACAAAAGCAGAATTATAACCTGTGGAACATGCGGTTAAGTGTTTGCTACCTTTGTCCCAAAAGGTAAAAATTAATCTCAGGTTCCTTCTTGCTCTCAGTTGTAAAAGTAATAGAGGTATTTTCACTCGTCAGCCAGGAACAGCTGCTCCCCTCCGAACTGAACTGAAAAAGCCGAAACATTTTTTGCACTGCTGCTGAAAAACATAGACGGTGGTCCGCAATCACGCCGTTCTATTGTGTGTTCGACAATCAGAAAATGACAATATGATGTTTAGTCAATGCTGTAGCATGCAGCCGGTTGTGACAACTTGACAGATCGCAGCTGAGCGAGGGCTAACAGTGATTATGTCTACCATCATGGCCTTGATAGAATGCTCTCCAAAACCCCAGAAATAGAGTAAACTCATCCCGACGGTGTGCATTTGGAGATAATTTCACCTTCTGGACAGATAGAATTTTCAAAGAAAGGGTGAAATGTTCCAGAACATACAATTAAAAAAAAAAAAGAACTTAAACTTGTAAGTCAGTGATTTACAGAGCAATATTTCAATTTTGTAAGCCAAGGCTATTTCCCCCGAAATAATTTAAGTTCCTACCATCCATTATTTTGTAAGACTACAAGTCACAATTCTTTTTTTATTAGTATTTTCTGGAAATCCAGCTGCACACATGCTCTGTACAAGAGTACTTCTATGACAGCGTCTCTATATCATTTTATCTCCCCCTTTTCCTTCCTCTTTTTTCCGCGCTTTATTACCCCACACATCCTGACGCGCGCACACAAACACACATTTTGCTTTTGTGCTATAGGCTACAGCCCGTAATCTGATTTTAGCATTAACAGGATTAGACCTGAGCAGAGGTTTTCCCTGTGCAGAGATGGGGAATGAAAACTGTCTATTATACCACAGACAAGAATTTGGCAAACAGAGATATAAGATAGCAGAAGTGACACGCTCAATCGTATCAGATCACAGGAAATGATATCAAGCAATCATAGATCAAAATAATACCACTCTCTTTCTGCAACAAAAAAAAAAAAAAAAAAAAGGAATATCCCAACTTGGAGGCGATATGCTGAATGAATTTCTAAAAGGGCATATGTAGTGTAGCTGTCTTCTGTCTCCTCAGATGGGTCTCGGTGCCTGTGGGGATGAAACAAAGCATCTCTGGACATTCATTCAGGCGTTGTGATAGACGGACACCCGCCGGATCAAGACCCCAGAGGCAAAGGCAACGTGTAGACAGAATGACGAGGGTGTACCATTTCGGCTTCCTTCAGGGCAAAAGGGTTATGAGGTGGCGTGGAAGGGTTCCAAATCAGATACCAGCACATCAAAACTAGCCTCAGGGGGTGATACAGTCGAGGAATGACATCAAGTCTTTGGCAAAACAAAAGGCACACTCGAAAAACAGATACAGAAACGCAATATATAGATGGTCACGTTGCAGGATGTGCGATGTCAAGCAAGTCAAAGGCGTCACGCACCAACTTCATTTTCCGATAAATTCACGAGGCTGTGTGATGGAACATGATTTACTCTGGTTAAAGTGGGCTCAGATTCACAGCAAAACCACCAATCACAATTTTGTTTATTAGATAACTGAAGTAGGCCCTGCCAGTCACCGACCACAACCAGAAAATGAGTGAAAAATGAGGGGAAAAAGAAGTCTGGAGCACATGAAGAACAGTTAGGTCAGGAGGGTGGGAAACTGACGATTCCATCAAAAATGATGTAATCACAGCATTTAAAGCATGGAAATTAACAACTACTACTACTATACTGTATATACGACTGTTTTTTATAGTGTATTTTTACTTTATAGACAGTACAAAGGGCACCTGAGCACAAAACCTGTAGAAGAAGAGAGAATTTTCTTCTTCTGTGTTTTGGTACTGACTTTTCGAATGTGCCCTGAACATCACACGTGTATCATCAGAAGTGGAAGCTGTGTGATGGAAGGCTGATTTGGAGTTTGCAATACGAAATAAAAGTAGGTAAATCTCAGAGTCTATTTATCTGGCTGCCTCTGACTTACATGACGTCTTTTTTGAGTGTGTTTCGCGCAGAAAGGCAGTTGTTTGTTGAAATTAGCCAACTCCATTTCTAAGCTAACGGCTGTCCCTGTTGCCTATACCCACAATAACAGACTGCGCACTTATTTCTATGCAGACGACTCACTTTTGTATAAATTTGTTTGTCATAAAACACCTCACGCTTGCTCTTCGGTGTCTCAATAGGTGCACTTCAATCAGCTGCTTTTAATATCAAGAGCGGAAATGCTGAAAATTTAGGTGGGGAAAAAAGCTTCAAACATCACGAAAAGCTTTCTATGTTTGGGAAGTAGAGGAAACGGATCGACTCTGTGTTAGTATTTATATTTTAGTTTGCTCGTTTTATGAAAATTCTGTTAAAATTTGCAATACCTCACTACTTCTGAGAGTTTTTAAGGCCAACTCCACAACTTGCACTTGTTTTTCTTAATCTGCTTATAAATACTATTTTTACTAACTGGTTATTGTCAAATGTGTCTGTTATATGTGTTTTAACTCTGCCATCTTGTAACTGTGTGTTGTATTTGCTACTGCCTATCTTGGCCAGAGCTCCCTTATAAAAGAGGTTCTTAATCTCAATGGGATTTTTCCTGTGTAAATAAAGGTTAAATAAAATAAAATTTAAAAAAAATACTACTGCCTGTCTTAAGTGTCTTAGTTAACATTAGCTAACATCGAAATGGAGTTGGTGGACATCAACAAATGGCCAGAATTTAGCACAAAACAAACTTTCTGCAAGTACATAAACCCAGACAAATTGCATGTGACTTAAAATATTTAAAATTATTGATATTCTATGCTATAAAATCATAAAACAAAACAACTCCAATCAATCCAAACTGGCAAAGAGTTCTTTGTTGAACATTTCAATAATTTATTTTTATCTTGCAATATACTGCAACAAAAAAAAAACATTACAACATCAAATTTACCCAAGATCACGCAGCCCTATAAAGCGCAGACACATAATCTCTCATGGTTTTTAGATCATAATGTTACAACCTGACATATGAGCAATTTCCTCTCTTTCTTCCCCCTTCCCTTTCAACTCAAACAAGCAGACACACACACACACACATAAACTCACCCACACACACTCAGAAAATGCCCAGCGGTCTGCAGACATCAAATTTTCAACCTACCCTCGCCACGCTTCAGTCAGAAATCACATTACCTACGCCACCCCAATCCGCAATAAGCACAATGCAGCGGCTAGATCCACCTTGTCAAACCTCTGAGAACGCCATTACGCCGCTCCTCAGCGCTGTGTTGTGCCTGCTCAAGAAACAATCAACAAAGCACCCATCCATCCCGAGAAGGGATAGGCTACCGTTTCCAATTTTTCCCCTCATCTGGGACGGTAACAAGCTAGTTTGACGGAATGGGGAAGGTGAGGTATTAGTGCAGCCACAGGGGAATGAGACGAGGAAAGGAAGGAGTAAGTGTATGGTATTTAATCATTACTGAGGGGGAGATAGGCCTGAGGGCTGGCGGTGGCGGCATTGGCAGCTCCGGTCATTCATTTAGACTGACATTCATTAGTCAACCTTATAATCTGGCTCTTACATGGACGAAAGGATGAGACGCAAGGTGGAGAACAGGCTCTATGAATCACTGACACGGACACTATCGAACCTGGGCCTTCTCTTTTACTGGCCCCAAAACAAGGAACCTTATCAGGGCCTATAAGCCTGCTAAATAATGAGGCTGCCAGATCCTCCACAGCATGGCTGTCGGCCTTGGAACAGAGACTCCACAGATAGTGGGTACGGCTTCAAGGAATACACATATTTCCTCAGGTAGCTTGGATTTGACAGAACAAATGCTATGCAACAGTGATAAAATGCACTGTCAAGTAAATTAAATGTTCAACAGAGGATTAAAGGCCAACAATACCTATAGAGTTTAGCTTTATTTCATTTCTTTAATCTGGAAAGCCCGAGGGAGGGGAAATAATAATTGTATGTGTAATTGTGTTTTTCAGGGGAAGTGGCATTTGCAGGTTTAAAGAAATTGAAGCAAGCTCTTGGAAACTGTGATAGATGCTCTTGATATTTCATGTTTGATATTATTTAAAACCAGTTCATTCAAGTGCATTTGAAAAGCACTGACATTTTGGTTCATTTGACCAAAGTCGCAATAAACTCTGATTTTGTATTATTTTGTATAAGAAAAATGACCTAACCTCCCCAAATGGGTAGAAATGGTCTGAATAGCGAGACCCGAGTTTGATTCCGGGCTGATGGGAACGTGAAAATAAAGGGATAAAAATGGCCAGAAAATTAAGGAAAGAAAGACACAGTGGCATGTAGCAGCTCCAACCAACCTGGCACGACGACTCGCCTTTCCATTATGATTTTTAGTCGGTAATTAGGGTTAATTAGGCTCTCAGTGGGTCTGTCCATTCTTCTCTCTCCACATGAGGCAAATGACCAGCCACTGAGATGAATATGGCGCACTGCTAGGACCAGTGAAAGGAAAGAAAAAAACCCTGCCATGCTGAGAAACAGAGGGTCTTTCAGCAAGTGCTACATGATTTTATATGTGTAGTCATACGTGTGGACTCTTTATAAACGGCTCAGCCAAAAAAAAAGTCGCACATGCAATATTTCACTGCACTAAGTTTGGTTTAATTACAGGAGACTTTTTTTTTTTTTTTGCCACATAATGCTTAAGTAGTGTCACAATAAGATTCATCCATAGTTGCATTGATTTTTGATTATTGATGATGGAGAATCAGACCAATGCATCAAGTCTTCATCACATCCCAAGTTAGAGTCTGGACTTCATGGAGGTTGATTCTCATGAGTCTCATTCTCCCTGAACCATTCTGCCTGATGATCGTAGTCACCCTGGCATTGGCATTGTCCAATCTGTTTGAGGTTAAAGAAATGAGAGGCTACTTACTGCAGTTAGAGTTAAATAAACAGCCTGGACAAAAAAAAAAAAAAAAAAGCAACTTCCGGGATTTAACTGTGACGATAGTTCAGATCCTACTGCAGAGGTTAATAATGTTTCCACTGTAGTAAGTTATTTAAGGTTGCAAGTGTTTTCCTTGCAAAAAAAAGGATGCACTTACATTCACACCTACACAAAAAACAGCACCGTTATTTGCAAATTACCACCAAACAGTACAATATTGTCAATAACACACTACTTGACAGAGGCAGGGATGGTTTTAATACTCAGCGCCCCTCCAACTAATTGGGACTTCACTGGTGTATCTGTGGTTCCTATTACATTCATAAGTAGCTGTGAATTTGTAAAGCACAATGGATCATCCCACACCTTTTTTCTGTGCTGTTGCGTTGCAATACATTGTGATAAATAGTCTATCGAAGCAATGCTAACACAGTTCACTGCAGGAGTTTTTGAGAGCACTTTGGCATTTGACACAATGTGAATGTAAAGTACACGTTGCCTGAGAAACTCCCCGACGAATTTACTTCCTGCCTGATGATATTTGGAACTATTTTCGAGTCGTTTTTAAGACCAGTGCAGAAAAATAGAGGGGAAATATTCACAAGTATTGCGTTAGCAGAACATATTTGTTAGATTTAAGATGAAGAGCCATGATTTTGGTGAATCCCAACTCCAATTATGAACTACAGGAATGTTTTAACCAGTCTTGGATGGATATTAGTGATGGACATCTTACATACTCACAATTTTAGTTGATTATTCAAGATGCAATTGTTAACAAATGCTCTCCAACCAAAAACAAAATGTTACGACTAATAATAAAAAACGACCGACCAAGAAATGGATGAATCACATGTATAGTGTTTAATTTTTTAAAACACTTCAGGCCCTTTTCAGACTTTACATTATATATGACATTAGATGTGCAGGATCCAGGCAGAAACTGTACCATAAACATTAGTTTCACATCTCTATGAAGTAAGGCGAGGCTTGGGCGAGCCCCTCCATGTATTTCTGGGCTTTTATCTCCCTCCGAGCCAGGACTTAATCTGCGATCCTGTGGTAGAGCGCTGCTGGCTGTTCCAGGGTCTAGGCTGAAAACCAGAGTGGATAGGACCTTTGCTGTAAGGGCCCCTAAACTTTGGAAAAGCCTGCTGGAGGACATCAAACTTTCTGAATTTATCTTCTTAAGATACTTTTCTAATGAAGCTTTTTTTATGTGATGAATAATTGTTTGATGTTAGTTTTTACTGCATACGATCTGGCTTGTATTTGTCATATTATTATATAATATTGTTATATTGACTGTTATTAGGTACTTGTTACTTGTATTGGAAAGTATTACAAATAAAGGTTATCACTACTATAATCAAGTATTACTCATGATTATTCCTGATGGATATTTTCCAGAAAATATATTAAATATGTACTGTTGCCCATAAAGTTGGCATAATTTTGTTTTAAGATACATTTCTCTCTTTATTCTATTTATATACATCAGTCATCACCTTTGACTAGGTACAGAGATTACATACTGAGTTCCAGTTACACTTTATGTATCAAAAATAAATCATATGGTCAGAATTACTTCATGAGAAGAGGTAAAAACATATTTTATTCCAACTTCACGGGCAACAGTGTATGTATTTTTTGTGATATAGGCTTATGTAGCATGTTTTTATATAATTCTCTATGTCAATATTTCATTCCTTTGATGTACCATTTTTCTATTAAAAACTTTCATCCCTGCGTGCCATTGAGGCTCTTTCTTCTTTCTACTAATTATTTTTTTATTTTGTTTAAAGGCGATGATTACCTGCCATGAATTGCTGCAGCTTATCCAAACTTCTGCACCATCCAAAATGGATTCCCAGAGACACGCCAAACCAGTTTGATATGGATTAAAGCCATCTACCTTCATTGGATTAATGTTCAGCCGTTTAGTCTGAGCCACGGTCTGATGGAGGTTTCACACCTGCAGTTTGGGTTTGGATGTGAAAAGTCCAGACTAAACAAATTAGTTGTTACTCCTGTTAACTGAGGTCCAAAAAGATTAAAAAGAGCTGAAATGTTGAAGGTAGAATTAGAGAAAACTGAGTAAGATCGTATTGGATATCAAAAAGAATAGTAGCAATCTGTTTTAGCTTTAACTGATCAACACAACATTAGTACATGCAAGCTACACTGAATTGGGTATTGTTTTTCTATTAATACTAAACATTCTATAGGAAAATCTAACTCCTACACCGACTTCCTACTCAACATCTGTGTATCTGTCTACTCTGTGAGTGTGTAATTTCACAGAGGGATTTGAGAGAAAGAGGGATCGAGGGAGGGGTTCTTGCCAGTCTTCAAAGAACAGCTTGTGCTTCAGCCTGAACAATAAACTGAGCAATACTGTTGTCACGTTGACATAGATCTAAGGAGAAAGCCATATTTAAAGGAAGCCCTTGAGGTGAGACAACCCAAAATAGATGGTGAAGAAACTATCCATGTCAACATAACCACAAAAAAAGGCTTGGTTCCTCTCAAAAACTTAGCTTTGAGGAATAAAATACTCTAATCTGAATACTACTCTATACAAAAGTACCTTTCATATCGCCTACAGCCATACAGCCATACAAGCATTAAGGGCTTTGAGTGTATAGATAAAAAACACATGGCACCATGGGAGTCTAAGCAAAATACTCTTTTGGGAAAATCTTGTTCCTCGACTTTAATTGCGAGGAATTAATTGGTGGAAACTTTTGTCCCTGACAAAAGCGGCGCCTGTTTCATTAAAGGCATCATTAATAAAAGATGACGTTTCTTGTCTTTAATTAGAATTAGCGAAGGGGGAATTGAGTGAAAGCGAGAGCGAGGATCGAAGAGACAAAGAGGGGTAAAAAGAGGGCAGAGAAGGGATGGCTGGCAAAAATTAGGTAAATAAATATTGGATAAATGTAACTGAGAAAGAAAGTGAGAGACAATAAAAATAAACCGCCCCGAGGGGGGGTAAAGGGAGGCGTCAATTACACTTGAGGCTTTAGCGTAAAGGAGAGTAGCAATGAGCATCCATCTGTCTGTCTGTCTGTCTATCATCTAGTTGAGCCTTTCACTATATGAAAATACTGAGTGTCTTTCCAGCGTTACGAGCCATAGAAAAAAGAAAAAAAAAAGAAGTGGTTGCAGATGTGTGCAATTTGTTCGCTGTGAGGTGTAGCGTAACTGTGGTTGACTGGCTTTGACAGTGAGAGGAGATGAGACTTCAACCAGTTCCCTTGCTGCTAACACTCTGAGCAATAAAGTCACATCTCATCTTGTACTGCAACAGGCTCAGACACACAGTCAGCCTGCTGCCTGGCTAAGTGAAGATAAGTGACAACATCATATAGAACCTCAAGTGGAGAGATACCAATAATCAGTTTAAGAACTAAAACTCATTGGAGCACTAAAAGGTACACAAATCCTATCCATTAAGGCAGTCAGAAAAAGCAATAAGCTGTATAATAGAGCACTGAACGGACACACCAATATTCTCTGGAACACTGGAAATTGGCCTGAGCGTCTCCATCCACAGATTGATTTGTTCTTCTCCCAATCCCACACAGAATCGGAATATCACTGCAAAATCCTGCGTTACAGTCAGTGCCATTAGCCCTGTTTCAACATAAATGCTGAGCTGTTTTTGCAGCGAATTCTTGAAATGTCACAAAAAAGTGAAAAATATGAAAACTAATCACCAGTTGGTTTTGAGCAAATAAACTAGCACCATCTGAAGGTAGTAGAGGAAGCCACACAGAACGGCTGTAATAAACACAGACGCAGTACATTAAGCCGCTGTTTTCCGTCTAAAATGTTTGAGGAAAGACTCAAAAAAGACTTATATCCTCAGAAGTTCAAACTTGGCAATGAGCTGCTGCTACAGGCAACGTGACGGGGCGTTTGAGACAGCAAATGATCAGTTAAAATGTTCATTACAACAGAATTTACTTGGAAAAGGCGTTTCCATCTCCCTCCAAGTCTTCACCAAAAAAACGAAACAATACCCTGGTGCCAAAACTTCCACAATTTTCTACTTATATCAAACTTTTCTTGTGCAACACTTCAAAATGTGCATTAGAAAAGAGCTAGTGTTTTCGGAAGCTTTTGTCACATCTTCTGCTGTGCGCTCTACTCTTTCCTAATGCTTCAATTGTGTTCCTCTTCCTTGTGTCTCCCTTCTGTCTGCCCGACGCTCCACAATCACCGCTGCTCCAGTATTTCCATTTCATTTGGATCGTTCCCTCCTCTTTGCAAGTTTGTTGTCTCAGCCTGTGCAGTAAACACACATAAGCCAACTCTAAATTGTGCATTCAAAGACTTTACCATTGTATGAATACCTTAAGCGGTACTGCAAACTAAACTATACGAGTCCCTTGTGCTGACATTTTATTATTTTAGAGAAAATGGCCAAAACACATCAGTTTCTGTTTTAAATCATCTTGAAACTTGCCAGGCTGATGTAAACTTAAAGGAAACCATTCGGGGCTACCCTATGACATGAAATTTTGATAAAATATTCATGACAACACTCTCTAATCAAAAGCGCGCAGCCATGTAGCCTTAACGTGGAGACTGTAAACTCTTGCTCATGTTCACACTGGGAACTGAAGCTGTTAGACTGCGCTCTTCAAACCCTGCAGATTCCCTTTGCCAAAAACTGGAACTTCGCCTCGATTAGTTTGTTTCATAGGTTGGCTCTGAACTGACACGTTAAAACCCTAAGTAAATAAGTTATTGAGGCGGTGACTATGCAAGCTGTTTTTGTCAAAGGAATCTTATGACGTTGACCCTTTAACGGGGCAAGTGACTATTTTTGGTCATTTCCACATGCAGTGACAGCAACAGTTACAGTGAGGACAGTGAGTCAACAAACTCAGGTCCAATGTGGTCTACAGGGTCTGTAAGGTCCACCTCTGCAT
>JAPQRQ010000012.1:17765033-17775426 GCA_037367365.1 Apogon talboti
AAGATAGAGGTTTCCTGGGGCATCATTAGTGTCACAAATACAAAACCAATATAAAGACACCCACATTGCTTGAATTAACCACACACACACACACACACACACCGTGCTGTCAGGCGCAATAATACAAGTCTAATACATCATAATTAGGTTCAGCAGGTTAAACAATCAACTCCTGAAACAAGGGAACCAATGAGATCCAGCGTTCCACAAAGCACAGTTCCCTCCAGTAGACAAGGTGGTCAAAGGCCTCATTTAGTAAATGAGATGGCAGGCTCAACTATTGTCATCTCTCTCTCTCTCTGTCTTCCCATTTCCCTTCCAGCACAAGTGCTAAGTAATTACATGCAAAGACTTTCTTCTCTTGGTAATGTGACATGGCTTTTACAGCCCTGAGCAAACTTGCAACTGCTGAAACGAAGATAACTCTAAAGACGGGAAGTGCAAACAAAAAAGGCGAAGTCCAGATTAATTGTGGAAGCAGATAAGGCTATTTCTCTATGTATAGTAGATTGGAAGCAAAGAGTGTGCCCCGCAATGAAGACGTCTCCGTTGACATGAGCATTGTTCCAATTATGGTTTTAAGTTGTGAATTAGAGAGTGAGATTGAGCGTTCAGTGGAATTAGAAAAGGCCACATACCAGGGATGGATGGATTCACACAATGCTCTGCAAGAAAGCTACAATAGCAAGCAATAAGCACGTATGCAAATCAACAAGGCGTGAATATCAATCAATACCTGCACACAATAACCTCCACACAGCCCATAAAGTTTCAGATGAGCACCCGGAGAAATCACCTTCATTCAAGGACGTTGAAGGAATACTTGGGTTGGTAGCGCTTCCAGGACTGGATTGTATTAGTGGTGTTCTTTGGATGGATGGGATATGTGTAGACCAAAAAAAAACAAAAAACAGCAAAAACAAATTAAATGATTCTCATGGACAGCTTATTGCAAGAGTCTTGTGTTCTATGAGGTCTGATTGACTTCCCCCGTAAAGGGTCGATATTACAACGGTGTATTAGGGCCACATAAGAAAATAAAAACACTTGTCACTATGAGAATAAAGTCGTACTATTTCGAGAATAAAGCCATAATATTATGAGAATAAAGTCGTAATTTTAAAAAAAATCATAATTTAACAAAAATAATGTATTTTTATGAGGTTAAAGTCGTAACGTCGTCTCTGTATAGCTCTCTGGTGTAACCACTGATACCCCTGCAGATGACCACTTCCAGTCAGTTCTTCTTCCACAAAAGAGTCAATTTGTTCCAAATCCATACGGTTCTTAAAACTAAACAAACCCAAATGTGTACAAACTCACTTCAAAGTCCTTAGACTAATGATAATGTGTTGATTTTGGGTAATATGCTCAGTATTTCGCCGTGCGTAAAACCCAAATGAAAGTATAACCTCACAAAATGTTGCACGTTCTCCATTATGGGATAGGTAGGTACGACAAAGTTACAACTTTATTCTCATAATATTGTGGCTTTATTCTCTAAATATTCCGACTTTAATCTCATTAAAGTATGACATTATTTTCGTTAAATTACGATTTTTTTTTTACTACAACTTTATTCTCGAAATATTACAACTTTAATCTCATTAAAGTATGACATTTTCATTAAATTATGAGTTTCTTTAAAGCTACGACTTTATTCTCATAATATTGTGGCTTTATTCTCGAAATATTACGACTCTGTTCTTGTAGTGACAGGGGTTTTTATTTTCTTATGTGGCCCTAATACACTGTCGTACGATACTGAACCACTGGTGTGTTGAGAAGCTTTAATATGACGATGCAATGATAATAAAACCATTTTCATTGTTAAAAAAAGAGAATGTCTTGGAGTTTCCTTTGATTTTCTTTGATTCTAGGACATGTTTGCACACTGATTTGCACAATGGATGCAGAGACTTGAACAAAGAGCGTACTCCATGATGTTCAAACATGCAGTAAGCTACCTACAAGTTTCCAGGGTTTTTTTTTTTTTTTTTTGGGTTTTATATAAATCTGTCAGTGTGTGTCTGTCTTGCTGTCATACTCTGCTGTCACTGCATGCCAGCTGCTTGGCATAGGGCGGTAATGGATCTTTAATCACACACCCACAGTCCCTGGCAAATGACTGCACGCTGACTACAAGTGATAAACCAATAGCCAGAACAACAGGAGGGCTTAACCTTTCTTAGGTTATGGAACCCGCTGGGTGGGTATATATGCACAAAGCAAAGAGGAAGAATAGGTGTAATTAAGAAAACCTGACCTAAGCTCTTTTTTTTTTATTTATCTTGTCAAACGTAAAAGCCCTGGAAAAATGACCCCAGCAGAGCGTTACTTCTGTTTAAGCCTCTGACCTTGGATCACTGAAGCCCGGAGTAGACAAAGGCACGCTGAGCAGAACATGAGAAAAATCCCACAGCGTTAATGGTGAGATGTGGAGGTAGAGGGAGATCAGAGACCACAGATGTGGAACAGAGCGGGGCAGCTGCATGACCACGGCCGTATAACCGACCTTGGCCTGTGAATGGGGAAGACTGCAAACAAGAGTCTTGAGGATTGATCCTAATGCACTAATGATGCTGCAGCTGTCACAGACTTATCACTCCTCACTCTCCAATGCTCTTTCCATTGCTGCATGTAGACACATCCCTCACACGTCTTTGATCCCTCTTCAGACCATCCTCCCTGCTTGCCTCCCCTCTTTGTGGTTTTCCACTGCTCTCTCATTTATCTGGACACATTCCCACCTTGTATTTCTTTCCTTAACTTAACCACATTCAGGTAAACTAGTGTACGTGTTTAATATTTTATTTGTCCCAGTAGTTGATGAGGAACCTGTTTTCATACAAATAATTGGACTCACCAGTTTAATAGTACCTTTCATGTTATGACAATATGAAGCAACACTCAACAATAGCTGGTTCATACACATACAGTGCAGGAAACTCAGAAGACAAGCCATTTATTAGCACTGAGCACTGAGATGTGTAAATAAGAACTACATCTCCATTTGCCCTTTTTGGAAACAAAAATTATGTAAGGCAGAATTGACAAATAATAAGCAGATAAAAGACTCGACAACAAGAGGGAGCAACAAAGGAGCCTTGTAGTACCATGTTGTAACACAATAGTCAGTAGTGAGTCACTGTAGCATCTCGTCTGCCCTACATCCATTAGCGCTGCTGTTTATTATAATAATACACTCATGTTTGGTGCTAAATTGGAGTGCCACCCAATTCTACTGTCATCACTATCCAATATTAAAACTAAAGATGTGAAAAATATTACTGTAGTGTTGATATGACATTCATGAATAGCATCTCAACCCATTACATGGTCAAGAAACAGTACAAAAAAAAAACAATTTCAGGAGAAAGAGCTGTTACACATGGAGCACTAACTACATATTGACCTGAGAGTAGACACCGACGTCCCAACTCTCAGATAAAAGTTTAGATTGTTAACATTATGAATATAACCTATAAATGTGTGCCGGTTGAACACGAAATGGTGGAAAGTTGATGCTGTTTTTATACAAAGTGAATGGGACCAATTTAATTAGCTCAAATAACTGCAATGAGGTATTTAAGCTATGACAACTCCACTTACTGTATGTTATTTTCGACAGTTGCTTATTTTTATTTGTTTAGAAATGAAAATACAACATTTCCTCTGTCTCTGACAATCTAGCTACATATTACCCTCCTCTGTCTCTTTCATAAATGACATCTTTGAACACCTGCTGCTTGCTCTGCTTGAGAGATCCATCCCAATCTCTGCTCTCAATCCCTCCACCTGTCTCTTCCTTTCAGAAGTTGCCTACACCATTCTCACAAATCAGAAAGGCAACAGACGTCTCCAAATGTCCAATTGTTTTCCATGGCCAAGTGTTTCACGCTCCTCCCGGGGACCAATTTGTCTGGTGGCGCCTGGAGCCCAGGCAGTGTCGTCTGCCTTGGCTCACTGCACGCCATGTAAGAACTCCAGACAGCAGCGTGCAATGAGCATCAGCGTATGGCATCTTTCTGTAGCAAGGTGTTCTCGCTTTGATTTGCAATGGCAGATATTGAGTGACACCGTTTGGGAAGAACGCCAGAGAAAACAATGTCCCTGTAGCAAGCCGCATTACTGGTGGCTGACAGTTACACGCCATGAGAAGTTTTCTTCAAAGGAGCAGCTGTTGTCAGATCTCAAGTTTTTTTTTTTTCTTTTTTCGCCTCGTCGGTTACTTTGGATCTATTAACCTCTCTTACTATATCAGTGAAACGGCACACTACAGCTGTACCTCAACCTCGACTCATCTACAAATAAGACATCAGATGAAAATGTGGCCAAAGGAATCTCATTACTGAATTAGTCCGACGCCAGGACTAAAATTACTAAGACAGGTTTGAGTATTCACCGCGATCACACACAAGCTGCAAGCCAAATGAATGATGAAGGTTGACTACTACTACTGAGAACATGCCCTCTGCCTGTATTTTTTTCATTGCATTGGTTTTATTTTGTTTGGCTGTGTTCAGGATGTTTGTGGGCACTGATTATTTTGGCAGTGCATTTGTACCACCGATACCGCCAATAGAAGCATTGCACATCATGCACCGGCCAAAAAAAAAAAAAAAACAACGTGATTCCAGTTAATTTTGCTCCTCTTTCTTTCAGCTCTACTTTTAGGTTGCGCAGTTCTGCCTGAGAGACAAAACTCTGGTCATACAAACACACGGACCTCTTAGCCTGTCGTCTCTCATACAAAAACACTCTCAGCAGGAAGGTGGGGAGGAGCGTGTGCTTTGGCTGCTTTGACAATCGTAAAATAACTTTTTTTTTTATGGTGTATTTTCTCACTACGCTTCTTGCCTTCCCCATTCAGCCATGACTTGCTCAACCATCACTCTCTCTCCTCAAAGGGAGGAAGTTTATTTGCAGACAGCCAGCGAGAAATGGCACAAAGTTGGTACAAATTAAAAGTACAAAAGCAGTGGCAGAAAAACGGCGTTAGTATTGAAGTACAAGTGCTGGTTTGGACTGATATAATACTTATGTAGTATTCTTCATCACTTATATAGTCTGTGGCGTCCTGCTTGTTTGGCTCATGGAATGTACTGTGTAAGGGTGATTGTTTCTGTAGCACAGTAGCAGAATTCACATTCTCCTTCCTTGTGTGGTGTGCATGTTACTGTTTTAAAGGTCTACCTCACTATGTGGAATAACAACAACATCCAAGTTGCAATTACACCCTGAAAATGGCAAGTTTTGACAAACACATACATCTTTCTTTTGCAGGGATCAGTCTTTTTTTTAATCACTAAAGCAGACTTTCCCACCATATCAATTTTTCGCTCCACACTCTTTTGCAAAGTCACTGTACCTGTGTCTTGTGCCAAAATCAGTGTGATTCACTTAAAGAATTAACCAAACAACCCGTAAGATTTTAACTATTATTCCAGGATATTAGTGTAAGGTGCCAGACCAATATATTTAACCAAGTATGGAGATAGATCTAGCTCAAAATATTGTTGTGAGTCTCACTCTTGACCCTTTATCGGGCAAGTGACTATTTTTAGTCATTTCCACATACATTACAAGACAGTGATAGCAACAGTTACAGTGAACAATCTCAGGTCCAATGTGGTCTACAGGGTCTGTAAGGTCCACCTCTGCATGAACAGTGAGTGTACCTGCTTTGTTAGGTACCATGAAGTAATGGTACTAATGTAAGTAATGATGTTCAGAGGGATAATGTGGATGTTGACAGGTGTCTGGATCAGCACTTATGTTGTTGATATGTTCTAAAAGTGGCGTTCTTTTCACCTTACATGTGTTTTTTTTTCTTGTATTTTTTTGTCTATACTTGTTGGATTTTATTTGCCAGTTATAGGTAAGGAACCAAATATGGTAACTTCATTAGCCTACCTAATTTGAAAAATTTCACAAATGTAATAAAGTCTTGTTATGTCCTCCAATAACATACTAAGGTTGAAATTTTGAATGTCAGAGTATTTGTATGAGGGCCCTATAAAGGGTTAAAAATGTAAGGATCTAAATGCATTTTGGGATGAATTTGTGTGATTTTTTTGGGGTTTTTTTACCTTACAAGGAATAGGAATAAAAATAAAGCAAATTATATCCAGTTTTAAACATAAATCTAAGGGCTCGAGGGGAAATAAGAAAAAGTTCCCAAACCAAAAATCTGTTTTCAGTTTTTTTTGACTTTTACTCTAATCTTGGGTGATCTGAACATTTACAACGCGGAGCTGTTAACAACCGTGCCTGGCAGTCTGACAACAAACTGCTTTTGTTAAAATCTCAGAAGCCAAAAAGGTTGGAACCCACTGGTTTAATCTTTAACAGCGTCTTCTATTTTAAAAGCTTGTTATATTATCTGTGGTATAAAATCTGCATTTAAAAAAGAAGCAGCATAACTAAAACTGACCAACGCAGCAGTGTAGGAAGTATTAAAAAAAACTGAAATCTTCAAATAAAAGACAAGGCCATCAAATGTATACTTAAATACAGAACTCTCCACTGGTTTCCACCTAGCACTAGCGCTTCACCGTTAAGGATAAGGGTTAGATGTGCTTTAACACCGAATTTTAGTTTCCACTTCTCTCTACAGTGCTTCCGAATGAAATATTTAACTCTGCATATATACAGGACATTAAAGTGTAATCCCTTGCTGGTTTTCAATCAGTCTACAAGGGCAAAATGAAAAGTGGAAAAAAAGAACAAAACATTTCCTACATTTATTCGTGGCTTCCAAAAGTGAGAAGAAAGCTCCAGAAAAGAAGACTCATTAATATCAGTTTTACACACAGTGGTTAAAGAGACAAAACTGAGACGCTTACCAGCCCAAACTAAACTAACTGAGTTTTAAAAGAAATACAAGAACAATCCAAAGACTTAATATCAGCATGCAGAGGAGAAATGAATGTCCTCAACGAATACGACACAAAGAATTTATTTTCCCTATAAAACATAAAAATAAAAACAACATGAGTGAAATTCTGTGTGTATATGTTGTATACAATGTAGCATAAATGTATAATGTGTTGAATAAGTAGACTGAATTGTACTGTTTCATGTGAATTATGTTGTTTTACATAGGGACTAATAATAGAAATTAGCTACGGCTATGATCTTGTGTATTGGCACATATTGTGTTTATTAATACGCACTGTCCCTTTGAAAAAATAATTAACTTCATAAATACACTTCAAATTGACAAGTCACTTCATGGACCAAAGGGAAATAGTTTGAAAAAGCAGATCATTAAAAAAGGACTTGTGAAGACATTTCCCCTCAGTCACGAACGCACACCCAGGAGGCAGAACAATGGATGTTTGGATGGAAGGTAAAGCTGCCGGAGGATCAGATTTTATTGCATGGCTTTTGTGTGTGTGTGTGTGTGTGTGTGTGTGTGTGTGTGTGTGTGTGTGTGTGTGTGTGTGTGTGTGTGTGTGTGTGCATATGGGGGTACAACAGTGGTGGGGAAGTTCCTATAAATACCCACCTACATGTATACATGGCATTACGCACCATATCTTCTATGTGTGTTTTTCTCTGATAACACAGCCGGTGACTCTGCTGATGTGCTCTGTTTGGGAGCCATGTGGACTCATTGTACCACAACATCACTCACCCAGAGTCTCCACCATATACCAATATACATAGTTCTGCATAAACGTTAAATCTGATGTCAACTGCCTGAACTAGGGCTCATGTTGTTTAACTGAGGAGTGTATTTAGGTTTGTGTACAGTGAGTCTTTAAGGTCTGTCTGCTTTGTCCTGCAGCACTTTATGTCCTTCTGTGTTTTAATGCCATGCCTTTATCATTAGAGCCTGTTATTAACTACGTGCATTCATATTGTGTTTCAGTGGTCCATGAAAACCTGTAGATGTGATATGGGTGGAGTTTTTATTTGTGTGGTTGACCACTGGCACTCCTGCAGAAACAGAGATGAGCTTTATTGATCCCCATGAGGAAGTTCACTTTTTTCATCAACTCAATGATAAGAAAGAAGGAAAATTAAACAAAAACGAGCAATCATCAACCCATTAATCCTCAGACTGATTTGTTGTAGACTTCAATGGCAGTTTTCCACGTACATATGTATGTCTAGTCCTTTAGAACCTTTATTTCTTCAACTATATTGTCCTTGTTCTTGGTCGTCACAATAATGTCATTTTAATTGACTATTATCAGTCATGCAATAAATGCACAATTTGCTTATTTGGCTCATTTTACACCAGTAGTATAGTGCAGGTCTAATTGTTTTAGGAACACTGCTGCGTGTGTGGATAACAGAGTCAAATGTATGTACAAAAAATATCCATTTGGCAAAATATTCTCGTTATTATGAGCAGGGGATCAGTAGAAATCACACTGTATCAAATTTCTACAATGCAGACAAATGAACATAAATAATTAAATTAACACTAAACAATACAAAAATAGATCAGTAAAAGTGTAGATTACAGCTATAGCACTTTTCATTTTATTCAAGCAAACTTCCTAAATTAACCAGACACACTATTATTTATGTCTAAATTTGACTCAGATCTATAAAAATATGCAAAGTATATTATGCGGATTACTGTCAAACTCATGTGGCCCTTCACAAATAATTACTCAAATGTATTAAAAGATCAGCGACACTGGAGTATGAGTCATTGGAGGTTGGAGAGCTGGAAGCTGTTGGATCACACCTCACTGAATACAAAACCGTCCCTTATCAGTGACCAACACGTCAGGGTCCTCTTCCCCCCTCGGAGCAGATGCTGCCTGTTCTCCCACCTGGAGAGAGCAGACCCCCCCCCACACACACACACACACACACACACACACACACACACCCCAGTCCCACCCAGCTGGGTTTGAGTCTGTACCCTTTGATCCACAGATGCTCTGATGTCCTGCGGCGTCGAACCAGCCGCCTGAACCACCTGAGTCCAGACCAGATAAAGGCCATTTCAGCCTGGATGTAATTTGCTTATAATCAGACCTCCAATCAGATTTATTGGCTGCATGTGTGCACAGGTACAAATAATATGAATGCAATACGTATTTGTGCAGCAGTAGACAGACCAACCATGACTGTCACATTTAGAACAGAGATAGCTTATCACAATTATGTTAAGTAGCAACAATTATTTTGCATAATTGTGATAAGAATGTTATTCACCTGTATGAATGCAGATTAATGGAAATTAGAATAAAAACACATACAATAAATCTCGTATTTCCATTATTTTCACATGGTTTCCCACTGTTTGCTGCTCCTTCACTGATCACCTTGTAACTTATACCGGTATCTGTCGTTTTCACTATCACTATTATTATGTATCTAAAAGACTTTGTCCATTTATTTGTCATATTGGTCCTATGCAGCTTTTCTTCATGAAGCCAAAGGTTAATAGAATTTTTTTTTTTTTTTATGGGTCAGTAAGTGGTTCTTCAGTAGGTGAACTGTTTTTTCTTTGTCTTTTGTTTTTGCTGCTAGTATAAAGGAAGGTAAAGGAGGGGAGTAGGAGAAGCAGAATAAGCCTCTGGCTTCAGCTTCTTCCTTTTTTTGGTTGAAATAATGGAACAAACTAAATGTCTTTTTGTTTTTTTTTAAGTTTGTGTTTTTTATAATGTAACCAAAATAAAAATATTCATTCATATTCATTCATTCATAACTGTAACCGTATTAAAACAGAAATGTTCACATGGACAAGGAAAACAGAGACTTAATGAACTGATGTGACACGCCCACTGTTACTGGATGAAATGAGCATCCTTTATGATTGGTCAGCTCTTACACCCAGGTAGTTTGGATTCATTTTATACTGGCTCACAGCGACACGCATGACAATGAGAATGAAACACACCACCTAGTTGTAACCATAGACTGTGACATTAACAGTGTCGTTTGCATTTACTGGTTACCTAACTGGTCAGTAGGTGATGTTTGCTCTAACAGCTGAGCAGCTCCTCCAAAGACACACTGAAACTGTGAAAACACTAGTCTTTTGAAAAACAAACGGTACTCCTCACAGGTTTCTTGTATGTAAAGCAGGGCTGCCAAGTGTCACAGCACCTGCCACTATTAAAACACAGTGAAAAATGCCTTTAATACAGGTAAGTTAGAGGGCAGTGACAGTGTATAGGACTGTATATCTATGAGACGAGGCAGCAGGACAGTGGAAGAAGTGAGTGTTAACTACCTGGGTCTGTGTGGTTGTATCATGTATGTTGTAAAAACATCTCAATCTTAACTTCAGACTGTGGATGGATGATGGGTGGGTGGATGGATGGATGGATGGATGGATGGATGGATGGATGGATGGGTGGATGGGTGGGTGGGTGGATGGATGGATGGATGGATGGATGGATGGATGGATTGATGG
>JAPQRQ010000012.1:17795766-17806814 GCA_037367365.1 Apogon talboti
ATTTCCTTTGTAAGATCAACTCTGCACTGCACTGGAAATAGACAGGAATATGGAATACGAGTGAGCAGACTCTATGAAGATAATTGTGTTTGTTGCACTGTGTCATTTCTGCTTTTTTCCTGCAGGTGCAAACTGTGCTCCTACTATTAAGCAATTACAACATATGACACATAAGCATTTCAAAGTGAAAAAGCTTGAGATCAGTGTTAAGAGAAATAAAAGACCCTCTGTGATGTCAGCTGTGATGTTTTCCCACAACATGACAACTTGTTTGGTGGTAATTTAAATGAATAATCATTCCTGTGAGGGTAAAAAAAAAAAAAAAAGGATCTTATATGTGATATGTGAATATACAAACATCACTTGCTGAGCCTTGGGGGGGTTGTGGTTTAATCACTGGAGAATTTCTACAGCTCTCTTCATGAATTTTCTAAAAAGTTTCACCTCTTTCTGCAATTCAAGATGAATTGGGAGCTTTACAAATGTAAAAGAGGACACAGAAGGGAATGAATCAGAATGATTGAGCCTGAAATGGAGCCTGAAGACCATGGACAGTTATATTTAGCTCTGCATTGATTGCCTGCAAAACTCAGCAGCCCCTCGCGAAACATATAATTTTGTTCAACCTTTGATGCATTAAGACTTTTAAAGGCAGGAACGCTCTAAACAGACATCTAGGTCATGGTCATCACCATTAAAACCAAACCATTGCACCATCAGACTAGACGTTTCAGTGGCATATGCATACCAGCAAAGCCTCCTAAAGCATCCCAGTGGAAACACCCCCTGAAAGAAAATATGGAGTGCTTGATATGTTCTTCACATCTGTCCATTCCATATGGAAGTCAGAATTTTCCTGTCATCAGAGCTCTCTGAGGATATTATGAAAAGCAGAACACAACACCACCCGTCAACCCTTGAAGGCTGTATCCACACTAATAAGGCACAATTCACTTGGAAGTGCATCACCAACATTTTACATATCGCCTCCAAATATCTTAACACACGGATCAAATGACCTGATACCACAGCTGTACATGCAAATGGTCGACAAACGCTCAAATAACAGCTTGTCTGCTGCAAATGTACTTAGTGGTAGAATGATAATAAACAGAATTTCACTGCAAAAACAGCTGCTAACACAGACAAAAAGGACAGAATTGCCTGTAATCAGCATCCCTGTTTAATTAACTAGTAAAAGTCTTGTTTTCTGTGAAGGAGGAATAAAAAGATAAGGGAAGGATATGTAGTTCCTGATATAACCAATTATTTCCATCCACATTACAACACAACCTGAGAGTTTCCAAACTAAAACAAGGTCAGCAGCATCTCCAAAAGTCTCGTCTTTAGTGATCCTGAAGCTCTACAGTACTGTAGATGCCAGGTGTAAACAGGGCATTAGAAAACAAATCTGTCATAGTACAGATTTAGCCTAAAATACAGAAAGTGGTGGGTGAAGGAGGACGTTGCTCTCGGTCAAGTTCTTTAGTTTATCGGTCATCCTGTTTACCAGGATGATGCACACTACAATGGTTGCAAAAGTTTTATCTATGTGCAGCACTGGAAATCACACCCTAAGGCAGGTAGTACAGTAGATGGTGAGGCTGGACTTCTCTAACAAGCCTCCTTAATCCCCGTGATCCCACCTATTCTTCCTCTGTCAGCAGCTTCGCCGCCGTGCTGACAGCCCATATACAGGAGTGGCCTGGTTTCTCTCTCTCTGCCTCTGTGTGTATCTTCCTCCCGTTCTGAAAGTTCATCAGCTTACACAAAGCCAGTCGGAGCCGTGACCTGTGACCTCTGGCATTGACTTCTTAAACCACACAGTGATGGAGCTCTCTTGGGGGGAAAAAAAAAACAAAAATGCTCCTCGTCCTACATACCAGGTCATGATCTTGGAGAGCCAGTGAGCACATGTTCGGTAGATCCTCATCTGCAACTTCATTTTGGTTTAAATACAGTCAGCAGGTTTACGTGACACTTAAAAAAACATATTTTTGCAGTAGTCCGACTTTTCGTCTTTAAAAATGCATGTAAATCTGTTAGCTTGACTGAAATCGAAGTTGCACTAGTCAGACTAACACACCCTGATAATGTGATTGAAAGTCAACCTACTCCCCTTGCGTACAAACCGGTCAGACTGGAACAGGATGAGGTGTTCTGCACATGCACTAGAGCTCTGCACCAAACCCTGACCCGAAAGTCAAACATCATGCATCTCATCTGCACAAAAAGTAACCCCGACAGGAGGATGTACGAAATTTGCAACGTAGTCCATTGCTGTGCTAGTTTACGTCTAGGTTGCCGACTTGCTAGCTCACTATTGACTATTGTTATGGGCTGTGACGGCTAAAAGAGCGCATATAGTCAACTACTACAGCAGAGGTGACATGATATGAACAATGAGTCCATTACATGTGAGATTACATAGCTTGACTAAGGTGTGCATGTAAGCATACTCAGTGTTGTAAATCTACCAGACCCAAAGATGATTTCTTCTTTATCATATCACATGGGTGAACACGTCGCGCTGCCGGCACCTGCAGAGGTGAATTATCTGTCTGAGAAGCAAAGATGGGAAAACAGTCTAATGAATTCTGCACACTGTGTACCCTTGAGTTAGATACCAAAAAAAAACAAAGCAAGAGCGCACGGCAGGGTGTCGGCTGAATAGATGGCACACAAAAAAAAAAAAGAGTCAAGAAATAGTCGAAGCAAGGAGAAGAGACTTCTGTGGGCTTGGAGGAACCTTCAGGGTTGACTGTGGGCCCATCTTTAATTGGCAGGCCAGTATGCGCCTGGATGACCACCAAGTAAGACCAGCAGAGATGACCAGAGGGCAGAATGGGCACGCTACCACATGGCACTAGCTCCCTCTCCCAAATCGTCATCCTAACCCTTTCCTGAGTCTTCCCACAATCCCACAGGCGATTCCATCTGCTTCTGTTGTTCTTGTGCTCTCATTAAGGAGGGCCGGCTAGGGCAGGCAGCACCGCAAAACACACCCAGACAGGACAGGTGCCAAGCCCGGAAAAATATGCCATACATGGCAACGCATCTCATTGACCCAGTAGGGCAATATCCAAGTCCAAAAGGGCCTCGGGTTACAGCAGCTATCATTATGAGCCAGAGAGATTCAGGTTTCCCGCTAGTTCCAATTGAAAAGAACTTGAGACATTAAATATAACATATTGAAACCTTTACAACACAGAGGACAATTTTCACGGAACCCTATGAAGAATTCCTTTCCACCGTTTTTTATATTTATACATTCAACAGAATTTACTGTGTCATATTACAATGGTGTGGTAAAGCTTTAAAGGGCCCAGACAAAGGAGGCAGTGTTCACCAGTGAAATGAACCTTAAATTCAGTCCGGGTAACTCAAGCAGACTTCACCGGCCTCATCCAAACAAAACAGAGTGAAAACCGCTGGTGTAACTTCCCACTTTTCATCCCACCCTGAGGAATATGTGTGTACATTCCCCAGTCGCAGACACAGCTCTTCGGCGCAGGACTTCGTGACCATGTATTATCAAGTGTTTATTAAACTCCAGAGTGCCAGACAAAACAGGATGTCTGCAGAGTTGTTTGGATTAGGGTGTTTGGATTTGAACAACTGGGAGGAACAGACAGTTAAGTGACATTAAAAAAAATAAATAAACAAAAAATCCTGAATGCCGGATGACTCACATCCAAGTGGTCTGAACAGGCGTTGAGTGCTTAATCAATAAGTGTGAAAAATGTCAAGCAATAATCTACATTTCAGGGTTTTGAGTGGTGAAATGTGGAGCTTTTTCCTTTAGAATTACATATATTTATTTTCATTTTTTAATCCATCAGTTCCCAAATGAATTTCCCTCTCTATTTAACCTTTCTTAAGTGATTCATCACCATTTATTATAATATTATCCTCTGTATTTTGCGTTTTTTTTCAGTGAAATGCAGGTATTTTCCTATATTTAATTCACTGATCAAATCCATGTTCATTAAAGCTCACATTAAAGTTGAGGTTACTAGAGAAAACTGAAGAAAAAGTGAACTTTTCAGATAGATATCGATAACTGAATGTAAAAACAAGCATTTCCATCCACTGTCATTGATCCAAGTCCGTTGGTTTTACTGGTGAATCAATGTTGTAGAAGATGACTGTGTTTCCATGGTAACTACAGAGCCTCTGAACGTCCAAATGGGTCATATCTGATGACCATGAAAAGATGACAAACTGCATTTTACACCAATTATTTACATGTATCAATAGGATTAATGGATCAACAGGTATTAAACAGTTCAGGGGGTCAAAGGAAGATAATAACGAACATCCCATTGGTACTGATGAAAACATTACAGTCAAATTCATGTTAATGTTATATTAATTTCAAAATATTTAACACAGTACATTAAACTGTATTTCACTTCCTGTTCTGTCTGACATGTCACCATCCAAGCTACATTTTTCCAGAGTATTTTCGAAGCACAAAAACACACCAGATTTCTTCTGCAGTGTGAAATTTGACAAAAGACGACTATGTGATGCCGTCGCTATTCGAGGTCTGGATCCATTTTTAGGGCTCTGGGGCTTCACCAGTAATCAATGACAAATACCCAAAGGGGAAGAAGGGGCTTAACAGGTTCAGTAATGTTATTGATAGATAAAATGGGATGTCTCCAACACACCCACTCAGGACTAGAATCATGTCGTGATGGGATGGTCGCTCAGACGACCACGTTTCAAGCCCGACATCATGACTTCGCAACAGTAATGAACTGAAATGAGCAATTTAGTACCGACAGACTGTAAAGAATCACTATGAACAGACTTAAAGGGACCTGCTAGCCTCGCCATAGTAAGGATAACATCCCACAATGCAAAGCAGTTGAAGCCTTGAGACCAGAAATGAAAAGAGTGGCTGTGCTGAGGACCTTTCATTGTTAATACAGACGGACCGTTTGTTATTTAACTTAAAAGCGAGCATGAGAAAGATGGTATAATGTCAAGTCCTGCACAATTACACACACAAAAAAAAAAAAGTCAAACATTCCAGTCCAGCCCTATGCTATACATGCATGTGTGGTATCATATTCTGATTTCTTCATAAGATTCATCTTTCTCAAATTCAAACGGCACATTTTTTGATGTTATTACCATTTCCATTAATGCATATTGGAAAGTATTACCCTGTAAGCGATGTATATTTCAAAGGCCTTAATGGTTTTGACATTCAACCAGCACTTTAATATGTAGGACAGGGTTTTATTATTCATATTGGAGATCATTTTGATGACCTTGATGGCTGTACTGGAAATATGTATCATGCAGGATAGAATGTGCTTAAAGTCAAAAAGATGATACTAGCCGATGAACTGTGTCCAATTATTTCCTTTGCATTTAAATATCCATTATTCCAAACTTCAGCTATACTATAAATTGCAAAAAAAAAAAAAACTGAATTATTGTAAATATTGTACATCCCGGTTAAAACTGAAATGTGTAAATACTGAAATAGTGGCAATAACATCTTTCTGCGCTCTGGAGAAGGTGTAAAATGTATAATTATGACATTATAGAGAGCATTTATAATGAGTTAAGTGAAGATGTGGACTTTTCAGCAGTGCGGGATGTTATTTTGACTACACTGACAAACCTGTTGCAGCGGCTGACTCAGGCAGACGGTATCTGGAATAATTAACATAGCTATGATTTGAAGCTGCCTTAATAAAACACTATATTTCACCAAAAGGCACTGACAGCGTTAGAGTTTTACTGTTCTGGCTGGAGCGGAGGGTGCATAATTATTCAATTGTTTCTCACAAAGAGATTTGTGTTTCTTTTTTTTTCCCCCCCCACTTGTTTTGCATTTGTTAAATGTATCTAAGACTAATGGCTGTGCTTAGCCGGGCTTCTTCTCATGAATGAATACCAGTGTTAATCAGCGGGGCTTTGTTCCTCGGCACTGTATGCAGAAGACGTGCGGCTACCTCACCTGACCACCTATCAATTCGACACAAATGCCTTTGCTAATTCTTTAACTGCGGGGCCGTCCTCCATGCTAATGAGTTAACATTAGTACGCTGCGTACACCTCTGAACCTGGGTTTTAATTACACTTTGTGCAGTTTGTACTAACTCCCCTCTCAACGCGGCACTTGTCAGGGTCATTCTAAACCACTACTGTAAGGATCAGGATAAGAAACAAAAAGGATTTGCGGGAATCGTCTTCAGGGCACGACTGCGAGTAAGAGCTTAAGTTTGATTGGTGGGAAGAGGTCTGAATTATAACGGCGGCTCCTTATCCCTCGTGTAGCTTTCACCCATCTCTTGTTTCAATTAGCAGGACTCAGTCTAGTCGACGGTATCTTCGGTAAAGCCGTAACCGCTCCCCACTTCACCCCAAACTGTTGAAAGAGCAAGAATTGATTAATGGGAATTCTTCCTTTCTCCTTCACTTTCCCCTAAATGTTTCCTCCCTCTTGTCATACGCTCTTATTTTCCGTACTTGTTCTCCGTCTTTCCCCGTTCCGTTTTTTTCCATCCTTTTCCATTAGCTGTGGAGTGGAGGCTAGGGATATTAAGTCTGTTCAAGGTTACAATAAAACATGATCTTTAGGTTAAAGGACAGCACTTAATAGCGCTCTGGCCCAGATGTGCTTTTCACTCTAATCCTTACCATGTTTCTCCTCTGAGGACATGAGTTTGTGTCGTTTCCATGGCGCCACAGACACATAACGCTAATGCCCGCCAAACAAAAGAATTTGAAGCATTTTCTGTCAACAAAAGGTTCAGAATACGACGTGTTCATGAATGATTTGATATCACATCCTTAACAATTGTATTTTTGATGCCAATTTCATGAAATCTGTTTTAACAAAAATGAAATTACACCGCGCGCTGCCGTAAAAATCTTTCGTTTGCATTTTTATACACTTTAAGGCCCAATATATAAGATTTGCATGCGCCTGTTGATTCAATTTGTGAGCTAGCGACTTTCTCAGCTCACTACATCCTTCTCTGCTCCTTATACTTCACTGAGTTAAAAAGATAAAGGGTTATTTTTCTTCCTGTAGCTTTCTTGCTGTTGTCCGCCTTCCCTGTTTCTTTCTCATATTCAATTACCGCCACTGATTTTGCTGATATTTGCTACTCCAGGTACTTCAATAAACAGAAAATCACACTTCAGCCTTCAGGATCTGTGTTTGTTCTATTGTTATATTCATCGTGTTAGCACTTGAATGTCGAAATAAGCTAACACTGAAATAATGAATTATAGGGACGGGAAATTCACAATACAGCACAAATGATCAAGCAGTAGATTAATGAAATCAAAGGCCAATCTGCAAACTGCAACGGTTCCAACTTTTTTTGTTTGTTTTATTTTTCTGCAAATCAGCAAATTAATCAACAAATACTTTTTTGGTGGATGATTTATCAGCACTCCTTTAATCTTATGTTGGCGGTTTTGGCTGCGGGGCTGTAAACATTAAGAACTCTTAGAGGCCATCTGTAATCAGGCAAAACAATAAGGAAACCATTCATCTTAACCCAAAAATAGGAAATATTTCCACATTAAAAAGCTTAAAATGGAGCTTATTTAAGTTTCCCTTTTTCAATTTAAGTGCACATTTCTTCACATAAACAAATATTAAATTAAGTAATTCTTTTTTCCATTAATGACATTTAATCTTAACACTTTAATTTCATTTGAATGGTTATATTTGGTGTATGGCCTATTTTTTTATGGAAAGCAGAACTTCAAATGTAGAGGAGTAGTTTCACGGTGTGTGTTGGTAATTTTACTGAATAAAGTGATTTATTATCTCTCATCCTTCTACCATCTTTATCATTATATCATACCATGAAAACATCTTCGACCAATTCCAATGGTGTTAGCGTCACTAGATACTGACCTTTTAGTTTGTTTCTAGCCGTGTCAAGTCAATATGTCATAAAATTGTAGCTTAAGTCTGACAGAAATGAAGTCATGTGATCCAATTCGCCCACCTCTGCTAGCTTCGATTAGCTTAGAAACGAGACAACTGATGTCTGATAATAACTGGCTCCGGCACAACACAGACCCCCAACATATGTGTGAATTTTACTAATTGAACATTTAAAGCAGTTATAATTATAAAACTAAGCAATATAAACATGTGGTGTGACTTCTTGTTCATCCGAATCCAATACTCAGTATAAAAATGATGTTATTGGGTTCTGTGACGGTACTGAAGGCAGAAAAATACAGAAAAAAATAAATAAATAAACAGATTTCCTATGTATTACAGCAACATAACAGCTGTCTTGCAAACTTTTCTCACCATATCTCAATAAGACATACACCTGTGTCATCAGGTCAACATTTTACTCAATGACATGGAGCAATAAGGCAGAAAAATAAGCAATCTTGCTAAACTTACCTAAAACCTGGTGGCGAAATCCACAGTTAAACACATTGATCTGCCCTGAGATATAAAAGGCTGCTGGTATACGATTAATGTTAGTGCGTTAAATGTATGCTATGTTAGACCCCATCCTGGAGATTAAAAGTGACTGGAAGACTTTTTTTTTTTTTTTGGCTATGGATCCATTCATAAATGTAATCCGTCATCATCTGAACATCATCTGATCTAATGACTTTCATACATTTAAAGAACTGGAGGCTGGGGGTAAACTATAAAACACTACCAAATTAAAAAAGTTACACAGTACTTCAGTTTTAATCTACAAAAATGATGAAAGGAAGGTTATTTTCTTTTGCTGTAAATAATTATTTATGATATTTGTTTCAGAATCAGAATCAATGACAACGATTAGTTGGACACAATGCTGTTACACTTTGCTTCTATGTATAAATTAATTCTAGTTAGTTTAGTTTAATTTTATTTCAAGCATATAAAATCACCAGATAAACAACAATCCAACACGGACAAATAATATTTTTGACACTCGAAAAGAAGAGGAGTTTAATTATGGCACTAATTGGTGAAAAAAACTAAATTAAATCAACTTTTCCTTTATTTATTGAACTGTAACCTTAACTGAAAAACAGTAACATTATAATACAGTATTGATAGGAGTAATAGTACTGCTAAAATGTTAACAATACCCATCCCTACTTTATTTTTTTTTTTTAATTAACAGAGAATTATTCTGATCAGATCACCCAGTCCAATCAATCAACACAGAACAGAAACAGAGGAACCTGTGAAGCTTTTCTTAAACAAACAGCTCTGTGCCATAACACCGTGTATGTATGCATGAGGATACATACATACGTGTACCCTTGTTATACACCAAGCATGAGTGAACGGTGCTCATTTAAACATTCTCCCTCACAGCCGTAGGTGATGCTGTCTATGTCTAGCCCGAGGGCTTTGATACAAGCGCTCATACATTTTTCACACCTGTTAGACAGATGCGGACCACATGGGCCCAACACCGGTAACTTCTATTGACAGCCTATGGAGGTGCAACATATTGTATTCTCCACTACGCTGGGAGTATAATTGACGTTTTTTTTTAATCTGAAAAGATAAAAAAAATAAAATAAACTTGATTGATACGAGAAAAACAAGGAAAAAGCAAACCTGGAAAGTCCTTGAGGGAGAAGAGGAAGCGAGAGAATAAAATGAGAGAGTGGATGGGGGGGAACGGGAGGATGATGGAGATGGGGAGAAAAATATGCCTGTGGCAGGAAAACGAAACCAGACCAGCTCATTACTGACCCACGCGCATACAGGGAAGTACATGGAGAAAATAAAAGTCAAAACATACCGTAGGACTGACAAAAAAAAAGAAAAGATGAAGGCAGGATGAGAGATAACGCGTAAATATTTTTGGATTTCGGTATGTTTATATGGTTGTGTATCATCGTTATGGCGATTTCGTCACAATATGACAGCAGCATATTTGGCCGTTGCGTTGTCACTGGCAGTTGCCGGGTCAGCTGAACGCGGCCTGTTACAGAGCAGTCTGAGGGGTCCTCTAATGAGCAGCATACCCTCAGAATAGCAAACAAGCTTACTCTTGAATAGTACAACAGAGACGAAGATGAAAGTGGAAGCTTCACTCAAACACACAGACACACACATATGCGGCGGTGTGTTAAATGTTTCCCCCCATCTTCACGTTTCTTTTTACACCTTTTTCCTCCTCGTTCCGCGTCTGTTTCCGCTTACATCTTCTCCCCTTTTTTGTTCCGAGCTCCATCCAGTCTCTCGGAGTTTCTATCCATCTACCTATCGTCGCCTTTCTTCTCATCTTCTCCATCTTTGCTCAAACATAACAAGCTCTTGTGACTCCTACTCCGAGTGTACCAGTGGTGTCCTGTTTTTTTTTTTTTTTTTTTTATGGGGTGACAAATTAGCCCAGTAGAGAACCAGGCTGCCACCGCTGAGCAGTAAACAACAAGCTCGCCTGAGTGGAAAAATACAGGGTTCGGAGCTGTGAAGGAGCCTTTCACTGCCGCTGCTCTCCATACTGACTGGCTTCCACCCTGCTCCTGCCTCCCTCTGGCCTGAGGAGCATGCCCGCTGCTTCCACATGGCTCGTGCCCAGTAAGCACAGCCACGGTGCAATGAGCCACAGCTTAACACCATCTCAGATACTGACAGTGATTGCAGCCACGGGAAATGGAGCAGAAGGGTGGCTACGGAAGCCAAAATGACAAGTCAACAGGCCCCAGAGAGTGGGAGGTGGGTAATGAAACGACGAGATTTTCTGTTGATTTGCGAAGACGAGCCAGAACTAAGGGAGCCGCGCGCCTAACACGCTGTAACGCGGCGGACGTGATTTTATCATATCAGTCAAATTAGCCTCTACGTTGAGGGGAAAAATGTCCCGACTTGCAGCCTTCGATTTGACTTAATGTGGCGTAGATGGAAAAAAATCAGCGGGGAAATCTTTGCATTTTCGCAAATAGAACTTAAATCAGAAATGGTGTTTTAACCCTAAAAGACCTAAACAGCCACTGGTGACAAACATGATCGACTAAAAAAAATGTAAAATGTCATTTTCACATACACGTACCTACACACCTTGACATACCAGAAAAAA
>JAPQRQ010000012.1:17836469-17848881 GCA_037367365.1 Apogon talboti
GATGTTGACAGGTGTCTGGATCAGCACTTATGTTGGTCTAATGTTCTAAAAGTGATGTTCTAATGTTCTAAAATACACGTTCCGTTCACTTTTTCTTGGATTTTTTATATATACTTGGATTTTTATTTATTTATTTTTGCCACTTACGCGTAAGGAACCAAATATGGTAACTTTATTGACCTTGATTTTCTACATAATAAAAATTTTTGAAAAAATTCACAAAAGTAAGAAAGTCTTATGTCCTCCAATAACACACTAAAGTTGAAATTTAGAATTTCAGAGTTTTCTATGAGTGCCCTATAAAGTGACCAGTAGCCAGATGATTGTTTCACTACGCATCAGTTGATAAATCACATGTGAACTGGCCAGAGCATCATCTGATCTGTTGGTCAGAGATTCTGAGTGGGAGGTTTCGAGATCATGAAGCCGCAGGAAAACCACCACACTGACTAAACACTGACAGTCCTGTATTCAGTTTTACAGTTATAAATAATGAATGGACGACTATTTCGTTCTGCAGAAAATAAGCATATATGGTATTTATTTCACATTACTGTCATAAAACGAATGTAAGTCCATAATCTTTTTCACTTTCATCATAAAGGGCATTAATTATAAAGGCCTATAGATGAAAAAATATAGCAAATGACTCTGCTCACATCTTAAAGCGTAACTCTGATCTAAAAACAGAATCAATAACAATACTGTTAAAGCACAGATTCATATGCAGTGGTATCACTAACATCTTAACAATACCCATCTCTACTTAAGATAATAATGTTTAACACTTCCTCACATCTTTACATCCCCAGCCTCCTCACTCATTTACACGCCCGCATTAATACAATCTTCACATGATAAAAATGAAGACATAGCAGACTTACAAACGCAACACAATTACACAACGTACATTCATTACAATAATGAAGGAAGGATCCTCTCATGCTAATAAACGCTATTCTCCATGCGCAGTGAAGTACAGTTGAAGTTCTTCTCTGAGATTTTTGTTGTATTTGCTGAGTTACTAGAATGATAATAGAAGGCGCCACTGCCAACAACACGGCGACACAGGAAGGATCAGGAGCATGGATTTCTGGTATTACTATAACGGCGAGGAGCAAGACGGCGCATCAAGGGAGTATGAAATGTGCTGTGCTGTGTTTATGGCCATCAGTGGGCAAGAAATTCACTGATGGGATCTTTCAGATTCATTCTTTTGGCCCCAATCACCCTGAGGCCTTTTTGCCTTTGGCCACAGACACAGTGAAGACAGAACACACAGTAGCAGCGTGTTCACATTTATGCCGGACGGATACCAAACCACTTCTCAAGCGATTTGACTGTTGCAGACATATTTCCTCCATTGGAGTAAAGTCCGGAGCTTTTTTTTTTTTGCTGGAGTTGGGGGAAGGTGGTCAAACGGGTCACTTAAAAGCCGGGGGGGGGTCAAACGTATGGTCTGCGGGCCAAAACTGGGCCGCTACAGGGTCTAATCTGGCCTGTAGGATCAATATGTGCAATGTGAAAATAACACTGAAGATATTAAGAAGGGTGTTGGAATTATTTTAGTTCAGGGGCCACTGGTAAATGCTATCACTATAACCTATGAATAATGACAACTCCAAATTGTTCTCTGACTTTGTGGAAAAAAGTTAAACTACATAAAAATGTTCACGTTCAAGAGAAGTAAGTGCAGTTTTAACAATATTCTGCCTGCTACTAAATGTTTTATGTATTTGTAGATCCACTGTGATCTGTAAGTCACAATGCACAAGTGTAAATAATAAGCAGAGGCCCAATACTGTTAAAATTGCACTTATTTTTCTTGTTATTCACATTTTTTAAAGGACACTTTGTTGACATGAACATTTTCATTACGTAATTTTACTTTTCTCACTGTTATTATTTTACTGGTCCGGTCCACGTATTGGTCTGTATGTGGCCCCTGAACTAAAATGGGTTTAACAGCCCTGATCTAATCCGTCTTCTTCACATTTCGACATTGAATATTACTTCATTTAGACAAATATGGAGGTTCAGGGATGAGAATACTCTCAATAACCATTGGATGTGCACTTTCAAGCACTGAACAAGACATAGGAAACTAAATATCTGATTGCAGATGTTGAATTTAAGCAAAATATATAGCAATGGGAATTGAATTAATGTACATGTCTGCAAAAAAAGTAACGGGAGCGGAGGAGAAGGATGATGATAATGAACAGGGAGTTGTTTATTTATTTACTGAGCTCCATTTTGCTCTTCCTTCCCCTGTAGCTAAACCATTACCGTTGTTTTAATGCCACTAACATACCCAGTAGCAGCTGCAGCTTTTTTTTTTTTTTTTTTTACTTTTATTCTCTCGATTTAAGAGCCCAGGCTTGAAATGAACAAGCTGCAAATGGAATTTTACTCATTAAATCCTCAAATTTGATGATGGTGCCTAAAAAAAAATTCAAAGACAAAAAACTCCACCTGAATCCAGCTGCCACTTGTCAGTATGGGTTGTGACTTATGACACATTGTCTTTAGATGTGAGCGTTTGCATGTTTTTTGGAGTGTTGCCAATGTCGTCTAGTGTACAGTGAGTACTGAAAAGTGTGAAGTTGTGCATGCACTGATAAACGTGATCAATCTGTTTTTTCCTTTTAGTCAAAGGCATTTATGACACGCTGCAAAAAATTTACATCTGACTTAGATAAACTGAGTTGAATTTGGAAAACTTATCTTGAAACATCATTTTTTTTTAATTTATTTACTTATTGAGACTTAATTTTATTAAGATTATTTGACTTGTTCTAAGAATTGAGCTTCCCCGCTTTGACAGTACAAGTAATTTTAAGCAATATTTATAACAAAACAAGCTCCATTGTTGGGGGATGAGTATGGCGGACACAGGAAGTGTTTACCCTCAAGAAAGTTTTACTTGTTTTATGCAGTTCTGCCCATACATACTGTATATATTGAGTCATTACCTCTTCATAAGACCATATATATCATAGATTTAAAAAAAATTACTATGAAGACTTGAAACAAGCATATTCTGCTTAAAATAACAATTTCATTTTGTTTTGCATTCTATAGTATTTTCTTATTTTAAAAAATATATAATAAGTGCAATTTTCTTACTGCACTGACAGATAATTTTACTTGAAATAAGACATTTAAACCCAATAATGAGCTTAATTTTCTTATTTTTGTACAGGCCTTTTTTGTAGTGAATACAAACTGGTATGCAATCAGTTAACATTATTACTTAATTAGAATTGTTGCTGCTACATTTGCAGTAAAAAACAGAATCTATATACTCTTAGCAGGTGTGCTGCTAGGTTTTTCTTGTTTTTCTTCTTTTTTTTAATGGAGTTTTACCATTTAATGCAAACGCATACCAAGTTAATGTTTTTGGGCATGTGTGTTTCAGAAATGTAACTCCACTTAAAACAAGTCTTAACCCCTTCCATTGACTCTTATGGGGAAACAGAACCTAGATCAATAAGAACAGCCCAACCTCAAAGATGGAAGCGGTTTCTAGAGAGCCAAACAAAAGGTCTCTCAGCTACGCCTCTCTCTCGGACTTGCTCGTACCACAGACCTTGAGTTTTGTTTTATCGAATGCAGTACAGTGAAACTCAAGACATCCCTATGAGAAATCTATCACTGGACTTTGACCATGAGTTTTCTTACCGGCCCTGAATACTAAAAGCAAAGTGTTGTGACCTTTTGCCAGAGTGTGCCGGCTGCAGGGATCTAGGACAGGCTAGACCTTTTTTTTTTTTTTTTTTTCCTATTTTTTTTTGTGCATATCATTGCAGAGGGCGCAGCTGCTACAAGAAAACTGAGCACACTCCTGTCTGTCAATTAAAATGAGTGACAAATCGGGGCATTTGTAGTCCGGAGACAGTCACTCAACCCCCGCTGTCTGCACATATCATTCACAGTCTAATCTCAATCAGTTTACATCTCAATCGATCCACAGATGACACACAAGACAGTCCGATCCACCTTAAGTCCATGATTCTGCTACATTATATACGTGCGATCTGATTCACTGAGGTTTCACATTACGATTCTGCGAGCGGAGTAAAGATGCCCGGTCATCACGGCCCACGTGGGCTGTGTCTGACACTCCTGACATTCATTGATTTGTACACAGGCGTCCATCTGATGTCACTGTGTTGTCAATAACACATGCAGACTACAACTTTTCAATGGCAAAAAGTAAATTGTTGACTTTTAATTTCTGTGTCAGACCATATGTCTTTGATAAACTTCGCCTCCTCTTCTTGTCAAGTGCCACCACAGCTCATTTTCATTCTTGTGGTTCTTCTTATTCTCTTTTTGTTCATACAGTCACCAGCGACCCCATCTAAGGACGGGGGGGTGGGGTTATGTTTGTGTCATGAGCTGAAGTGGTTTTGGTTGTGTTTTGGCTGTGTCATAAACATAGAAACTAGCAGATGCGCTTGTTCAAACTGAGACTACAATATGTATTTTGGCCTCTCCGGCCTTCTGTTATAAACCTGACCTCAAACAAAGACTCATTGTACTTCCACTGAGGTGTGAAGCTCCATGAAAAGAATTTACAAAAGTTAGGTTATGTCTGAACCATAAACTTATGTAATTAATGGACAGTTTTTTGCTATTTTACACCAACAGTTTTCAATTTGGCTGTCACCACGTTAGCCTTTTGGAACGAGAAGTGACCATATTTGGACATAAGGGGCAGTACTAGAGGCATCAGAGGTGAGCTAATGCTAAGCACTAACTTACTTACTTACTATTGTAAATATCTTGTACATTTCTATACATTTTGGACATAACTTAGGCTTACACTTTATTCGTCCCGGATGGGAGATTTGTTTCCACTTGACTGTACATACAATTGTCACACAAGCACACACATCAACATCAAATAGAAAAGAAAGACATACAGAGGAGGCGGACATAACTACATAGGATTGTTTATTGTTTACTTATTTATTCATTTCTTTTCTTTCCTTGCTCATGAGTTGCTTTCTTCCTGTACTTTAACTGTTGGAACAAATTTAACGCACAAATTACGTTACATAAAGTATTTCTGATTCTGATTCTGATAAAATGGTAAACTTCATCAAGCACTGTGTAGCAAAGTTGTTTTACAGTTATGTAAAATAGGGTCCTGTTGAACCTATTAACCACAACTACAGTGGAGCTGTCAGGAAAAAAAAGAGTTTTATTTAATTAAGTATGACTCAGCAGGAAAAAAAGCTGTCATACAGGCTTGACACAGCAGAGCCGATGGACCACCAGATCACTAATTAGAGGTTCCAAATAAAGACAATTAAACAAGAATGAAAACAAAAAAATGACAGAACAGTGCAATTCCATGCTTGCCGGGGCTTTCTGGCACCCGCCCCCTATGACTATGACAGGTATTCCAACTTTTCATTCATCCACATAGGTTTCACTTTGAAGCCGAGGCCCTTATCCTAAAAATAAAAGCCTTTTCACACAAGAAATGAATTAAGGCACGGTTCAGTTTGATCTGGACCAAGACCAGCTGTTTTCATCAGACCAAGGCCGGGCTCACGGTCTAGGGTAGGTTTCAGCCGTGGATCAAGGTGAAACATGTGCAAGTGTGGAACGTGAAAGCACTTTAAAAAAAAAAAAAGACGTCAGTATATTATGAGCAATGGTGCAGTATAAAGAAGAAAACATGACCCCACTGATAAAAGCACTGGCATCTGCATCTATGTTTTATATCTATACAAGTGAGGGTTTCAGTCAAGGTCCCCTAACTCAGAGACGTATTCATAAACATGACAAGCATATGCCTGTACATAAGCACGAAAAATGTAAGGCCTGAGCTCCAAGGAGAGGCTGAAGAATCATTAAGAAAACAAAAGAAGCAAGCAGTAAAATCAAAAGTCTAATATTGCCAGCTGAAAGCCCCTGACTGCCTCTCTGAAAATTTCCGCTGCATGTCAATGATTATGTGCCCTATTTTGTTGCCTGTGATAAGAATGCATCCAATTTTACTTCCTTCTGAAGCAGTCAAGAGGTGCTCTCAAACTGCTTGCATTTCATTCCAGCCATACAATTTCAATTCCACCTCCTAACAGATTTAAAATGAAGATGACATCCTTGACTTCGATTACTGTGTCAAGGTCCATGTCCAATACAGTAAAATAAAAACAGACTGCCACTCTAAATATTTCACACATCTTCACCCGCAAACAGCAGGAAATAACTGGAAGTCTATGTCCCGTCCCCCCCCCCCCGTAAGCCTCCCCGCTGTCAACGCCATCCTCATCCTCGGATGTTAATCTGAGCGCCACGCCTCTGACAGAATGAAGTCCTCAACTCCATCTAAAACTCCTAAATCGAGCTGAAGCCAGTCCGGCTAATCTACTGACGTTGAGTGATGCAGAAGTATGTGTGCCAAACATGACATTCCAATAGAGTTCCTCCCCTGCTGTTGAGGGCTGCAAAATAGACGTGTTAGAAATGACAAAACCAGCAGGCGAGCCCAGCACTGTCTCGGCATGACCTCCGTAAATGAATGGAAGTGAACAGTAGGACAGACCAGACAGCTCCTATAACTGTCACTTAAAACAAAACATCCGTGGTGAGTTGGGAGGATGGCCTGTTTTAGACGGTTTAAGGAAGAACCGAGAGCGCGCTTATGTGTCAACGACCAAAAATAGGGTCTTCGGCGTTGGGGGGGGGGGCTTGGCTGGAAACCTACTTTTAAGAAAGGAAGTTAGTCAGACGCTTCTCCTTACAAGGACATCGAATCTCCAGATCTTCTCTCAACTTTTAATAACGTAGACAACGAAGCGACGCCGGTGAATGATCCAATACCGAATACAAAAAAAAAAAAAGCGCGCTGAAGATTATCTCTCTCTTGGGTTCAGCAAGTCTTAAAGCTCGACTTCATAGGGCCGCGGTCTGATGAAGGCCGTTCTCCCGTCGTTAAAAAGTCGTTTCAGTAGACCGGCCATTAAATTGAGGCAAGCACTGGCTGACATGTCCATCCAGAGGCATTCTACTCGCCTCATCATGTTCTTTAATCATCGAATGGAAAGAGAGCAGCCCACACCGGGGTCACTTTCAATGAGCAGCACTCCGAACAGTCAGTAGAGAGTCCAATTAAATCCCACATTTTCTGACCCATGAGCAACTATGTAATGAAATCCGAGGGTTACTGCAGGATGGATTGAGCAGACGCGGCGAGATGGATGGAGAGAAAGTGACTGGAGTGGTACTTTTTTCCCCTCAGCTTCCATACATATATACATGCATTAGGGACTGGCCAATGATTGGATCCGACATCCGCTCTTCCTGGTATGGGCGTTTGTTATTCAATACATGGTAAAATCAATTTAACTGTGTGTTAAACCTCTTGTCATTCCCAGTGTCACCTGATTGGTTACATGTCACAAGTAACAGCCTATCAACACATTATTTAGTACAGCGCTTATTATTTACAATCCCACCAGAGACAATAAACGTTACTCAATTGTAATTTAGTGGATTTTTACAGTTCTTGGCAATATTTTTTAATGAAAAGTCGCAACAATTCATGATTAGTCTCCAGGGTGAGAGTATTTTCAGGTTCTTTATCACCTTCTACGTTTTATTCCACTTAATTAGGATACTACGGGGCATTGTTTGTACTATAATTTTATATTTGCTTGGCTTTTGTGACAGTTTTTTTTCTAATTTTTTTGTTCTCATCAGTTCTGTTTACACTGACTGCCAAAGCACTTTGTAAACCACTATATAAATAAAGATTATTATTATTATTGTTGTTGTTATTATTACCATAGTAAAGTGGACATCTTTGGGTTGTGGATCAAACAGGATATTTGAGGAGGGAAACAATGATCAACATTTTTGTGACATTTTATAGACTAAACAACTAATCAAGAAAACAGTCCAATGAGTAATCACCTATAAAAAGCGTAATTAGATGCAGCCCTATAGATTACAAATAATCAATACCAGCCCTGGAAGAAAAAAACCTATGAATGGTTATGTAAATGCTTCCATCTAAATGCACATTCAAGAAATAAACATGCTCCAACTCCTGTAAATAAGGCCTGTGTTGTAATTTCACTTACTTGGTTAAATTAACATGGGGCGGGGGGGCAGAGCAAGAATCCTGGGATCAGATGCAGACAACAGGGAGAGATAGAGCCAGTGAGAGGAAGAGGAAGCCAGCAATGTCAGGATTCTTAATCCCTAGGACACATGAGTTATCAATCTCCTGTAAATGTCAGGCTCTAGGATGCCCTCATGAATGATGGATATCTGCCTTGTTTGTTTTTTTCATCTTCTCTACATTGTATTATTGACTGAGCGCCACCGAGGGCTTAGAGTCTATCTTGAGAGGTAATACTCCCTCCTTACAGTGGCAGCAATACCTGAATCACAATCACCCCAAACAGTGAGGGTTCAGCAGGAGAAAACAAGGTGCTGAGTTCTGTGAGGCATTAATTGAATTTGTTCCCGCAAAAATAAAAGCATGACTACAGATATGTGAGCATAGCGAAAACTAAATTTAGAACTTTAGAACACATGCACTATAGATGTACTTTGTACCGCCTGCAATAAGGCTGGAAGACACCTTAAATCGCAGTCCTGATCAGCAGTTAAGTTGTTTTTTCTGTTTATTATTGAGGCACCCTGGAGCACCCTTAAGGGCTTTTAGAGCTAAGTATAGACCCCACATTAGTCTGCTGAAAATGCATAACCAAAGTGGCAGCTTCTTAACAGAAATGTTCACCATGTCATGCTTGATCATGTCCCTCAGTCGTATCTACTGGCTCTTATATTAACATATCAAACTGCCTGGATTATCCTACAGAATATAAATGCTAACATCCCATAACAAAACAATGTGATAGCAAAAACAAAAACAAAACCAAAAAAGAAACATGGCCTCAGGTTACAGCAGACTCTCTGCTGGGCACCAGAGACACACTCCAAGTCTCCACAGGAATATTATTGGGATCTTGTGGGATTATTGCGCTGTGAATTGGAGTCGTACTCCAGCTCAGGCAACTACTCATGGAGGAGGGGGGAAAAAAAGAAAAAAAAAGTCACCGATGATTCCAGTCTCTGCCACACTTGGCGGTTGCTTTCCTTGTGCTCGAGGGAAAAGGCTGCATAATTCTCAGAGAACCAATTAATTTTTAACATTTAGTGCCCAGCATGCACTGCTTTTGCATTAATTGCTGCATATCAATATGGATCTATTTGTACGGCGCCTGTTTGTGGCACAAAGTTTAATTTCCAAGGAGATTAATTCATTATGGATTATTAATCGGATTAACATTTTAACAGCCGTGCGTCAATAACACATTTATGGCACATGTTCTACATCATTAACAGTGAAAACTTCAGAGTAAAACAACTTAGTATATGAGCTGAAATATGACTAAACACCACACTGATGTGCACTTTAAGTTTGGTGGATATTGATAAATTCATGGTTGTGGATATAGTGTGCGTAAAAGTAACGTTAAACCGAATGAGAAAATGACAGACTACATGCAAGAAGTATCATGAACACATGATGCATCAGATCCATTAGGAAGCACCATTCAGTTCAGTGCCAACATAGCAGGGGAGCCACAGACACCAGTGGACCCGAGTGCGGACTAATCGGCACCGTGCCGAGAGAGTGCCCCTCTTACCTTGAGCCGGTGTGGAGTGGATGAGCGTGGAGAAAAATAAAATCCATGTGGCGCGCCACATCGATCCGCTCCAGGAGCCCTCCAACATGGTCCCAAACCGGGAGAACGGGACAACAAGTGCCCGGTGTGGTCGAAACATGATACAGCGGCAGTCCTTGGTGCGGTCTCTCGGAGTCTGGGGGTGTGAGGGAGGAGGAGGAGGGAGGAGGAGGAGGGGAGGGGGGGGACCTGCGGCCACTCGAGCCGGGCAAAGTGCGCGGACCTGCGTGCGCAAAGCAGAGCCGAGGAACGGTGCCGCTGCAGCCCGGGGGGAATCCGGTTAAATTCGGAGCCTCTGCCGTAATTCTCTACCAAATCCACGGGCTGTAGATGGAAATGAGTTGTTTTCTGTTCTCCAAATTAATGACAACTCAAGGGAATCCGTTAGGTTCAGTCCAAATGACAGTCCACGTCTGTGCACCTGTGAAGGAGGACGCTGCACCTCATACTCGCCGATACTTTTCATCCACACTTCTTTGCTTGATGTGATCTCTTCGGGTTTTTGTTTTTTTTTCCCTTGAAACTTCAGCTTCCCTACCGAATAGTTACAACCTTCCGAAAGCCACGGACACAATTCCTCCAGTTGCTTTCTTTTGAAGAGAAGCGCCAGATCCACGGTGCACACTCTCCTAAAGTTGCTTCCCCGGTGCGCACCGTCAAGGTCGGCCGTTCCGTTTGACAGGCCCACGGAGAGGAAGTTCAGTGGGTCTGAGAGCAGAGGAGGAGGGCGTCGAGAGAGGGAAACTTGCTGCCACAGACGGAGCCTGCCGTGGAGAGGAGCCCGGCTGCCGGTGTGCGTCGGATGAGGACGAGTCCCGAGGTCTCTATGAGGAAACATGAGGATGAAGTGGGAGCGCAGCGCAGGTCGCCACCATGCGGCCGTGCGTAAAAACGCACTCTCCGTTACAGCACAGCTGAGACACACATCCTTGGATTTTCAGAGGAGGATTTTATGGCTTTCCAGATCACAGAAAGGTGTAATGAATGTGGTCCTTTGTTAAAAATGATTACAAAACACGTGTTCTGCCTGTGTTTCAGTGGTTCACAGTGGGCTGTTTGGGCGCCTGAGGACGAAGCACTGTAATATTTCTGTAGAAAATTACACTGAGGCTGAATTTTCTATTGTTATTTGACCAAAATGTGTATAGGATTTGTACCTTTATGTTGATCCTTTTCAGTGATGACGCTGTGGTTTGTGCATCACTCACTATTGTTCTTTTCCTTTTTTTTTTTGAGCTGGAATGTAAATCCCATCTCTATTTGAGGTGCATTTACATAAATAGGAGAAGACGCCTGTGTCTGTGCCGGGTCTTTAAACAGTCAGGCCTGAAACTGCTGCGTGTTATCTCGTCTGTGTTCACTGTGGAAGGAGGACAAGGGGGAGGAGAGGGTGAGAATGAATGAGTGGGAGACAGACAGAGGAACAGCAAAAGAGAGAGAGAGAGAAGGGGGGGGGGGGTGATAAAGAGTGACTGAGCAAATGCTGTTTCCAAAATGACAGTATCACTAAAGTAGAGGCCGAGAGAGAGAATGAGAGAGCATGACTGAGCAAATGTTCCTGTCTTGAAAATGACAGTGCCTTGCCAGGAGAAAGCAGGAGTGCTTAATGTTAGTAATGTTTTTTTTGGTTTTTTTTTGTTTTTTGGTTTTTTTTACGAATGGTGAGTCCCATCTAAGCCACCACGGGGCAGCAGGAAAATAATGCACCATGGTAATAGCTTCTGTTGTTTCGCAGCATGATCTTTGAGCTCCTATTGGCTCTGGTATTGTTATCCAAAAAATGTGATACCTAGCACAAAAGTTAATAACAGGGGAGTTAACATCAGGAAAACCAAGACAGAGTGCTTCCTCGGCCACCCCCAGGGCCGCTCAGGGGCCCGTTTATGATTTTTCAAAGCACTTACTGTGACAGAACTCAGCAAGAGGGTAATTTTCAGAATCCCTGGACACAGTATTTTGAGCCACAGCTTTCTTCAAACAAGTGGCAGAGCTGTTTGTTTGTGTGGCATTTCTTCTCTAACCCCCCCCTTCCTCCTCCTCCTCCTCCTTTCCCTGCAGATGCCAGTGCCGCCAGGTGTTAGCACTTGGTGTTGTAGAGCAATAGCTACTTGTGATCACAGGTGCTAAAGCAGCTTACTGCGAGCTGTATTCACCTCAGTACGAAGCACTCTCTTTTTATCCAGCCCTAGAATTAACTGCACGACCGGTAATGATGATTCGGGGGTTATCTGGAGCAGATTGCAATTATTTGAAGTTACCCTGACTTTTGCTCTGGGAATTTGTCTTTAACACCTTAAAGCATTTGATGCCATTTTTGGCCCAAGGAGGAGGAAATGGAGAGCTGTGTACAAAAAAAAAAAAAAAAAAAGCATTCAGAGAATCATCCCTCCTGAGCACACAGGTGGAAGACATTAACAGTACAGCTACATTCACCATGCAGATGCCAAAAACACCCTCACCATTTCCAACAAAAACCCTCATCCACCTATTTGTCATAATAAATGTTGTCACTGTAACCACAGAAATATCTAATGTCAACATAATTTACCAATAAATCTTGCAGTTCGGGGGTGTAGCTTGTGAACAGGGGAGGGCAGGTAACTGCTTATAGCACCCCCCCCCACCCCAGTCTTTGAGGGTTAACCCATGAAGACCCAAACATCCATCGAAACCATTTAATACCTGTTGAT
>JAPQRQ010000012.1:17865510-17879087 GCA_037367365.1 Apogon talboti
CCACGACTGCACATGCGCCATTCATGACCAGAGTCTGTAGTCTGTATGTCACCAAGAAATAACACAGGAGACGCATTATAATTCTGAGACAGTATGATTGTAAGCTAAGGAATGACTTTTACATAACAGTAGGAAGTCATCTGTAATGTTGTACAGTTTGTGAGTAACCTACACAACACTGGTGACAGTTAACCAAGGCCAAAGCCTACGTCCAGTCCAGGCTCTTTCACATTCATTAGCGGCAGACGAGAGCGAATGTAAAGCTACATCAAAGCTAAAGCGTCATTCTTTTAGGCGTGAGTGAATCCCGGGCTACGAGCCGATTTGACGGATCCGAACTGTCACTCAGCGCGGACCCGACTTCTGTCTGAAATTCCCTCTGTGTTGAGAAAACGCCAAACACTGACACCATCTGACTCAGTACTCAGCTGTAACCCTTTACCAGCCATTTGAGCACTATCTTTATCCAGTAACACATTACATGCACCCCAGCTACAGGAAATCTACAAATGGACCGCAGATCATGTGTACCACCACATGAAAACACACACACACACACACACACATATATATCTCCAGCACCCACCGGGACTATTTCTCAGAGGCATCACGGATCAAACATCAGTCAATGCTGAGCAGTAATTGGTGCAAACGTGAAACCCTGGGCACCTACATCAGATGAAGCATTGATGTTTCTCCACCTACTTAAATGCGTGTGGGTCAATGCATGTGTCATGGAGCCTGCAGCAAGGAAAGGCCTCCACTGCCCACTGCGGTGATGGCACAAAGCGGATCAGGTTTACATGTGTGAGTCTTGACCATCATGCCCCCTCATTCTAGAAGGCGGTGGTCAAGGCTCTTACTCAGACAAGGAAAATTCTCGTTTGATGGTAAAACATAATAAAGACATTATTTTTCATCAAATTTCTCAGCTGCTCGCTTCCATTATGCTGTAATATGTTGAAATATGCAAAAAATAAATAAATAAATAAATACATGATCAGTGTTGGAGAGTGATGGGCTTTTTGTAATTAAACTATTAAATGTAACAGTAATTTGTTGCCATTAAATGAAACTATACTAATGATCACAAAGAGGTGACATCTGAATATATTCACACTCATTTCAAAGTATATATGTAGAGATAATCTTAATCTTGATCTAGTTTACACAGTTACAATTGTACTGTTTACACTACTTACACAGGTACATATTTGTTTACATGTGTTTACATTGTCTATACTGTTATATTTGCACTGTTTACACCGTTACACATTATTTATATTGTTTACTCTACTACATTTGTACATTTGTGTACTACTTTTATGTTTTTTTCAATTTTACCCTTTCATAGAGTATATGTCTAATTTGCACATATTTTTCGATTGCACACTATTTTATATGATGTACTTTTTAATACATGTCTGTATCTTTTATGTTGTTACATAGATGTAAGTACACAAGTGGTGTAATGACAATAAAGTCTATTCTATTCTATTCTATTCTATTCTATTCTATTCTATTCTATTCTATTCCATTCTTTTCTTATTATTTAGTGAGTTCATAATGCCAATTTTACTTGTATAAAAAAGGTGGAGCAATAGATGCACATTAATCTTTTTCATGAATGCATGACATAATGATAATAATAATAATAATAATAATAATAGTCCCTGAGCACCTTCAATGGCAGCCCCCAATGTGCAATTATGTGCTAATGCTAATGCTAATGCTAGGTACTGTGTGTTTTTTTGGATGGGTAAAATGTAGACACTGAATTTCCCTACAGGGATTAAAAAGCGAGTTCACCTTCAAGTTTTAACAAATGTGGACATCATGGACAAAGAAGTCAAATGGCAAGGTTCTTCTTCTTTATTGTTAGTCTGTTGGTTAGGGGACAACCTTGTCCTTGGTTTACAGGCTTCTCCATCTTTTGTTTTGAGCAATATTTAGTTTAGTTTTTTATTTTGGAGTCCAGGGTCGGCATGTGTAAAAAAAAAATCATCTCCACATCTAAATAAAATCTTCCTCTCTTGTTTAACCTTGGGTCACTTCTTTTAATTACAAGAAGTATAATGTAATCAGTTACATGATTTTGATGTAGAATAGTTCCCAAAACCTCTCACTTACTGAAAATAAATCCTGCATGGTCACTATCTCACATTTCTCAGGGACCATTATTATTGTTGTTGTTGTTGTTGTTGTTGTTGTTGTCATGATGGGGGTTGATGATACTAAAGAAGGTCTGGATTTGGTCCCTGAGCACCTTAAATGGCAGCTCACTGCTCCTAATGTGTGTATTATGTGCTAATGCTAATGCTAGGTACTGTGTATGTATTAGGATGGGTAAAATGCAGACACTGAATTTCACTATGGGGACAATAAAGTAAGTTAACCTTCAAGTTCTTACATATGTAGAGATCACAGACAAAGTAAAATGGCAGGGTTGTCTTTTTAATTTTAGTTACTTTAGTTCAGGGACAATGTTGGCCTTGGTTTACAGGTTTCTCCATCTTTTGTTCCTTTAACTGGGGGGGCTCTCACATCCTGCATTTCCTCATTTTGTTTGAAGTGATATTTAGTTTTTTATACTGCAGTCCAGGGTCGGCTTCATATGTATTATTGGTGTGTGGGCCCCAGATTTGTGTAGTATATGCTCAAATAGGAAAAAAAAAATATATAAAAAATCAGCTCCACATTTAAATAAAGTCTGTCTCTCTTGTTTAACCTTAGGTCACTTCTTTTAATTACAAGTAATCCAATGTAATACATTACACAACTTTTATGTAGAATAGTTCCCATAACCTCTCATTTACTCAAAGTAAACCCCGCATGGTCACTAGCTCAGATTTCTCTCTCTGTATCCGTGTGGGCGTCATGACGGGGGCTGAAGGACCTGTAAACACACAACAATACGTGCGCATGAACAGCTATTGCCTATTGAAATTAATTCACATATTTGCCCCTGCCATACTTGATGGCTTATAGAGAGATTTTCTTTTCTTCCATACACCTCAGAGAAGATAATAGCAATCTGTCAGAGCAAGGACATGCGATAGATTCAGTGTTGAACTAGTTCTGGAACCAGCACTTTTACTCATGCCTGCCTTTCACACATCAGATTCGTGCAAATATCGCAGCCTTGCCTTATCTCGCCTTGTGTGTTTTTTTCAGTCATTTTATGAAGAACATCTCATATGGATTGAACCCATGTGCATTATAACATGTAATTCTCTATTACTCTGGCCTTGTCCACATTTACCCTCATTCTTACCTCAGCCATAGATTTACAAAGAATGACAGAGCTGCTTTTCTTTACCAACACCCCGAGAAGCAGCGAAAACATTTTTTTTTTTTATTAACCTGGGTGAAAAGTATTGCCTAAATATCATCACATCAACCGAGAAATTTTGCAACACTTAGCAAAAGCTTTTTAATTTCAGAATTTCTTCAGTACATTATGTGGAGCTAATTGCTTATTTTTCCTGTGACACTGAATTTCAGAGGGATTCTTGCCTGGATGACAGTCTTTTTTTTTTTTTTTTGCCATAGCTGAGGAATCTGCATAGAGGAATGTTTATCTGCTCCAGTCCAGCGCTCTCTGGTTCCAGATTTCAGTTTGCATTTCAACATTGTCCTGTCCTGCGGTCTGTCTGTGTGGAGCTTGTCCTGGTTTGTTCCCAATTTCACCTCAGAACTGCTTCACCGGCTTCTCTCTGGGTTCCTGAGCCTCACCAGGCCGTGTCACAAGTTTCATAAAATCTACCTTTAACCCATAAAGACCCAATGCTACTTTTGTGTCAGTTCCAAAATATTTTTTTCTCTATTTATAACTTTTCTTAGGTGATTTATCACCATTTATTACGAGACTATCCTCTGTATTTAGCATTTTTTCAGTGAAAATCCTATATTTTTCTATATTTAATTCACTGATCATGTAGATGTTCATAAAAGCTCAGGTTAAAGTTGAGGGTTATTATATCAGAAACAGAGAAAAAACCTTTCAATTTATTCTAATCTTTAATGAACATCCACATGATCAGTAAGTTAATATAGGAAAATATAGAATTTTTCATTTAAAAGTGTGAAATACAGGGGAGAATTTTATAATAAATGGTGATAAATCATGTAATGAAGGTTCAATAGAGAGAAAAAACCAATTGGGAACAGTCACTTTATGGGTTAATAGAGATGTGCCATGGATGCGTCTATTAAACAGCTGTTGAAAATGACAGATATGCTGCTGTTGGAGAGGTGTCATACAATAAATGATAACATCATTTGGAACAATGGATTCCACTGGACAAGTGTATCTCAACATTGATGGAAATGCACAAAAATCAATATGTTTTTCTCCTGATATTTACTGTGGAAATGAACGTTTAATGTGCAGGGCAGCATGATGGGGTTATAACTACTGCCTCACAACAAGAGGGTCCTGGGTTTGATCCCAGCGGGGGGTCCTCTCTGGTTTACATGTTCTCTACACTGCAAAAAATGAATATCGGACTCAGATAAATTGACTTGAATGTGGAATATTAATCTTAAAAACCACTTTTTTAGATTTATTTACTTATTGAGATGTAATCTTGATTTTCATCTTGAGCTACCCCACTTGGATATTACAACTAATTAATATAGATTAATTAGTTGTAGAGATGCAGTACATAAATGAAACAACTAGATATTACAAGTAATTTTAAGCAATTTTTATAACAAAGCAGGCTCTGTTGGGAGATGAGTATGGCTGAAACTGTTTGCACTCAACAATTGTTTACTTGTTTTATGCAGTTTTGCACATATCCTCTTGAGACACAGGAAAGTAGAAGTGTAGGCTTTTTTACATTAAATAATTGCCTTTATTGGAAACAGCACAATGCAACAGTTTTTTCAGATGCATTTTTAAAATTTTAATGGAAAGTCCTTTGCAGTGGACAGCATTTTTATTTATTTATTTTTTTAATAAAGCGTCGAAACTCTTGTCCCCTACAGAGGACAAAGATTCATTGTTGGGTCTCAGGAGGATAAATATATACACTACCATAGATAAAAATTTTTAAAAAAAAATTACTATGAAGACTTGAAGCAAGTCTATTCTTCTTAAAATAAGAACTTTAGCATTCAATGATCCTTAGACAATATTTTCTTATTTTAATAAAACTTGATAAGTGCTATTTTCTTACTGCACTGGTAGATAATTTTACTTGAAATAAGACTCTAACCCAATAATGAGTTTAATTTTCTTAGTTTTGTGCAGGTCTTTTTTTGCAGTGTATACTTGTGCGTCCTCCCACTGACTAAAAAAACGTGCATCTCAAAAAGGTTAATTGATCAATCTAAATCTAATCACGGCTAAATAAATATTGAATTAAAACCAGTGGATGGTGTCTATAGTAGAGGGTCTCAAATTCCCCTCTCACCCATGAAAAAGCGTACAAGATTGTTTAGTCGCATCCTGTTGTCAGAGTGAGCAACATCGGTGCTAATTAAACAGTATCATAGTGTCATGTGACATCGCGTCAATCAACACCTTATGTAGTGAAAGTAGAGCTGATTTTCAACTGTGCAGACAAACGTATCTCACAGAGTATTACTTATTTATAAGTGGTTTGAACAGTTCATTTCTGACCACCATTATAAACAGTATACAGCAGGCTTAATTATTCATAAACCAGATTTACTGCCTATATTCTGTCACGAACCAATCATGAAGATTTGTCTGTCAAAGCTCATACAATATACATTGTTGATATAATTATTACATCAGTGTATCATGATGTGGAATCCATTTGCAGCCTCTTCATTTGCAGATCTTGGGTTGGTCAGACTGGAGGTTGTAATGGATAGAACTGTTTGGCTGATTCCTATTAGTAATGACTCTCCAACTGTCCTCATGTCTACGCACCACAGGGGTGTCAAACATACGGCCCGTGGGCCAAAACCGGGACGCCAAAAGGGTCCAGTCTGGCCGGTGGGATGAGTTTGTGAAATGAGTTGGAACAGTTACATACTATCATCATCACCTATAAACAAAGTCAATTCCAAAACTTTCCTTTGTTTTTTAGTGTAAAAATGTAAAATTGTATGAAAATGTTTATATTTACAAACAATCTTTTCACAAAAAATCTAAATAACTTCAACAAATATGAACAATACATGTGTAAATGAGAAGCTGAGGCAGAGTGTTAGTAAAATTGTACTTTTTGCCAAGACATTTTGGGTTGTTTGTGGTTCTTCACATTTTTTAAAGGATACTTTGTAGATGTAAATATTTTCATAACACAATTTGACTTTTTTTGATGTTATTTTTGGTCTGGTCACATTGGGCTGTATGAGTTTGACATCCCTGCTCTACATCACACTACTCATTTCTTTTGGTTGAATTATAAATTAGTTGGAATTTCCTTAATATTCAACACATAGTTCTTTTTATTTCATCCAAATTCTGAAATATCAGACACTAGCCGTAACTCTGACATTATTAAAGTCAAAGCTGAAAGCATTTCTGTATAGTTCTGCATATGCCTCTTTTGTTTTTATTTCACCTATTTTACTTCTTTTTAATTCTATTTAAAATTCTTTATTTTACTATTAGTAATATTCATTCGTGTCTATGTATTTTAGTAAAGCACTTTAAATTACCATGTGTATGAACTGTGCAGAAGTGAAGACTCTTCAACAGACATGTATGATTCAGGTGACGTATTTCCAGTTGGATAATATTTTTAGAAAGTAATACGATACAATGGAATGAGGTGAGAATAATAGATAGAAACGTGGATTATGATGCCATATGTTATGTTTCCTGTTAAAGGTTGAAACAGCCTCTCCAGGTGTTCCATTGTCATCTCTATTCCCTGTTACACATTCATGTGACTTTTTCCCCCCCATAATTGGTTTGTGAATCACTGACTTATTACAACCTTGACCTTTTATCATCAAAATTTAATCAGTTCATTGTTGCGTTCAAGTGGCCATTTGTGCTAAATTTGGGAAAATTCAATCAGGCCATTCATGAGATATTGTGACATATTTTATATCGTATTTAATAACAGTGGCAACGTTGAGAAGATGCGTGACAGACAGGGATCAAAAAAAGAAAGGGGGCCCCACAGGGACTACTTATGTAGAGAGCCCAATAAGTAGGTTTTGGTTGTTCTTTCTTGTAAAACTACTTAACATAAACGTACAAGGTAAACAAGCACATTCCCTTTTACTCATACATTACCTTGAGCTTCTATGTTTAGCATCAAACACAATGACAGCCTAATTGTTGGTTGAATTAAAAAGGAAAGTTTCAAGTAGGTGTAGTTTGGCTGTACTGCATCTGTTTACCCCAAGGGGTGGGTTGTTGTAGCAATCAGGGAGAACCACAGGAGACCCGGAACACTCTGATTTGAAACAAACAAATCGTCTGCCCATTATGACTCACTGTAGATCTGGCTGGTGATGCCAGGATGCAGCTGTCACTCTCCTCGTGGCAGAAATGAATCCACTCTGACATCTGCAGTGGCATTTTGAATGTCAGACACATGGGGGGCCATTTCAGTTCGCAAAGATTAACTTTGGCCTAAATCTACTGCCGCCTTTTTACACCAAAGCTGACTGGATTTTCCCCGGTGCCTTTGTCAGGTGTCCTGACTACTTTGGAGAGATTTGTGAAGTTGGAGGTCCTGGAGAATTGTATTCATCTGAGAGGTCATTTGCAGACACCTTAGTGAATGGATGCGCCAGAACAGTGTGTCTCATACGACCTGGTGGGTAGATGGGAGTCAGCGCCGACACCTCCAGCCCGAATCGCACTTGGCGATAAAAGACATGTCCCTGTTCACATAGTCTGGTGTGTTATGTGTCTGCAGGTTATTCTCATATCTCACCCTGAAAACCGCAATATGACCTGCATACAGGCTTTTCAACCTATCTTTTACAAAATATTGATTATTTATTCTTCTGTTTATCACTTAAAACAACTGGTATTTTTAACTGTATTTTTCTTGTAGATGTTTGTAGCCGTCAGACTTTATAACAGTTCTCAGTAATACTACTTAATTTTTATAGTACATTTTAATTCTATCTATCTATCTATCTATCTATCTATCTATCTATCTAAGAATGAATAAGTGCACAAAAAGACACATGACAAGGTGATGATATTACATAAACCAACAATCCATAGCAAATTCAAGAATACTTTGGAGTCCTGCCCCTTCTGGTGTGCAACAGTAAATTATAAACAAATTATTTTCTGATTCTGGTGGAATTGTGCCACTATTTACACATATGATGTTTGCTGATTTTGAAGATAATTTTGCAAGCCAAGAAGGTCAAAGTTTGTTGCAAAGATAATAAGAAAAAGACTATTCTTGTGTTAAACAGCTGAATGGACTGCATCTCTTCTTGCTTTAGGTACATGTCGCCAAAATGGCCATTGATTTGTCAATTTTGACCTCAATCTTCGAAAGCAAGGTGAAAAAAATTATTTAAAAAAAGACTAGAGAAATGCTATAGTCTGGTCACGTTGAAGCTGTGGAGACATCTTCAACTGTTTTCAACATAAGAGAAGAGAAACAGTTACAATGAAGTCACCTCGACAACTTTCAGGTGCACAGTTTCTATTTACATATTTACACAATCTGGTAATTTCTTTTTTTCCAAAATAATGTTGGCCTTATCTATTGATTTCATTGTAAGGATTTTAGGTTATGTATATAAATATTGAAGTTTCTACATGGTCTGCAGTTTTAAAGTCCACCAGAGATCCATTTTTGCCGCTGATAAGACAACACTTTCGCCACTGCAAAAGAAGCACTTAAACCACCTAAACAAAAGTGATCCCCAACTTTCAACAGAGATAGAACCACAACTCCAGTGTGTAGTAATTTCTCCACACTTCGACACGAAGCTTTAGAGCCGACAGAAACAGAAGACGACAGTTAATCAAAGACAAATGAAGCTGCCAGTGCTCAAAATATCCAATCTGCTGAACTCAGCCCAGAGGACCAGAAACTAACTTTAAGATGACAGCAAAGGCGCTGACCAATCAGTATACTGTACCTCCTGCCTGGCTATGATGTTAATGCTCATCTCCATAACAAGGTGCAGATGCAGATGAAGTGAGAAACACATCATTTACTGCCAAGGAGGGAAAACAGCAGCATATACAAAATACTGACACCAATTTGTCATAACTTTGTAATAAGTGCACCCTGCTCACCCCACATGTATAACCTCGTGTTGCTTTTCCGAACGCTGGTTTCCAGGCAGTTTGAATAATTTCGATGGGCTGTAATAAATTTTAGGGGGACACAGTCGACTGATTTAACTATTAGCATTTTAAGACCTAGCTGGGGTAAAAACATGTCTGTTGAATAATGTGTGCTGCATCTTAAAGCATCTTACAGTGTTACTAGTAAAGCTGTATATTTTAATGCTGAATTTAATTTTATTGAGTCAGTTGTTGCTTGTGTTAGATTAGATTAGATTAGATTAGATTAGATTAGATTAGATTAAACTGTATTGATCCCTTGGGCAGAGCCTTTGGAAACTAAGGTTGCAGTTGCAGCACAACAGGAAATATACAAGTATAACAAGAATTACAAGACAAAAAGAAAGAAAATAGTAATAACAATAACTATACAAACAGCAGTGAAATACAGGCAATGGCACATTAGAAGTAGTAGTAGAAATAAATAATAAAATAGTAATAATCATAATTAAAACACAAAACATAATTTTATGTTTAATATTTTAATATGCACTATACACACACATACATAGCTTTATAGTAACAGAAATAATCAATATCATGAAGTGATAATAGTAATAGTAGTCAAAACAACGATATAAGTAAATAATAAGTATGTAAGTAATAATTACCCTTTACTTACTTATATATTGTTGTTATGATTTATAAGTAACAGTAATGTTGCCGAAAATAATATTAAAAACAAGTTCTGTGTGTTCAATAAAAGCAGTAGGACATTTCCATGACATTGAGTGTAAGGATGAATTTTATACAATACTGTGTCATTGCCGCCAAACAGCAATCACACAATTATACGCCTTGTTGGAAATAGACATCACAGCGCCATGATACAGTGTACTGTTCTAATTCAACCTGACAAAGCCTGTTCTTCTCAATCACAGTGACGGATTACCTTTTCTGAATGCCTAAGACATCTTGGAAATCATCCTGCAGTCTGGCAGATATGGCAGAATTCATTTAGAAATATTGTTGATCATGTATGAAAAATAAATAAATATGTACAGGCAAAGCATTAACTCCTGCATAATAATAAGAACTGTCTGTAAAACAATAGCTATGATTCATCCTCTGATATATTTTTTCTTTATCAAAATGTTGATACATGACATATTTGTTGTAAAAATGCATAATAAAGTAATGTAATTTATATGTATTTATTTGTTATATTTTATTTTACCAAAAAATAGAAAGATACATTTAAGGTCAAGACTGATCCTAGTTTTCTCTGCATGTCGAGGTGTAAATGATATTAGTTAAACACTGACACCAGGTCTGTACTCTGTTTGGCTGATACTCGTAGCTTGGGAATGGAGATTGGGTTATGAGATAATTTCTGGAGGTCACCAGATGGTTGTGGAGGAAACAAGCATTGAAGGTTAAATCAGATGAGTTCACTGTCCTTGCATCTCTCAATTAGGCTTTGGTAAACCTCGGTAGCAACATGAAAAAAATGGATTCTGCTTGTACCCAGCTCCCATGAACCGCTAGTAACAGGAGTTCCACAGCTGATAACGTGTTTATTTGGTGTCAAGGTGATTTACCGGTAAAATAACAAACAAAAGACCTGAGATTTAACAGCCTGAGATTATTTTGATATTTATTCCAAGTATCTCGACCTAGTGCGACAACACACTGACTGGCCTGGTTGAAGGTGGAGGCCACGACTGACAGGGGCAGGAACAAGGCACACCTACAGCCCTTCACACCCAGATAAACCAGCAAAGGGAGAAAGATGCACCAATTCACAAAATTAGAACTGACAACCTGAAAAATACTCACACGCCCCAGGGTCATAACACCAGCAGTTTTGGAGGAAAATGTTTAGTGAGGTCCTTGACCGTTACTTATCAAATCATTTCATCCTCCAGCCAAAAGAAAATATTTATACCAATTTTCAAGACATTTCCTGAGGACTTTTCAGAGATACGTGATGTTACAATTACCTTGACCTTTGACCTTATGCTGCCAAACTCTTTTCAGTTCATCCTCTAGTTCCAGTGAATGTTGGCAATGAATTTGTTAAACGGTCTATGAGGGTGATCTTGACATATCACAACTTTAATGATAATACAGATAAATAGACAAACCCTGTATCATCTCTACCTGTGATCTAATTTACATTTGAATGGATGAGATTGTGAGTTTGTGTTAGACTTAACCCTTTATCGGGCAAGTGACTATTTTTGGTAATTACTACACACATTACAAGACAGTGATAGCAACAGTTAGAGTGAGTCAACAATCTCAGGTCCAATGTGGTCTACAGGGTCTGTAAGGTCCACCTCTGCATGAACAGTGTACCTGCTTTGTTAGGTACCATGAAGTAATGGTACTAATGTAAGTAATGATGTTCAATGTGATAATGTGGATGTTGACAGGTGTCTGGATCGGCACTTATGTTGGTCTAATGTTCTAATGTTCTAAAATACATGTTCCTTTCACCTTACATGTGTTTTCTTGTAAAAAAATATATACCTCTTGGATTTTGTATTTTTATTTATTTATTTGCCACTTATGGGTAAGGAACTAAATATGGTAACTTCATTAACTGTGATTTTCTACAAACACACTCATCTCAGTTGAAATATACTAATTTTTCCATTTCCACTTGCGTAGTTGTGAGTCTTAATGCAACCATACTTAACATATCTAGTCACCAAAAAGTCCTTTCCATCATACAGTGCATCAGCTGGTGAACTGTTTATGTGTTTTTACATTAGGGTGTCATGAGCTAAATGTCCTGGCATTATTGGAGGAGGGGGTTGTGAACACCAACCTGATTATTCCTGGGGGTCATGACTCAAAAAGGTCAAGCTGTAAATAGGCATGCAAGTTTAAATGCCATTCACACAGACGCCCTGTGAGTGACGAAACCTGTATGTACGACTTCTCTACAGAAAATCCCCTTCACTTTAGTGGGGACTTCTCTATTTGAAGAAATAGATAGATGGGTCCAGTTTCTCTGTATATTTAGCAGTATATGTATGTTCTTAGTTTAGTGATTTATGTATGGTTTTTGTATGGTCATAAGCATATGCAGTAGTGGAAACGTTTTTTTTTTGGGTACCCTAAAAAATGTTTGTGTTTCAAAAGTTGTGGCTGCATCAGACAGACACAAACAAATGCAAATGATTTGATTTTCTTATTACTGACAAGAAAAAAGTAAATAAATTGGTGACAGTTTCAACATGTCATGCCCTGGATGTCTGTCATTATCTGGTTTTGGCCTTGACAGAACAGAGCACGTGCAGAAGGGAGCATGTGGGTTTGGAGAATGGAACAATACTTAACAGCGTTAAATGACTAGCGCAATACATCACAAATGCCAAACTTTTTTTTTCATCATTACATATTTTTTCTTTTCAACAAGAAACAGTATGTACCTGAAGAAAGCAGCACGAAGAAGGTTTGAATCTAAGAAACATTCTTGAACATTTCTGCCTACGTTGCACTACAGACATAGTGGCAGGTGACATATGGATGTAAATGTAGTGGGAGTGTTCCCTCCCAGGACAGCGTCCCCATCCATAGGGGACATGAGCACACTAATGAGTATGAAAATGATGTGAATCAAATGCTCCGGTGAGGAGACCGTTTCTCGTGTTAAATCCAGGACAGCTGCGAACATACATGCAGCATTAGAAAGGACACAGAAACAAAATGTCACCGTGCAGCAAGAAGTGCAGAAACAAATGTTAGACTTGGGCTTTGACAAACTGAGACAAATTGGAAGAAGAGATGAAACAACCCTATATGATCCAGACCAGTGGTGCAGTTCAGGGGCTAAAGCTTAAGTCAACTTCAGCTTTTTCTGACAAAATGCTTCTTAGGTCTATCAGCTCAGGTAAGGGGTTATTCTGTGGAATACCACACTAGCAAGTTTTTAAACCATGAAGATGAAGATGATGATGATGATGATGATGATGATGATGATGATGATGATGATGAAGATGATGAAGATGATGATGATGACAGTGATTCAAACTGACTCTTAATATTCACGTTTCTATAAAATATTTCAGACCTCCCTCCTCCTGGTGTCACTGGTTCTGTCCGTTCCTGATGTGTGGTTCTGTCCAGTATCTGTGTTGTTTACTGTTCTGTCCCCACACTGTTATTTTCTCTCTCCTCTGTCCACTAAACCCCAACTGGTCAAGGCAGATGGCCGTCTACCCAGGACCCAGTTCTGTCAGAGCTGTTTCCTTCTGGCTCTTTGTGAATTTGTTCGATTTCCTCTCTGTATAATCTATAATCAGTCCTTGATCTGAATTTGTGAAGTGAGATATTAATACATTATGACTGGCAACATATA
>JAPQRQ010000012.1:18023363-18039229 GCA_037367365.1 Apogon talboti
TATATATATGCTACAAGAGTAATCAGTATCATATAGATCATAAAATTGTGGTATTGCCCTACACTACTAAGAACCAGGCAGGGCTGCTTTATTGTATGATCCACCTGATTATCTTGAAGGTTTTTGTTGGAAAAATGCTAACAGGCATATAGATGACAAAGAGAATGACTACTGAAATATTAGGCCATTGAAGGCTTATTTCAACAGACTTCCTGAGAGTCAGACTATCCCTACATTCTATTAACAGTACAATACCACCAAACTATTTTGTATGCCATAGGAAGATGTCACATGTACCAGTGTATAGTGTGTAAAATGTGGCATGCAAGAAATACTATGATTATGAAGTGTATGTGAGTACGTGACCTTTTTATAAGCGCTGACAGTTGGAGGTGAATCTACAGGAGGGAAAGGAGGGTCTGAAGAGCCTCACCCTCTACAAGCTGCCCCCCTAACTTATTAGTTATAACAAATACACCTGGATGAAAGGAGAAAAATAACAGTTTTGTAGAATATCTGAGTTAATGTGGAGGGGCATAAAGTGCATTACTGCCGACTTACATACATAAAACTACAATGGTACAATGTGCTACAATATATTAACACACAAATAAATACTTGTGGTATAAAAATGAAAAAAATAGTCTTGCAATTTAACCTTAAAGACCTAAACAACCACCGGTGACCAAAAGTATCTACTGATCTAAAATGTTTAATATCTGTTGAACCAAACACCATCATCTTCTATAACACTAATTCACTGGTAAAACCCATGGTGTTTGACAGATACCTGTGTTTGGAGACACTATTGTTTATGTTCAGTTTATGATATATTTTGCTGAAAGTTAGTTTTTTTTAAGTTTTCTCTGTTTTGATGTAACCTTTGATTTCACTCTGAGCTTTTATGAACATCTACATGATGTACATGTAAATTAAATGTACCTAAATATCTGATTTTCACTGAATCATGCATAACACAGAGGACTGTATTAGAATAAATGGTTATAAATCACTTAGAAAAGGTGAAATGAATTTGACACACAAAATAGTTGCGGGTCTTTAAGGGTTAAAATGTTGGAATGTGGTAATAATTGGCAATTTATAGGAACTATGTCATTAGAAACGTATCACAAATGTTTGTGAATGGCTGCAAACAGCTGATGGGTGAATGTTTCCGTGGTGATAAGCCTGGAGGTCAGATGTATACATGTATGTAGTGCCTCATATCTACTGTCACTAATTCATCTGTTGTCCCTGCTGGTTTCCTCCTCCTTCTAGCCACTCCCCCCTGCCTGCACATTTCTCACCTCTAATCATTCCCACCGTCCGTCCTCTGCGTAGGAGCCGGCCTTCACCATACTCCTGTTGTTCAATAGTTTTGTGCCACTATATTGAAATCTCAAACCTTTAAGTGATTTGATGCTAAGCCATGCCCTTCATACCCAAGTTCAATTCATCCAAAGTATCAAAAGGAGCAGATGATCAATCCCATTCAGTTCAAAAGCCACAGATTCCCCACATGAAGAACATATAATCACACGAGATACAAGGAATTCACAGGTAACATTCAGGCTAAAAGCAGCACCATTCATGCAATCAAGAGAATGATTGTGCAGACTGTTATAAAGCCTTCCAGATGCTGAGATGGAAGTGATCAGTGTCTTGGTGTTGGATGTGGGTCATCCGTATGACAGAGAATCACAACAGACTGATGCAGAACCATGGCAGTCCATAAGGGTCAGTCTGACTTTCTGCACTGGTTTTACCATTTAATAAACACCCACCACAAATCTATAAATATTTGCATGTATGCTATATTTATTTGCTCTTATTTACTTTATCTTGCTGTAATACAGTTCTGTAAACCCGGTGGTGCTGTAAAATGTTATCTCGGATTCAAAATGACAAAGAAATGAACCAAAGCTGCACATTGACCAGGTAAAATGGTCGTGGTCATGTGACCGGTGGTTCAGAACAGAGATTCAAAGGCTTCAGTTTGTGTCAGAGTGAAGAAGAATTGGACTGAACCTTTTTTTTTTTTTTTTTAAATGATGTATCATCACAGTAAAAGTGCCTCTCTGTATGGAGGCAGAAGGGCTGCCGAGGTCATGAGCTAGTTTTGCCTAGAATGTAGATTCTGGGTGACACAGTGGTGCATTGGTTTGCACTTTTGCCTCACAGCTCAAAGGTCCCTCCGTTTGGTCCCAGCATTGACCAGCATGGTCTTTTTGTGTGGAGTTAGTGTCTGCGTGGTTTCTCCGGCTTCCTCCCACCGTTCAAAGACATACACCTTAAGAGGTTAATTCGTCAAATCTAATGCCATACACATATCCAGGTACAGCCTATGGGGGGAAAAAAAGATATTTTCTCATTTTTGCCTTGCACCAACATGAAAATCCTGTTTTTGGTCACTGAAAACGATTAATTCTGAAAATGTGTCCGAAGTGGAGATTTTGAAAAGCTGACATTTCCATGCTTGTGTGTGTGTCACAGTATTTGAAAAAAAAATGCATCAACATCAGCATTATTTATCCTAACCCTAACCTAATGAGAGCACTCTATGGTGTATTTATGCAGGTTTGTGTAGTAAACACAATCAGGTGTCTCCAACGTTATTACTGAAAACAGAGGTGGGGATATACAGTATCTATTTCTTTAAGTACCCAGCTACGTGTATACATGGCCTAAATAGCCAAATGGTTGGTCTGTATGTCAGCTCTGCATTGAACCGAAGACACATCCAGGGTGTACTCCACCTTAGCCTTTTGAAAGGATAGGCTCCAGCATCGCCACAACCATCTCAACAAATAAGTATTTCAGAAAATGTATTTATTCCAACTGACTTTCTCGGAGCAAGGGCCCAACAAGATGATATTTCAGGGGGCCCGAAATTGGTAGGGTTTAAAAGCAAACAATTCTAAAAACCGAATTACAAGGTCAACAAGGCCAAGGCTTTCGTACCTCAGTGAGGTACCTCCGAAATACTCCTGACTGCTTGCGCTCTCCAAGTTTTTTTTCTTTTTTAATCCACGTATCGAGGCCCATGGGGGTTTTTAATGGGTGCCGTTGTCCACCCATTAAAGAATAATTGGTCAGTATTTGATTCTTTTAAGCTGTTATCTCAAATATAACCTGCTTCTGTGCAGGTTAAAGTGTGCAGGGTATGTTACCATGGCGATTTATCCCACCTAAAACAGAACCACTGTCCTGACACTGAAAAGTCACAGTTTTACCTGAAGTTACCTCACTAATCCTCTTAATCCTGCTCCGTAATACGGACTGTCCCCCCTTTTCTTCAGCTCTCTGGATGTCCACCTCTGGTCAGTCTTCTCCACATTGCCTCTTGGGCTCCACACACACAGATTCAAGGATCTCTAATGATTTTCACCTCAGAATGTTAGACAAAAACTCTGTTCTACACCTCAGTCTGTATGCTCTCCATGATGAACATGTTGGAGAAATACACAAGAATGGAAGAACATTAATCCTCAAGGGCAGATTCCAATGTGAATGCCTCTTATGTATAGATTTCTTTTCACTCCAATCAAACCCATCTGAAGGTTATGTTTTCGCTCGCATCTTGTTTTTTTTTGTTAATTTTTTTCATCTGCCAACAATTAAAATGTGCACTGATTTTCATGAAACTTGGTGAAAAGGTAAGGCATGGAGTAAGGACCAGCCCTTTAAATGTTTAAGCACATATAGATAAAAGGTAGAAGATTGTGAATTATTTCTTCACTCCTATTTTTCCTTGTCTTTTTTCTTTACAAAAGGGCAATTTAATCACAGGACTATGCCGCCTTAGAGGAGGTATATGCTCCACCGTAAGACCTTCTATTTTCTTGATGTTTTTCAGTTAATAAAACACGAGGAACTTGCAGTGAAATGACACAAAACACATTTCCGCACAGTCAAGGCAATAACCTGAGAAAATAACCATTTTCAATTAAGCTGAGGTTCGGAAGAAGCACAGGAGTTGTGACTCTCTGCTGAATCGTTCTGATGCTGAAGCATGACAATAAACTGACGATAAACACTTGAGACTGAACTCAGCTGTAGAAAATCACAGTTAATTGCTTCGTATTGTATGAGAACAGATATTGTAATGTGGGAAATTATAGGCGTTAAGGTGAGATTTTTCTCCTCGTAACAAGGCTGCAGTTGAGGAAATAGTGCCATACAATTACATTATATGACTACATGAAAACGTTGTCAGTCAAATGTCAAAACCCCGGAGAATAAAGACAAAGTTTTATAACAAGAATAAATGTGCTGATTACACTTAGTTAAATGGTAGCTGCACAAATATGCAATTAGCAAATGAATATGTGTTATGTACAGAGCAGTTTACAGTGACTACTACTCAAAAACTATCAGCAGGTTTAATAGTGTAGTTTTTGTGTTAATAATTGCTCATTGCATTAAATGAACTCCAAATCACAACTTGTAAATAGGCATATGTTTTATCATTTGCTTTGATAGAACTGTGGATTTGTTGCTAAGTCCCGCTAAATACCAACGGCATCTAAAAACATCTAAGACTGTAAAACAATCCACTTACCATTGTGAGACATCCTGTTCTAATCTGGACTGTGAAGGAGTTTTAGCGCCATCGCCCCGTTCGTCCTATTTTTAAACGTCAGATTCAGGCTTGAATGAATAGGAAAAAACTGAACCAAACTTTTTACCGCATCAACGAGCACATGTGAGCGAAGACTTCCAGGTGCTAGCAGCGAGCAATGACTGTTGGCCAAAAGAATGAGGCCGGTTGACCAATCAGAGCAGATTGGGCTGTCTGAGAGGGCGGGGCTTAGAGAGAGATGGGCACTAAAATGAAGGATGAATAAATAGTTCTAAATATAAAGGGTGAAGGTCCACATGTTGCAGATCAGTTTTAACTGCTAGAATCATGACGGCTGGGTGAAGTTGAGTCATGTCAGCTCATCGTTTGCTCTAAGGTGGTCATTAAACCCTTTTTTCTGTCTTGATACTCGGATAAAATGAGACATGTTCCATATCATCTGACTTTTTAGGCTTGGTTCACACAAGCATTCACCTTCTTACTGTGAAGTGACGGTGTCAACAACTGCACCACCATGCTGCTTCAGTCAAAAGTCTATCTTTTCAAAGTCTTTGACAAAATACTAGACATTAGTCAAGTTATTTGTGTCACAATCTGGCTCAGCGGGAGAACAGAAAAGGAGACCAAACAAGACTCTTTAAAGTATTAATAAAGCACATTTATTTATGAAATGAAACTAAATTAACAAGTGACTTTATCAGTTCATCAGTAGGGAGTGTATTGTGTAGAGCTGGATGAAATAATAATAACAATAATAATGGATTAGATTTATATACTATATAATATATAGTGCTTTTCTATTAACGCATACTCAAAGCACGTGAAAGTGCAAAGACCAAAGCCAAGTCAACCAAGTTACCTCAAACCAACAACCCAGAAAGGAGAAGGAGATTGTCAGCATTGGACCCTTTATATATAGTGAAGCCTGCATTGCAACTCAGGTGTGGGCCAATCTTCCTGATAGGACCACACCTCCAGATCTCAGCAGCAGGTAAAACAGGAACTGGACTTCAGGCAGGAGACCGGCACATTAGCAAAAAATCCAATTTCAACATGTCAGTCATATTTTTAATACAGAAATGAATTGTCAGACAAAGGAAAAACTATCGCAGTAGTATAAAAGTATAGGATAATGTAAAGTCTATTATATATAAATCACATTTATTGGATAGACGGACAACTGAAGAGGAACACATGTCTTTTTCTCAAGACAAAATTCTGAAAAAGAATAATCAAGATGTAACATCACAGGTGAGATATTTAGCTCTGACACTTTGACAGACATGTGCAGATGAAACTCATTCACACTTCGGTAAAGCCGGGACACTTTGGAAACCAGGTTCAAGGCAGAAGAATGCACTGACAAGCATATTCGTCCTGCGGCGTCTTCTTTAACTTCAAAACTAAAGAGTTTTGTCCGATGTCAGCGATGGATTCACCGCCACAGCTCTGAGAATAGTTGGAACAATAAGTGTTTGAGCATTTCCTAAACAGTGTGTGTGCCAATGTACAGTACAGCTGACAGAGTGCATCCTGGGATTTGTGGGGGTTTGTGCTCTGATCGGATAGACTGGTTGTCATGTTTCTGCCAGATACTGGGAGATAGTTCCCGCATGGGTAATAGAGCAACTGAGCAGACAAAAGGAAAATGGAGGAACTATAAATGCAAATGCCATCTCATGTCCTGCTGCCACACCGAGGACTGATTACACCAAATGGTACGGATACAAACGACACGTCCGGAGGTTTAATTGGCAAACACTGTATTTTATTTTTAGTTTTGTCATATTTGACATATTAACGATGAACACACTCGAGATTCACTTGATGGGTTTTACATTCTTCACAGAATATGGGCAGAATTGACATAATTTTATTGAATATTTGAATAAAAATTATGATGGAGGTGATGGGTTTAACTTTTCATAAATAGTTTTTTTTTTTACATTTTTGTTTTATTTGATAGGGTTTATACCACAAATTTAACAACTGAGCTACCGAAGTGATGTAAGGTGTTAACCCTTTAATCCCTGGGACATTATTCCAGGTAAACGTGCTGCTGTGAATTGTTGTCTGTTTCAGTGTCATAAAAGCTGCTGTGAGTATGTGCTTGTGTTCCATTTCTTCAGCGGTTTTACTTTACTGTGTGTTTTGAGGATAAAATAGGGTGGAATAACAGGAAAAGACAGAGAGAATTGAAATTTGACAGACTTTTACCTAAATAAGGCACTCAGAATGTACTTTAATAACAGATTAAGGATATTGAACATGAACTGTGAACTGGAACACCCTGAACAACAACAAGTATTGGAATTTTGGCCCTGTAGTTTTTGTTTTGGGCTCTTTTTTTCTAAATCAGTGCAGTTGCTTTTTGGCACCTGGTTGAACAACAATAAAAAAAAAAAAAAGGAAAACAGTAAAAAAAAATATCTCAAACTGTCTATTTTTATAGTGAGTCAGTCTCACTCACTGCTCTATGTTTTGCCCTCCCCATTCCACAGGTGGTGGGAGGGAGCACTGAGCATGCTCAGATGTCTGTGGAAAGCACAAGGTCTATTCTATCAGCACTTTTTGAATTTTTTCTTATTGAGCAAACGGTTGAATTATTATGAATATTTAAAATAAACCATACATTCAGAACGCTCACCACAGACTCGCCAGGGGTTTAAAGGGTTAAATACTAAATCAAAGCCCTTTCAATGTGATATTTTAGGTTCTTCTTTCACACACACTTCTGTGGTAGTGGTCTGAATATCTCACCAGACAAAACCTCAGCTTAAAAACTGGTCCTGTCCTTCATTGTCCTTTAGTAATGACGCGACCATTGGTGAATAAAATAAATACAAAAATCTCCATTACACATGCTGTTTTCATGAAAGATTTTGCATCTATTATAGCAATGATTCTTCAAACAGTCCTTGGTAATAATGAATGAATATGAATATAATAAGCAATGTAATTTATTTGTTAACAGACCTGTTCCAACTCGTCCACTCATCTCCTCTCAGTGAACGAGGGAACGAGAATGATGGTCAAGCGAGCAGTAGACTGAATGAGGAGAATGAATGAGATAAAAAGATGAAATGCAAAAATAAACCATTATTTCCAGATTCTGTCACAGTAGTTTTATTCTAAAAACGCAAGCACATCCACACTTTTACGAAAACTCAAGGGGAATGTAGCTGCGACATACAACCAACATACAAGCTTCCTCCTTTCTGTTGCATCTATTAGAGACAGTGGGCTGAAATGTTGTCGTGTGTCCTTTGCCCAGAGTTTTGTCTCTCAGGCTGACTGTACAGAAAACGGAGAGTGCCGTGCAACTACAGTCACTTTGTTTTGCTATTGTTCTGCCGATGAGTGATGCTGTTATTGGCCGGAGATACAAACTCAGTGCTGGAACACGGCAAAACAAGAGGGAAAACAGAAAATCCAAGCAGGAGGTAGGATCTCCGCAGGTAAATGTACCACAACACACCGACAGAGGGTCAGAAGTCACAAGTCTACATCACATTTTAAGGGAAATGTTACATATATCTGTAAGGTAGGTTCAGTCAGCCTAAAAAAGTTAATTATGTTATTTACAGTTTTATTGATTGAAATCCGCTGAGTGGTGTTTCTTTTTTCATATTCGTCTGGGCCTTGAGCCTGGGCTTTGAGCTTATATAGTTTTATCCTTTACTATACCTCAGACATGCAGGCATTCTCTAAGTAAAGTCTGTATGTTGTTTCACAATGTCATTTATTGTTTCCACTCCACAAGTGCAATAAATTCACAGTAAATAGGCACAGAATCATTGTAGAGCTCAATGCAGGGGGGATAAATGAGTACTTTTCTGTTTGGTTATCTCAATAGATTTGCTGTTTCTGTTCTTCAATCTTTAGAGGTTTGTAGTGTAGTGTCGTGGATGGAAGATCCTTGTGGGTCAGATCTGGTTGCTGTTGTTGTTCAGAAAACATATTACCTTGGTTCACTCTGTCTACCTGGCTGCCTTTCTTTTTTTCCTTCTGTCTGTCTTTTGTAGATCTCCTGAATGTCCCTAAGGCCACTAAGTGTCTCCTTAAGGGCATCAAAAAGTAATCCATTAATCAATTTTTACAGTTCTGTTCTTTGTCCAAAAAGAAAAAGTGACAGAGACTCCATAACTCTGCAGGTTCTACCTCCCGATTCTCCCAATTTGCACTAAAAGCTTAAAGTTCACCTGTGAAAGCCGTCGAACACTTCTCAGAAAAAGAGAAGTATCGATTGATCAACTCTGTGATTTCTTCACAACACACTGGAACATTCTTTGCTCATTAAAGCATTTTCCAATGAAAGAAATAACCTTGAGAAGATTTTTTTATTCTCGACAACCTGGGAGAACTTCCTCGTCTTCCTCCTTTTACTATTCACAAATTCACATGCTTTGTTGAAACGAAACTAATGAAATACTGCTTGACAATGCTACGTTTATAGATGATAAATGATTCTGTTCCAACTCCTTAATGGAATGCCATTCTTTGAATATATTCAGATTGTTTCTACTTTAAATGCTTCCTCATAATGCTGCTTCTCAATTCATCATTGTTCATCACGTTGTGAAATGTGTTGTCTAATCAATTAATTATTCTGTGTGATTATTTATTCAAAGTTGATTGCATTTCCGCACCAGTGTGAGAAGCAAACTTGTCACCGGCAAAGAAAAAAAATTGCCTTATTTATCGACTATTAAAAGCCACTGTTACTATCTACTCTGAAGCCCCTATACTTTATACAGGGTTTGTACACATTTTTCAAGGTCAAATTCAAGCACTTTTAAGGATCATTTTCAATTTTTTCCAGCACAGCACCTTATCGCTGTGATAAAATACATATCTACAGGAATACATACACTGATGATGATTTTTTTCACTTTTTATCACAATGATGTACATTGTATTGTGCTACAAACATCTAAAATTATGTTTCATAATAGCAAAAAGTTTAGAAATTTAAGGAGAATATAAAGTTTAATCCAAAACAAGGAAGGCCACTTGGCCCCTGAACCAAAGGTTAAGATAAAAATGTACCTGGAGTTGACCTGGGAGCAGCTGCTAATTAATTAAATTTTTTTTTTTGATATAAAGTTTTATTTTTCAAAATGTGTCACCTCTCTGTAAGTAGCTTGGCTTGAATTAATATGAAAAATAAATATATAAACCACATCACAGAGTTATAATGGCAAGCACTTAAAATACAATTCAAGCACTTTTCAGACCTTAAAAATACAGCATTGAAATTCAAGCACTTTCAAGGATTTCACGCACCTGTACCAACCCTGTTTATAGTGTGAGTGAGTTTAATTTATCTATTTAATTTATTGTCCTGCCAATTAATTTGGGAGTGTCAGGAATGTCCTGGTTTTCACATTTTGGTGATAGGATGACTAATGCACTAAAGGTTTGCTTGGCGTCAACACCTCAGTCCGTCTACCTTGTCAAACCTGTAAAACCAGATGACACACCCACTCGGTTCATGTGGGCTCTGGCGTATGTGAAAAGTGACACTGACTTTGTTTTTTTTGGTTTTTTTTCTATGAAGGCATCTGTTTGCTGCACTCCTCTAAGGAAAGACTACTTTACACAGAGAAGAGATTGAAACCGACAGAAAGGCGACTCAGAAAGCAAAGGGTAAGACCATTACTCGTTTCTCTGCTCTTAATGGCCTCCTCCTCACTTTCTTTCCAAGTCGTTTTCATGGCAGAGGAGGATGATGGAATTTCATTACTTATGATTGAAAACCAATGGAGTTTTGAAAGCAGGATGAGATGGAAAGGTGCACTCAAAATGCTGGTATACCCTCCAGATGCCAGCAATTTAATTTACTGTCAGTGGTAATAAATGTGGAGCCACCGGATGGCACAGATAAGATGTTATTTCACCATCAGGGTTATCACTTAATATGTGATAATGTCTGTGGGGAGCAATTGTATCCGACAGTTAAAACAGGGGCCTCATCTCCTGGCAGGGGAAATGATCATCAGTGTGGAAGAATTGTTAATCTGTCAAATCAATGTGACTTCACTCAATAAAGTGTTCATGGGGGGACTCAAGTTTAGACCGCGTCGTTAATGATTCGCACTTGTGGAAGGACTTTTGTGAAAATGAAGAGTTCTGGGTGTCTTTTAGTCATCCTGATTGAAATCTAGCCTGCAGGTTTATGTGAGAACAAAACAAGGTGCCTTAATATGACTCATTGCTGTAATGTGGATGAGTCTATATTAACACTCATAGACCTAAACAGATACAACAAGCATCTGCTGGTTGAAAATCCTCAATAACTGTCCAACCACTCATCCTATCTATTTTTAAGAATCCAGGTAAAATGCACTTTCTAAACTTTTCAGCAGCATCAGATGTGTCTTATTTGGACATTTAGAGGCTCCGTAATGAACATGGAAACAGTGCTCTGTTCTGCAACACTGATTCACCAATAAAACCCATGTAGTTTGACAAAAGACAAAGCTTGTAGACGCCTGCTTTTGCATTCACTTAATGGCATACTCTGCAGAAAAGTGACTTTTTCCAGTTTTCTCTGTTAGTTTGAACTCATTCTGAGCTTTTATGGACATCCGATTCTCTGTTTTCACTGGAAAAACACAAAATGCACTGGTTAATATTGTAATAAATGGTGATAAATCACTCAGAAATGGATGAATGTAGAGAGACACTGATTTGGAAGTCACCACAAAACTAGTTCTAGGCCTGTAAGGGACTTACATTAGCAAAAACAAACTAAAACCAAATAGAAAATATGTGATTCATTGTCTAGAAGAATAAAATGGCTTTGCTTTTGTAAATCATATTTGATATCATGCATTATTTCACCGTGAAAACCCTAATAGAAAGAAGACAAATGGGATAATGGTCTAAAATTAAGTCAACTGTGTTTATTAGAAGCAATGAAAACAGTCATTTATTGAAAACTTGGGCAAATTGAAAACAATCTTGTTCCTCCTCTGTGTATTTTGCAAATCATTGTTTTTAACCTTGTTCCTGGTTAACCCTTGGCGAGTCTGTGGTGAGCGTTCTGAATGTATGATTTATTTAAATGCTCATAATAATTCAACTGTTTGCTCAATAGGAAAACATTTCAAAACATGCTGATAGAGTAGACCTTGTGCTTTCCACAGACATCTGAGCATGCTCAGTGCAGCCCCCACCACCAAAACATAGAGCAGTGAGTGAGACCGACTCAGGATAAAAACAGACGGTTTGGGTGCTCATTTGTTTTTTTTTAATCATTTTCCTTGTGGTTTTTTGTTTTTACCGTTGTTTTCAGTGTTGCAGTGATTTTCCTTTATATTTTCTACTGTGTTTTTACCAAGTTTTGAGTTAAACCAGGTGCTTAAAAGCAGCTGAACTGATTTAGGAAAAAAATAGCCCTAAAACAAAAGCTGCAGGGCCCAAATCCAAATCCATTGTTGTTGTTCAGTGTGTTCCAGTTCACAGTTCATGTCCCACATCCTAAATCTCTTATCGATGTACATTCTGAGTGCCTTATTTAGTCAAAACCTGTCAAACTTCAATTCCTCTGTTGAAGAAAAAGAAGACAAGCACGTACTGACAGAAGCTTTTATGACACTGAGACAGATGCACATTCACAGCAGCACGTTTACCTGAAACAATGTCTCAGTGGTTAAAGGGTTAAACCTAGCTTCATATTTGCAGGGACACTTTATTAAGACAGTGTTAGATTGTGCTTTTTGAAGTAGGATTGTTTTTCTCATTAAAAACAAGATCTTCAACTACAGGGCTTTTCTACGTTCCTGAAGTTCCTCACCAAAGCACAACTAAAATAGTCACTTCCTCAAATATGAAACTAAAATACTTACTCCTTACTCCTTGTTGAAATAAAGAGGCCTGTGTTTTTAAGGAAGTGTTTCTAAACTGAGAACGTCACCTGGGGTTTGTTGCAGACATTCCTTAAACTGAAGAGGCGGTAATAAAACACACCCAGGTAAAAATAAAAAAATAAATAAATAAAGGTTGAACCACAGTGATACAGAAAGTGCTGTTAAGTTTCCAGAAAGCAATTATATAATGCATTATGACATTGAACACTGGATGTAATTATTATAAACAAAGCCTGTACTGTGACACCTACGAGTGTGGGAGTCAGCGCACAACGCCGCTCTTATTATTCTCTGTGAAAATTCAGCGATGGCACAGATTTAATGTCCAATTTCCTTCTATACCTCACAGATCTGATCTATCATCCTACCATCTTGTATTTCACCTTCCTGTCAATTAAAAAAAACAAAACAAAAAAAAAACCAAGCATCATGGGAAGAGGCGAGAGTGACGATTGGGAAAAAAAGTACCCGGACACCGTTCAAAGTCAGCCGACCAAACACCAAAGCCAATCGGAGAGCAGAAGCTCAGGGAGCAAATGTCCAAAATGCTGCTTGAAGACGAGGGACTGTCTCATGAGTCCAGAGTGCGGCAGGGCGCTTCAGATCTCCAGTGTCGTCGCCTGGTGTGGGATGTGCATCCGCATGTTCGTTTGTAAGTCTAAAACACACACACACACACACACACACACACACAAAAACTTAGATGCTTATATAATGGTCTGGCTGTGGTCACTAGTAGCTCTGATGGATTACATAAGGGAGACAAATAGATGAAAATGAATATGTAAACATATAAGAATAGTCTTGATATTTAACAGGTGACATTTCAAAAACACAATTAACCCTTAAAGACCCAAACAACCACCATCGAACAAAACCATCAGCAGATATAAACTGTTTAATACCTGTTGATCCACTAATCAATCCTATCAATGCATGTAAACAATAGGTGCAAAATACACATTGTCATCTTTTCATGGTCATCAGATATGACCCATTTGGACGTTCAGAGGCTCCGTAGTTACCGTGGAAACACCGTCATCAAACACCATCATCTCCTATTGATGACAGTGGATGGAGACACTTGGTTTACGTTCAGTTATTGATATCTTTGCTGAAAAAGTCACTTTTTCTTCAGTTTTCTCTATGTTTGGTATAATAAGCCTCAACTTTAATCAGAGCTTTTATGAGCATCAACATGATCAGTGAATTAAATGTAGGAAAATACATGATTTTCACTGGAAAACATGCAAAATACAGTGGATAATATTATAATAAATGGTGATAAATCACTTAAGAAAGGTTAAATAGAGAGAAAAATTCATTTGGGAACTGACATAACAGTAGCACTGGGTCTTTATGGGTTAATGCAAAAAATGATGTTATTTTCATTGCCATCATAACTATGTTTATTGTATTTCTATATTTTATTTTATTTTGTTCATTGCAGAATGTACTATGGACAATGGAGCCAATGATTGATTATCAGCATCGTCTGCACAAAGAAGAAAACAAACAGCATCTTGTTTCTTGCTAACTAGAGATGATTACAACACAGATGATTCATCAATTTCACTTTCTAAATACTACTTTTAGTTTCAATCTAGGGGTTATTTATTAAACACAAGCAAATTAAATGAGCGTTTCTGCGTAAAACTGAAGGTAAACAAATGAATAAAGAAGTATTAGGTATTAAATGTACTTGGTGACGGGACCTTGAAGAATATCTCACACAATCAAATGAAGTGTATGTCTTTTTGTAAAAATGAAGGTAGAACAAAGTTTAATAGTTGTGCATTTAATTGAATTAATCAGTATCTGAATGAATATAGTGTACAAATGCAAGGACTGCAGAATAAAACAGACAACATTATTAATACATATCACTCTGACTATTACTGTTACCACCTTATTATAACATTTATGCTATTAGTTATTATTAAAATATACATACATATGTATATAATATACATACATACAACATAATTAGCTATTTGTTGTTATTATTATTATTATTGTTATTATTATTATTACTTTATTATTACCACCTTGCTACTTGTTGTTTCTACTAGTACTTTCCAATGTACAATTGCAATTTTTCATTACTGTTTTTATAGTCATTGTATTTCTATTTTCTTGTGGTATTTCTTCTGTGTATATTCAGTGCTGCTATTGGAACCTTAATTTCCTGAGGGCTCTGCCCAAAGGATCAATTAAATTCTATCTAATCTAATCTAATCTAATGTAATCTAATGCAATCTAATGTAATCTAATCTAATTTAATCTAATCTAACATAAACTTCATGTAAGCAAATGTACAAGTTGAAACTTTAAGTTGTAATAGCTTGGCTAAAAATAAACAACTTTTGCACCCATAACACATACCATCAAACAATGTATCGCTTATGTTATGTCAATGGAGGATAACAGCAGTTCATCGACATGTCACTTTATCTAATGTACTGTCTGCCTCTTTTATTATTGAAAGAAGCGATACTAAGGCCAGACAGGAATCAAGCCTGGATCTGTTCACAGGAGACAGCTGGTCAACCTAGATATGCATTTAACACCATGGGTCTAAGGTGTCAAGCCAGAATGTCTCACTTTTCTTCAGTGATGAACAGAGTAGGCGGACAGCAGAAACAAGGCATTGTGGGAAGGCACACGGTCCTGTACATGAGAATAAATGGTTGATTCCGTGCCACAGAGACAATTTGTTAAATGCAATACAATGGGGAACTAATGGAAAGTTTTTCATAGTTTTTCAAAGTTGACAAGTGGTTAGATAAGACTATAAACATAGAATAGAATAATATTTTCATATTAAGAAGTTCCCCTTGGAGCACTCCACCCCCCCCACCCCCTCCTTGCAAATTATAACTTTATCCTCTACGATTTCTCTTTATTATTACTGTCAAATATTCAGAAACAAAAATACATACTGTAAATAAATCAATTAAACTACACTAAAACTGGAATTACTACCCTATACACACACACTAGTCCAATTATAGTTCACATCCATGTGTGTCCAGATGAAGCCTATGTAGCAAAGACTAAAATCAAATAAAAGGAATTAAATGTATTTTATGGTGACAGTTCTTACTATGTTGACATGTATGAGTTAATTCATAAATAACTGCTAATGAGAAGCCCACTTAGAGACTTTCAAAGAAGGGTAGTAAACAATGACAAGAAAATGTGTATTTTTTTTTTTATGTCACTGTCACAGTTGACCTTTGACCTTTTCAGTATAAAATGTCACCATGTTGTCCTGTTGCACATTATTAAATTATGTTAAAATATATTCCAAACTTGCTGTTTTCTTTGGTAACAGTAGCCTTGACCTTTGACCTTTGGCTTCATCATTGAGTCTAAACACAAACTGTGTGTCATTAATGTACCAAAAA
>JAPQRQ010000012.1:18073605-18095250 GCA_037367365.1 Apogon talboti
ACATAAATATCCATATCAATAAACATGTTACATCCATACAAATATACAAAACATACATATACTACATAAATATCATAAATATCCATATATATCAATATATCTACAATATCCCATATGTATAGCAATTTTTATCCCTCATCTTCCATATACCTATTTAGAAGTAATTTTTTTATACCTCTTTTTAAATATATTTCTGTTTGTCCTTTGCTTTACCTCTTGCTCCTGTCCTACAAAGTCACCCTACAGCTTGATATGCACATCCTTTTCATTGTTGTGCTTCCTCATCTTAGATTCAATGTATGGCCCTATTCCTTCTATTATAAACCTGACCACACATGAAAGCTGTAATGGAACATCTGAACATACATTTCAGGATGCATTTGGAGGTGGTCTGCGATACATGTGGCCTCATTAGGATGCACTGATGGACTACCTACTCAGCTGTCTAAGTGTAACGCAGTGTCTTAAACGGTCTGAAATTGTCAAAAAGCCCACAAAGATTATTACGACTGCTTTATATGCCTGAGTGTACCTAGCGCCAGGTGTGAACAGATGCACTTACAGCTGGTTACTTGTGTTTGGATACGACGAGTCAAAGAGGGAGCGCTTTGTGCCGAGAGCCGGTCATTTCTTGACATTAACTAAATTCCTGTCGTTGTAGCTGTTGCTGCTGTAAAGGAGCAGAAAAGATGTGTTTAAGCACTCAGGAGTGAACTACATAGAAATCAGTCAGTGTACAGGCTGTAACCGTGGATGTGGAAAACCAAGGCTGATGCTCATTTAGAAATGGAGTTAGCTTATGATGACAAATGACCAGAGATTTAACTGATGTTTTATAAGTTTATCTATCCTTTCCCACAATATTATGTCAGTTTCTTTTGCCTCCAAGGGTTACTTTTAAAAAAAAAAAACCTTTTGATAGATATGCAACAGCCCAATTTGTGTTTTTTTTGGAACATTATTTTTATTATAATTTTTTGTTTTATTATTTGATTAACCTTTATGTAATCACAAAAAAGATCACTGAGACTAAGAATATCTTTTACAAGAGCATCCTGGCAAAGATACTCAGCGGCCCAATTAACCAGGTTACAGTACAAAGCAGACATGCACATAAGCAGACATCATAGGGAAATGTGTTAATCCATATGCTCTCTCTATTAGCACGAGCTAAGAGGCTGCTTTTCAGAAAATGAACACATAATCACATCCAGTATTGCATACACAGAATGCAGAAATATATGATCCAGAACTCAGGGGAAGGAATAAAGGGTCTTTAATGCAGCTTGGTTTGGTTCAGAGACATTGGCCCAAAATCAGGTCTCAATAACACAAGACAAAGGGAAAAAAAAAAAACTCCTTAACTCCTCAGTGCTTGGTTATGACTCAGAAATCAATTGGTACTGTACCTATGCTCCCCTTAGAAAACATATTCATCTCTGTGATACATTATATTACATTGTGCTGAGGCCACGCAATATATAAAAGTATTGAACAAACAAAGAATTTGAATCCAATAATAATCACTTCGTATTTATAACTCTAATATGTTTAATACATCTCAAAGTTTTCTCTTTGTTTTGAAATGAATACAATAGACCTAGATATTCCAGCTCTAGGAATCTAATATAATTGGTGCCTTTTAGAGGAAATCTAATTCACAAAGTTAATTAGGTTCACAGTAGTTTTTGAGGAGCCACCGAGGGATATTAGCAGCGGATTCTGTTCTTTGCCTACAGTACATCCCATAAAACAAACATATGCTATATTTATATGTACTGAGGAACACAGGGCGTGACCCCCAGTCAGTCACAGCTTTGAAGGATGTCTAAAGAGCCCATTGATGAGCAAGGATTGAAGAGGCTGTGACACCCCAGTACCGAGGGTTACCCCGGGTACGTCTCTCTCTCTCTTTTCCTCCCTCTCTCTCTCTCTCTCTCTCTCTCTTACTCACAGGTGACCAGAGAAGCTGTTTGAGTTCTCCCAGGCAATGTGGCAGGGGGTGTGGCCCCAACATCCGGAACACAAGAGTGGCAGTTGGCTACGGGCGGTCGCTGCGACGATGTGACAACATGAAGGACGGTTGCCGTGGGGACCAAGACTCAACACAGAAGGCTTCACGAGGACAAGCAGTGGTGGTCGCCAGCTCTTCTTCAGACGGACTGGTCTTCGGGCTAGTCCCTCCCTGTTTTACGGACTATCTCCTTCTACTTAATAAATACTCCTTGCTGGCCGGCTTACACCCTGTGTTCGCGTGTTTTGTCAAGGCTCCTCGAGCCGGTCTTGACAGAGGCTATGACAGCTATGACTTTTATTTGTGGAAATTCCTTTTTTGGTGATGGGACATATAAAAGAAGCATGACAAAGTGATCAAACATGGAGTCAAACTTGTGTTGATTAAATAAAAGGAATGACATCCCTTCATTACCTACTGATACGTGCACTGACATGCAATATTGTGAATTGAATTAAAAGTTAATCATAAGCTCACGCGAGCACCCATCTGTCAGAGATCATCAGATACAGCGGTGCGGCGCTACAGAAAACCAGTCAGATGATGTAGCTGCGAATACATATTTAACCGATTCGATTTGACATGACGGCTTTGAGGTGAGGATGTCTTGTTTTGTTGAATGCTTGTCTCTCCTCGGGTGCTTGTCTCGGTTCCTCCGGTGGGAGGAGTCAAAGCGAGAACCAGAGGAGCTGCAACTGAGACGACAGAGGACGAGTCAGGAGCATGTAAAGGAAAAATAAAATAAAATAAAAGTCTGGAAGAATTGCCTCAAAGGTACAAAGATGGACTGGGAAAGACAAAGGGGAGTGTGGAGAGTCGACCTGAAACAGTGTATGTATCTTCAAAATAAAACAGGAAGTACAAAATTAACACAAGGAGAACATAAACAGTGTTGGATCGGTTATTTTTCCTGTACCCAGACCTTTCCTCCACTTTGTTTATACTTGGACGTAACTTTTCCAACTTCCTCTCTATTTCCTACTCTTGCAATATCTTTGATAATTTTTGTTTAGCCTTTCAGTCGGTCTGCCTGGCTCTCTCTGGGCCCTTTAAACCTTTTACCGTCCTGTTGTAATCTGACCCGGCCTTCCGCACCATTATTGCACCAGCTCTCTCAGATCCGCTCCTAATGCAATTGGCAAAGCTTTTCCACTCTCACAGTTCTCCCCATTTTCACTTAATAAACCCCATCTCATTGTTTTTAGGCCACAAACAGAATTTTCGCCTCAATTTAATTTATGCCATTGCTTTGGGCTTCGCAGGAACAACACTATATTTGTTCTGCTGCTTTGCTGTAGCTTATGTGAAGCTGTAACACGCCATGCAGGAGTGAGAGAAATCTGCAAAACAAAAATATATATATATATTAATGGATTGCATCAACCTTCAAGCTGTACCTGCTTTGCATTGATTCTAATGGCTATGTATTTAAGTTCCATTCAGTCGGGGCATGTTTTGGAGATGGCTGAAGTGGCTTTAAATCAGAGGTATAGTATTAATGTTGATACTTGATTTTGGTTCAATAAATATTTAAATGTATATCTGCATATGTATATACAAATAGATTTGGTGCACATACTGTACAGTTCTATAACACATTAATATAGTGGAAATTAATGGACATATTTGACTGTACATTTTAATATAATTCATGGATGTTACATGCATCAACTCAGTTTTATCAAGCACAAATTTATATATTTACTGACATATTTTAATAAATATATTCTCCAGTTCTATTTTTAAATTCATTGACATCTGGTGGGCGACACACAGAAAATTGACTGTATATTTTCTAGTAAATTGGATATATTCAGCAGATGTTTGCTGTTTATATGCATCCATATGAGCCTAACAAACATGAAATGTAGGATTTGGTGTAATTGAAAAGGAAAAGGGAGTAATTATATTCATAAATGCAGCCGCAGGACAAGTTATTTGTTGTCCTCCTCTTCATCCCCCCATGGTCCTTGGCTGAGACCACTGGAGCACTCACTGAGCTCCTAAACAATCATTTCCTCTGGGAAAAGGGCTTCCTGTGGGTTTACTATGCAGCTGATGGCTCACTTGATTACCTACTGCTCTCTACACTTCCATCTCTGTGTTTCCCTCCACTCTCTCCCACTCTCGTTGGTTTCCTTCCTTGTTTGACCCTATTGATTTGCCTCAACCCAAGCTTCTGCTCACTCGCCTCTTCTTATTTATTTGCACAGTTAATCTGCAATACAGCTTTGACCCATTGTCCTGACAATGAAGTGGAAACAAGCTGCAATGGCTGAATGAAAAGCGTAGCAATTGTATTTCAATTGCTCTGCTGTAGGAAAGTGGGCATGTCACAAGGTTAGAGCAAAGCAAACTACTTCTAGACTCTGGGGCCACAACAAAACCGACTCCAGATAAACATGGGCACAGAATTAACAGACTGGACAAAGAATCTGATTGCATTAAGTGTAGACATTCATATCTGCATTGACATACATTTAATGCACATCTGGGGATGATTTTTGGACTCAGAATGAATGAACACTTTCTGCCACAACTTTTAATAGAGGTTAGTTTTGTTGTGGTATTTTTCAGTCCTCCATACTGAAGCAACAGATTCCTTGAAATGCTCTTCTGCACAAATCACTTTAAAAGGCAAAAGTGCATATTTTAAAGAGGCTCATGTCTTTGAAGAGGCCTCAAGAGCAGATGCTTACCAAAGTAAAAATCAGAGCTTCTTATGATGTAAAGCAGTCATATGACACTTTATTACTAACTCAACTGAAAAGGCCATGAATGGTGAATATTCCTCGCAGTTCTGGCTTAAAATATTAACAACATTAAGAAATAGGCAATAGGCAGTTCATTTTTACACTGCTTCTTCTTTCTTATATATAAAAACTCAATTTTTTGCGTCATGGACATATTTATCTTGTGCTTTGTCTATTTATATACGCCCATGGTCGGTACAGAACCTTTCAATTCCCTTTCAGTTTCTTTAAGTAACAGTGATCAGTTCAGATGTGAGCAAGCATATGTTTGGCTTTGGAAGAGCAAATAAATAAATACTCCAGGCTCCTCTAATCTTTGAGGGTGCCTGTTGTCAGATTTATAAGTTTGCATATGTTGTTATGGTTGGTAGTCTTTCATGAGAAGCACATGGTAAAGGATCAGCTGAGTTCCAGGATGTAAAACCCATTACAGAGCACATGACAGATGAATATAACAAACTATGCAAAGTTTGTTACCGCTGCAGTCGGACTGTGACTAATATTAACCCTATAGTGTGTTGACAGTTGTTAGTGAGTTGGTTATTCTCATTTAAACAGGTTATTGAATTCATTGCACCTTGTGATCCATTTAATTTTACACAGAGCGAAGGTTCCCTCAGGAATAAAGCTTTTATAGACGGGAAACCAGAGATGTCGTCCTAGATGAACCAGCTGCTCTTGTTGAACAACACGAACAAGGTATCGGCTAATGAAATGGACCGTTTCACGTTGCATGAAACCTATGTTATTTTGTAATTGGTTTGTGTAACTGTCAAGCTGAATGAAAATCTTTTTTTTTTTTATTCTATTTGCAACTCGCAATGAGTTGAAAGTGTGAAAGTTTCCCAGTGTAACGTCGGCCTTAGCCTCCCCCTCCTCCAGATCGCTCTTCATACGGCTGTAGATGTTATTACATGGCATAGCTCATGAGTCTATTCATGAGTCACATTCTGTTGTATTATTTTTTAAAGGCCTTCAGAGACAAACTGAGTGTGTTTCCATAGCGTGAACTTTATACCGAGAGAATCTTTTCTCCTCTGCTTTCAACCACATTACAGAAAGGGCAGATCAAATTGACGTCCCGCGGTCAGACCCACCGTTTGACTCTCACCGGTTTATTGTCATTCTCATTATCATAAATCATTTGAACACGTTGGCTAAATTCACCCCATAATTAGTTATGCTTGGCAACTGAACGTCCGAATGACCACTTGGCTGCTTAGATGCTCATTTGTGACTCTGGCACATGGCTCAGAGATGAATTGTTTTCCTAATACTCTCAAAGAATTACTCTCCATGTAAGTCCAACCTGTACGTCTGGACTGGTCCCAGTTTGGAACACCATTTAAAAACCACAGACCTTTGTTCTCTCTTAACTCAGATGCAATGACAGTATTTTTGTAAAATCCTGGCTACAAAGTTTCCTGTGGGCAGATTGGTACACAAAACAAATAAATAAATAAATAAAAATTACCCTTGTAGAAGTGAAGCTACCTCAGAGCAGTGGAGTCGCATCTGACGGAATCAGATCAGTATTTATAGCTGTCAGTTATGTGTTTACCCTCTGAAAACACATATGCATCACCAAAACCTCATGGTCATGGTGTGGATTGTCTACAACATGAAAACTGAGTCCAGAGAAGGAGGTGGAATTCTTTTTTTCCTGTCACATGACTTAAACAGAATTACAGAATTTCACCCAGTGACAACAAAACATTAACAAGCACTGCAGCTTTAAGTTATTGAGTAAAAATTTCCCCAATAAAATGACAGGATAGTTTAATCGTCTAATTTTTTTAGCCTGTGTGAGAAAAATAATGTCAGTTCATATCTGAGAAATCAACAGTTATGGTCCTTTCACTCAGCTGAGACAATTAAACTAAACTCATGAACACTGATCCATAGCTTCACCTGTATTTTTATTTATTCATGCATTACATACTACACTGAACAACAATATAAACGCAACACTTTTGTTTTTGCTCCCATTTTTTCCTCAAAGATCTGAGGTTCTTTTTCTATGTGCACAAAAGGCCTATTTCTCTCAAATATTGTTCACAAATCTGTCTAAATCTGTGTCAGCGAGCACTTCTCCTTTGCCGAGGTAATCCATCCACCTCACAGGTGTGGCATATCAAGATGCTGATTAGACAGCATGATTATCGGACAGGTGTGCCTTAGGCCATTCATGGAACCAACTTCACACTGCCTCTCAAACAAGGCGAGTGTAAAACGGTGATATTAAATGAACCTGATTAATCTTAATGTTGAGTTAAATGATATTTAACAACTTATACTGACTCAAACCACAGAACAGAGAAACTAAATGACGAACAGGTCGGACACAAGAACTGTTCTAGGTCTCTGAGGGTTAAACAAAGTGGATACTATGACCCATAAAGACCCAGACAGCCACCAGCGTCCAAAAGCATCTACTGATCTAAAATATTTAATAACTTCTACACCAATTATTTACATGTAAATAATTGGTGTAAAATACAGTTTGTCATCTTTTCATGGTCATCAGATATGACCCATTTGGACGTTCAGAGGCTCCGAAGTTACCGTGGAAACACCATCATCTTCTACAACATTGATTCACCAGTAAAACCCATGGAGTTGGATCAATGGCAGTGAATGGAGACTTTTTTCTACATTCAGTTATTAATATCTTTGCTGAAAACAGTCAGTTTTTCTTCAGCTTTCTCTATTTTTGACATAAGAACCCCCAACTTTAATCTGAGTTTTTACAAACAGCTACATGAATTAAATACAGGAAAATGCATGATTTTCACTGAAAAAAACAAACAAAAAAACACAAAATACAGAAGATAAAATTAAAACAAATGGAGATAAATTACTTAAATAGAGAAAAAAAAATCATTTGGGAACTGTCACAAAAGTAGGACTGGGTCTTTATGGAATAAGGCAGTGTACTTTCTTTCACTTCAGTTTAGTTATTTCAAATGTGCAACAAAACAAAAGTAACTCTACTCTACTTAGTCCTTAGAAATAAAACAGATTGCAAGAAAACATGAAAAACGTATACATATACATGAAAACTGACGATGAGTGGGAGGAAGTATAACTTATTTAATCCCACACACAGCAGTCTATTCTTTAGCTTCAGCATAATGTATGAAAAATCTATTTCCTTGACTGTTTTTAGGTTAAAATTGTTACGGACAAGTGCATCTCAGCCCCTCAGGTGTCAGACAGGTGAATTGGAGGCTGTACACTGAGGTTGAGAATGTGCCTGCTGGGATGGAGAACCGCTGCCCGGCTTTGGCATCCAGCACATAACCATCTGTTGGGTGTCAGAGTAGGTGCAGCTTAGCATCATGCTGTGGGCTAATGATCATAATTAGATCATGGAAGCAACTAGATCCCTGTAGAGTTCCCAGAAGAACATCTGCAAGATTGTGTAAAAAAAAAACAAAAAAAAAAAAACAAGCATATAATATAGATTTGAGTCATTTAAATTGTCAATATATGTTTCAAAGTATGCTATGATAATGTTTGGACAGCAGTTTTTCTGAACAGCATTTATTTTTTCTTTTGGAGTTGTCTAACAATCACCAACAAAATGAAGTTTAAAAAGTAGCTATTAAACATGCTGAAAAAGCACAACGCCCAAAGGTGGGAAACTAATAAACTCAGTGGAGGAGATGATGAAGTGATGTGACTCAGCCTCTGCAGTATCAATTATTTCGAAGTCGTTTCATCATGCATCTGTATCATCATCTGTAACACGGCATTTATCAAGTTTTAACATTATTAATCCATTCTTATCCCCAAGTATGTTTGTTGACATTTGTTTTTTTTTTTTAATACAAGGCAACAGTATTGGTCTGTTTAATCATCATAAATTAAACAGAGGAAATAAATCAGTGGTACTATGCCTAGATCATTCCCTTTTTTCCAAAATAGTAAAAAAAAAAAAAAAAACAACTATTACAATAATAACAAGCTTAGAGGACAACAGGGCATAGCAGTTGCAGTGTTACAAGTAAAAAAAACTAAATATGGACAAAAAGACATTGAAAGTTCTGTCAGTGTTAAAGCTATTGATGATTTAACAAAGTGGAGATGTATTTTAATGATATGTATTACATTATATATTATTATAAATTATTTTATTCCAGTTTGTTTTGGTGGGAGATTTATCAATTGTCCTTGACATACAGATGGTCTTCCTTGCAGCATTTTTAGAGCTAGCGCCAACAACTGCATCAATCTTATACACATCCATGCTGATAATTTAAAAACCAATGTAAATTTGACCTCAGGTCAAAAAGTCTTACTGTTCGTCAAAAACTCCTCGCTTCGACATGTTTTTTTCCACTATGCGTGACGTGTGGGTCTTTTTTAATGTACGCTTAAAATGTCAAGCTGCCTCTTGTTTTCTTCAGAATAACAAGTGAGCTCATTTTAACGGCTTGTAATGCTCATAAATAGCCTCTTTTGTAGTTTTTGTTATAATAATCCACATTTTAGGGCTATATTTCTAATTCTCCAGAATAATGAGTATATATAATGTTGGCGGTTCTCATATTTCTACAATAAAGCATCCTTAATTTTCAATCTGCGTCTTACTGTGGTCCTAAACATTATGAATTAAATAATGGTGATGTTAAAAGCACATTTCAGTTCTCCATATTAGGGTTTCTAACAGAGTTGCTGTGTTATAGTTTGTTTTTCTAAATCAAAGGTGCCAGGTTTGGGCCAATCGCTTTATTTGCAGGTAAAAAGTGGTCCGTTTTCTTTTAGAGATAATAAATGGAGCTCTGAAACAAAAAAAAAAATACATTGCATGTCAAAATTGCAACCACTTTAAGAAATGACTCCAAACCAATTACTTGTGAAAGCAGTATAAGCTGGTGGTTGTGTTTGTTTCTGCCTCTCCAGGAGAGAAACAGATGATGCAGTGGCGTTTGAAGTAAAACAAAAGACAACATACTGCAGGAGAGAAGACTGGAAACAAACAATAGTTAGAGGATTTGTTCACTCTCAAGAAGGAGGTAGGCGGGAAGAGGTTTTTTTTTTGTTTGTTTTTTTTTTTCTTATCATGACTTGTCTAGTGGCAAGAATAAACATGAAAGACAACAATGTGAAACCTGCCAATTACCGGTATGACTTGCCATATCAGATTTTTACATTTTGCTTAAGCTCACATTCGGCGCAACCAACAAAACATAATAACCTGAGCACTTAAGAAAAGAGCTTTGAGGTCTACTGTAGTCCCCGCTCACCCACTTTTCATCTCTCCTAATCTCACCTGCTCCTTCCCTCCTTCCTGTATTTTTTCGCCAAATCCCCCGCCTGCTTGTGGTCCTTTATTTATTTTCTCTGCTTCTGCAATCTTCTTTTGATTTTTCTATTTTCTGTAATCTCAGAGAAAGTGTCAGTGTTGGACATCACGCTGTGTCACCAGCTGACATCTGACACAGCCCAGGCAGCATAGTCAATAAAGCCCCTCTAATTGAGTGCCACTGGCTGCTGTTTATTGACAAAATAAGACCTGGGAATTAGGTGTGTCTCCGTCGGGTGCTTGTGGCCCCGCCGTCCTCCTGCCTGTCGACAGCTGTCCACTTCCCATCCATCACTGGCTCAGCTTGGTCTGCTGTCTGTGTCAAAGGATAGTACCACACTTGAAAAACAACTGCTTTACCTTCCCTCCTGTGTCCAGGTGGGAGAGGGAGCATGAGCCAGAAAGAGAGAGAGCCAACATGAAAAAGGAGACAGACCGTAAAAATGGAAATGAGATTTTTGCTTATTTTATGATGTGTGTATGTGTTTGTCTTTGTGTGTGTGTGTGTGTGTGTGTGTGTGTGTGTACACTTCAGTCTCCATCTGTATCTCTGTAATGCCCATCACAACAGGCACCATTAAGGCAACAGCAGAGGAGCCTTCTCACAGTAAAGTACACTCTTGGTAATTAATTAGTGTTCATACCTCTGAACACTATCTCTGTCGCCTTGCCAAAGCAAAGATAAGATTCCCGTTGCTAAAGCTTCTCTCTACCTGCTTAATTAGAGGCACAGCAGAGCCTTGGGCTTAGATACAAAACAAAATTTCACTCACTGCCTTTCAATTGTTCAAAACACCGACTCTTATCATCCCCCTCCTTGTTTCTTTCGAATTAACTTCAATCATGTGATAATAGCTTGGAGGATAGCCGTGCTTTCCTGCAGGAATTTACCAGTGAGGTTATCGGACTAAACATTCACAGAAGTGTGGGGTCCATTTTCAAAATGGCTGCCATTGCTGACTGAGTAACAGAGGTTATTTACTGTACACCCAAGAGTCTGGGACTAACCATGCTATTTACACCTGGGTGTTACATGCAATTGCGTGATATTTGCATTTGAATGCAACGCATTCTGGTAGCAAAGGTTTCTCACACCCCATTAACATTGTGAAAAGGTCTATTTTAACCCAAACATTGTATTTTTCTAACCTTAACCAAGGAGTTTTGGTGCCCAAATCCAAGTTGCAACCCCTAAAGCCAGGGTAGAAGTGACAAACTACGCAATTCATCATGGTCACTTGAGGCTGGCTCCAAAAACAAAGAAATCCCCCAAGACTCCTGTGTTAAACTGCCTCTTAAAAAACCAGACTGATCTCATGAAGTCGTGTTGTATGACACACCAGTTCGGCGTCGTTTGGTGTGCTATACGTATGCATCTGCGAGTTTTGGTGTGTTATTGGACCCTGTGCAATCACGTGTCAATGTTTGCCCTGTTTTGGGGTTCCCCTAAAACTAAACCTAACCATCATCCTAAGCCTTACCCTAAACTTAACCGGAAATGGCACCCTAACCCTAAGCCTTAAAATGCGTACATATAACACACCAATTAAAAGCGGCGTGTATATTAATGCTAATTCATGATATCACATTGTAAAAAACATGTTTTTGACCTTATTTTCAGTCACTGTAGCTCAATTGCCTTTCAGTGTCAATATTACAGGGTGACCTTTTATACATATTCACCTGTTTTAATGGTAAGAAGTGTTGCAGTGCTCAACATGATCCCAGGATTATGTTTTGAAGGTGCATTTCTCAGGCATTTTTACTCTGCTCTGTCTCCGTCTCAAAGAGAACTCAGGTCTTTACTTGTGATTTATTCAACATAATTTCCGTGGGTGAAAAGACTCTTTAAAACAACACTATTTGCCTATTCTTCTATCACCCCTTATATCAATAAGCAACACATGGAAAACAGTAGCATTTAGTGACTGCATCACTAGTGTTAAGGCTCAGAGTCATAATTGTAGGCGTGGTGGTTCTGAATGCAGATGGTGGCTGATTATTTGGACTGGAGGAGTTTTGACAGCTTCTTTAACTTTAACAGTTTGAGCTTCTGTTAATTGAATTCAATATATGTTTTCAAACCATATCGACATTTTACATTCAAGTATAGATGCAGTGGCAAAGGTCAAAGTATTGAGTAAACGCATTGAAATGTAGTCAAGGTGTAAAGTCACAAGTATTTCAGCGTTTTCTGGACAAAGCTGACAGAGATCATGGAGAACTAATACAGACACGGATGAGGTTCTAAGGTCAAGTCTCTTTCTTTAGTGTGTTTTTTTTCTGTCATGTGAGATATATCCTCCTCTATACACCAAGGATTTGTCCTTCCTATGTGCTGGTGTCTCACTGATATAGGCTGAAATCAGTCTTGACGGTGTGAAGGTGTACCATGATGAAAAAATAAATAAATAAATAGAGGATCTTCCCGAAATGCATCACAGAGTACAAAGCTTGCTTTGAAAATGTACAGAGTAGAAATTAAATAAATACTCAAGTCCAGAATTTGACCTTTATTACCGCTTACTTCTGCATGTGCATCCTTTTCATTGTTTTCATGTAGTATACCAGTAATTTTTATGTCTTCCTTGGTAAGACCTACTGTGAATTAATGTCTCCCATTAAATCTTTCCCACCTTTTTATGCGTATGAGTATGCCCATTTAGTTCAGTGAAACCATGACAGTCATGGCCTGAGCTTTCACCAGGGCAGTCCATTAGCCATTCATACTTTTGTCCTAATATAGTACATGTATATTTTTCCTGTGCATTCCTGAGCTGCCTTGTGGCTATTCTCACCACCACTCCATTACTGAAGCACTACCATTACCTCAACAAATCAGCTCCTCTCCTTTGGGGTTTAATCCTGGTGTCTCTTCTCTTCTTTGTACCATTGCAGCGCAGCAAATCTTCAGCACCAGGTGGGAGTGATAAGGCCAAGCTCGTAGTGCGACTGCTTGGTGGACTGGAGACGCCACACTCGCAGGCCTCGGCTGACAGTGATGAACGAGCCATCGAGCCTTCTGATAATTCGTCACTCACAGGCAGAGAGAGGTCCATTAATCAAAACAAGTGTGGCGCCGCCGCATTTTCTAATACAAACCTCCTTTCTCCCACCCCCTTCGATCCTTAACTCCTCCACCTTAAACTGACGTGACTGGCGGCACACTGGTGAGCGACAATCTGTTGCACAATTGGATTTTTAGCCTGAATGAGTGTACAGAGGGGACAGGAGAATGTGGTGGAGAGGTGCTCAAATATTTCACTAACCGGTGAGGGAGATGGACGGGCATGCATGAGCGGTGGGCTACGGGCTCGCAGAGTGTGCAGCCGCAGGCTCGGCCCTCTGAGGAATCAGTGTCCTGGCAGGCAGCAGGTGGAGAGATGGGAGAGCTGGGAGTAGGTAGATTGATTGATCCGTTGCAGCTGTAATGCATCAGGAGTTTCCCGGTGGAGAGTGCCTGTGCGGAGAATGTTAGGCATTTCTGCTCAAATCTAGGCAGGAGGGCACAAATCAGCCGCCACAGAATCTCCAGAGAGACTCCCATTACCGCTGCTATATATAACAGTAATCTTGTTAAGCTTCCATTCTGTCTGGGCCCTGTCAGGGGGTTTGATTCAGTCAATAAGTGACCCCTTGGACTGTAAATGAGATTCAACCTTCCTTTCTCAGGAAGCCGCATACAAACAGGAATACTTAAACACAAAAGACACAAATGCATGCATAATATAAACGGCAACGTATACACAAATGTGCACATAAACACTAGCATTCGGACAGAACAGATCCTATTTAATGAGAGTGGGGACCAAACCTGTGTGTTCTGACAATGAACCCCTAATGACAACCATTTTCAGAGTGTTTTCTGTTTACCCCTCCATTTGGAAACCACGCTTAATTAGTTATGGCTGTTTTTCTTGCAGAACAACTCATGCTAACCCTGACCCTAAAAGCTCCCTGAAGAACTTAAGATATTTTAGTGGGGAACCTCTACCACTCCTGAAAAGAAGAAAGTATTGAAATAAATGAAATGGTGTGTTATGATGAGAGCTGGGGGATAGCTGCATCGGACACACTGCAGAAACTGCAGAGACTTATAGTTAGCCATAAAGTCTTGTTCGGAAAAATAATATATACTGTGTAAGAGTATGATCAGACAGAAGAAGAGCTGGTTATTTTAAATGCACATCAAGCTAGGTTTCAGATAGAGACATCGGGGCTGAAGGTTTGGGCTGGTTGTGGTTTATGCCAAAATGCTTTCAATGTCATAATAATGCATAATGTTCACATAATCTATGGTCAATTTTAATTGTTTATTATTATTAATTATTAATGTCATTATTATCCATAAGTAAGGGTTGCTTGGTTGACATTTTGGTGTCATTCTTGTGTTGTCTCCTTGTCTTCACCCTTATGTCCAAATATAGTCACTTCAAACACAACAGCAGGAAAATGCCAAAATCAAGGCTTCAAAATGATTGAATGAATCCTGCCACTGTTTGCTGCAAGGCAATCATTCATAAAGTAATTCAATTGAAAATATATATTATTGACAATGTAAATTTTGTGGGGGCTGTTACATTTAGTGTGAATGTTTTGTCCTGTTTTGAGACAGAAATGCTAATATTGATAATGCTACATTAAGAAGTGTCATTTTATGGTTCCAGTAGTGAAGTCCCTCAAGTTACCTTTGCTTTTAGATAGTTTTACCTTTAATGGGGGGGGAAAAAAAATCAGTGAAAGAAAAGTTGGCGTGCTAGTTTTAATTGTCTATGGATTAATACAGTGCTTGACATGGGTCATGTACCTCATACTTTTCCAAAGCCTAGTCTGTATGCTCTCACATTAGTCAATATTCAAAACATATGATTAACTTCATCATAGATTCAAACAGAATTCCACATCATATGCAGTATTTTATTTTTTTTTCATTGGAGGAGCTGCTGAGAATTCACAAAATTTACAGGCAAAAAATACACTTCCAATTCGATCCAAAGTCAGGTGACGAGTAAAGTGAGGGCAGCAGATAACAGAATGACATGCCAGTGCAGACATGTTGGCGCATGTTAATATCGTGCTCAGCAGAAGTCCCAGGCTCAGACGACTGCCTTGTGCCACAGCCCACAGTGCCTCAATGCTCTTGCCCCTTTACCATACAGCATGATTTACCCCCCAAGAAAAGCAATGAAAATTTCCCTCAGAACCCTTCAGAGTGACTCCATCAGTCTGTGCCTGCCTATCTGCAAATGCCAGCTCATTTCTCAAGCTAGGCCCCCAGTTGGACTCCAAACGCTGCTAACTGCTCATTCTTATGCATCCCTCCTGCCAAACAGCACATCAACTGGGATGAGGAAAGAGCCTGAAGTTTTCCTGGGCTATATTTTTGGTGCTTGGAGATATCAGAGGAAGCAAGTTAAGGTAGTTTTTGGGAGGACGTTATTGGATTGGTTTGGGGCCTCTGAAGAATTGAATGAAACGGGAAGAAAAGGGAAAATGACTGATTGAAGCTTGACGCTGTTTATGAGAAAGTTGTCACACAGAGAGTTTCGGTCCACATGAGGAATGGTCGGCCCGGCAGTGTCTGACCCGTTCCCTATTGTTTATGAGTCTCTTACTGCTTTTGCGCTCGCCCTCCGTCTTGGGGTTGTGTCATTGCAACATCACCGTGGCTCAAGCTAGCTGTCTGGCTCCTCTGTCTTTCCCTTAGTCACAGCTGCTTTCTCCGCCATCTGTCCAAGTAATGCTTCCGAGTCCCGGAGAGCAGGCCCCTGCCAAGCTCCACACACCCCAGCCCATCAGCTATACAATTTAGACATTAATGAGAGGAGGGATCTCGAAGTAGCTGTCAGACTCCTTTGTGTGTTCGGTTTTCGCCTCACACTCTCAGAAAGATGTTCTGATGGAGCTTGGCAAGCAAAAATAAGACACCACCCTAAAAAACTAAGCTGAGTAGATGTTTATTTCCATCTATTGATCCTTGCAGTAAAGTGTTTACAAGCCTGGTTAATGTGTTGGAACTTGTGTGCTCTTTTACTAACTCGTGGCAATAGATAATGAGTGTATTACCCAGTTTTATTATTCCGTCGGGTGTTAAGACAAAAAGTGTGATCAGATGTTTTACACTTTAAAGGTTCAGTAAGTAGGATTTTCAGAAGTGTAGGAGGATGTAATTGCAGAAATTGAATATAATTATGTTTCTATTAGTGCATAATCGACTGAAAATAAGATTTGAGTTTTCATTACCTTAAAATGTGCCACAGAGGGACCAGGTCCCCTGTCATGTTTCCATAACAACTCCAAATTCATTTACTTCTTCTTCTCTGTTGTTTTTTTTTCTTCCGTTTTATATTCACACATTGGTTTCGGAACTGTTGTTTTGAAACCAGTAATTTGCGATTTGGCCTTCACCATGGAGCCAGAAGTGACTATATATAGACATAAGGGTAGAACTACCATAGCCCAAGGGGTCAGAGGTGGGATTTAATGCGAAATGATGACTGGCATAACGTATGTCATGTTTTATTTCTTAACAAGTCAGTCAAAGTAAATTTACAGTCATTATTGTCACCTATTAACAACCACTATAGTCAAGTAAGTCTGTTAGGAAGGCCACATAACTCGGAACCAGTCCTGAACGAATCATTCAACACTCGTGAGTCATTTTACCGACTCATGAGTCATTATTCATTGTCTCTATTAACTCATTCACGGACTCTTCCCTGCTACCACTAGCTACGTAACTGCAAAAAAGAGAGATCAGACGACATGTCACTATTAAGTGACTGCTATTCTAACTGCATTGGTATGAATATATCAATTGAAACCCTGCATTAAAAGCAACACCTATGGTTTCTTGCTTCAACATCTCCCTCCCTGCTATTAACTGTGAACTATGATCTGCTCACTTCCAGCCCAGTAACAGTGCGCTCATACTCTCCGACCACTAGGGGGGTCATTCCCTTACCTGGATTGTCTACTACTCTGTTCCGCTAGTGTCTGAGCGACATTATAAAAAGATATTCTTCACTATACATGTTGTTTGTCGTACAAAGGTGAGCCATAGTTTCATGAATCAGTGGGAACTGGGAGTGGGTGGAGCTTATACACATATAGATTTCCACACACTTTGAGTGACTGACTTTGTAACTGAAATGACTCACAAACCCCAGTCTCTACGGTGAGTGACACATATAAACTCAACTCACTTAAAAATAGTCGAGTTTCCCACCACTAGCACATACTCCTACTGTATATGAATCCGAGTAGTTGACCATTTTCTCACAAATGACATGTCTGCATTTATCTGCATAGCCACACCTTAAGAGCAGATTTATTTCCATGCATGCTAAACCACAGGAACTATAATTAATTCCCCCACTGTGGGTGTATGTAAGTGTCAGACACAATCAGGCCTGACTGGCAGCACCAGACAATTACAGCTCTATCTTATCTCAGTTTGGTATTGTCACCACAAATCAGATTTCACAGTGAATTACATGGATTAAGCCAGCCATCGTTAAAGAGAAAACTAGGTTTTGAATTCCGCTTTGTGCCAGATGCCGACAGCCTTGTTATGAGAGGCTGATTTTATTTTCTCTGTGTGGAGATAACTCTGTATAGGAAAAAGTCTAGGAAAGTGTAAACAAGGCCTCTAAAATGTCCTATCTCACTCCATAACACTTTTTTCAATCACCAGTGCAATAATGACATATTGCTAGCCACCTACACACTGCAAGTAACTGTCAGCTCTATAAACAATTTTTTTTAGGGTAGGGAAAAAAAAAAATCGATAACAGGTGTTGACAGCCACTGATGACGTTTTTTTCGGAGAAGAATGGACTCAAATGCCAGCGCATCACATTTAATAGAGCAGCGAGGGTTACACACATGCATACAGGAATGTAAATCAGGTGCTTTGTTAATCAAGTACTCCTCTCCTCGGCATGTGTTAATAAAGCTGTCACTCTTTTAATTGCTGTTCTCTTTTTAAGTGGCTGGTTAATATACTCCATAAAAAAAAGAACCTAAAAAAAAACTTTCACATTAGTTCATAGATAAAGCAACAAAACTGTGTCACTAACCACATTCCCAACTTAAAAGCTGGTGGTGCATCTCTACATTTCTCACCTTACTATGTTAAATAAGCTCGGCTGACTGAGCCATTGCATATTCATGGCGGGTTCCGTGGCCACAGAGGTTCCAGCGAAACCTCAATTTCACAACAAGGGAGTTTCATTAACAGCGCTTTCCATCCTGTCATTCGGCACCATTTGGCCTTGTGTCTGTCATTTCAGCTTAATTCTTTCTGTCAGAGGAGAGGAACACTCACTCTATGACCACGCAGCATCGACGGAAGCTGTTCATTTTATAAGGAACAAGACCGACAACTAAACTGAGGATCTGTGAAGGGAATTTCACGACGGTGCACCAGAAAAAGGTTCAAGATGTGACTGCTCTGATCGTAAAACTGTACACCAGATGCACTATGGCACGATTACAGTGACTTATTTGTGTATCGTCATTGTCGGGTGGAAACCTCTTATGTCCAAAATGGTTATTTTTCAAGAAACTGGAAAAACCATGTATAGTTTAAATGTTAAGAGATGTAGTCACAAGCCGTTTTCAACACTTTTTATTGGTTGAATATTTCTAAAATCATCAGGCCAACGTGAAGACCAATAGAATCATTTGATGACAAAAAAAAAGACCAAAAATGGACTTACGAGGTTTCCCCCCCCGACAGCGACGATATGATAATTAATAGAGACTCTGTGGTTTTTATTATTTTTCTGCTGCCAGGGGCCAATCCCACTAAATACTGTGACGAAGAGTTGCATAAGACCCATTAAAGCTTTAGGCAACTACAGAGGCAGAGACAGAACAGTATAAACATCATCCTACCGACATATTTAGCACAAAAGGACTAAATATGAACTAATATAAGAAGTAATCATCAAAGCAAATGTATATCGTCGGAATTTATGTTTTGCAGTCTCCAAACCTTCATAAATTGAATCTGTCTGCACCATATAGCATCATACTTTTTATATCACTCTGTATCACATTGAATCAGATGGTGTTGAATCACAATGCGTTGAATTTTGCATTGCTACATGCTTCATACGTCTCTTTAATGTATCACATGTTCAAAATGCCTCAAGATATGAATCAGAGATGCACATCCCCGGTACTTACAAGTCACCGTGTCTGTATCAGTTGCATGACAGTAACCCTCTGAATAGACAATCAGACCGTGCCTCTGTTCACCTTGTAGTACAGAGATAGAAAGCGTCGCACACACCAGTACATCCACCAGTGTCTCGGTGTGTCAGCAAATGATGTAGGATGCCAGCCGTGCACCTAGTGAGCCTGGCTACTAGACTAATGATGTGGCACAGCCTTAAAGTCACTTTCCCGTATGTCCCCATCCACCTTCCTCCTCTTTATCACTCACAGCACAAACCTACACACAAATACATGCGACACACAGCCACAGTTATTCGGCACTTATCTAACTTTTAATGAAGCAGCATAATGAAACAGCAAAACTGGAATGAGCTAACTTGTCCTCAGAAGGAGTCCTTGTAACCTGCAGGCTACAGCCCTCGTGGATGTTCCTATCATCATTAGGCAAATATTTTAATTAAAATATTATGTCTCTGTGTGTATGTTTGCAAGACCCAATTTGTTTTGTGCTCTTGTGTACAGTTATTAATTTATGCCCACTTACCAAATACGTGTTCCATTGTCAGCATTAGGAAGATTACTTATAATAGGTTACGGATTACTATATAATAAATAATAATGGGATACAGATTATTAATTACCCTGTTAGAGGTACTTTAGCTAGGTAATTAGTCAATAAAAATTATGCATGTTATATCTGGTTACATTTCTAAGTAATTTTGAAGCCAATAACAATAATAGTAATAATAATGAGAAAAAGAAGAAGCAAACTAACAGAATATTATCAACTACAATAATTATCAGGTTTCTACTGAAAATAATATATATGGATGTCACCCCAGATCATAACACTACCCACACAGGCATGTACCATAGGCACTAGGCATGATGGGTAATCACTTCATCCACCTCTCTTCTCACCCCGATGCACCCATCACTCTGGTACTGGGTCAATCTGGACTCATGACCTTTTTCCACTCTAACAGTCCAGTCTTTATGCTCTCTAGTAAAATGATGGTTGCTTAAGAAAAGACAATCTACTCCCTGTATCACTTAAATGGTTGAAGAACTTGACGTAGGTGAAACTTTTTTTTTTGGCTGGGTAGTGTATAAGTCTATGACCAGGGTACTTGCGCAGGTCTTGAAAGTCTTAAGAAGTATGGAATTTGGAAATGCTATTTTCCAGAAAACTCTGGAATTTTGTGTGAAAGTCTTAATAAAGTATGGAAAACAGTTTCTCTCAGTTGTATTTTACAGTATGCACCAAGGACCCTAATCCTAATCTGGTAAGATAATATATAATACATGAGGAAAACATATAAAAAACTTAATGATTTCTCTAACCAGTCGGTACTGGAATGATTCTAGTCAAACTTGTCTATGTGATATCCATGCACTTTTGTGATTTTCATATGTTTTGAAAATGTTTCTGTCAGTAAAACATAATTTACTGCAAATTATGCATTGATTTATTAAAATGAAATTTTCTATTACACACAACAGGTACAATCTCAACCAAAAAAGTAGACACGCATGTATAAAAGTACATCAATTCAGGGTCTTGGGAAAAAAAATAACAGTTTTGAAAAAGTCTGGAGTTTTTATTTGGATAAAAAGCAAACACCTATAAGACTAATTTTCACATTTTGCACTAAAATGTAAAATATGTGAGTGAACACTTGTTTTGGAAGGAATTGGGACAACACTAACTTCCGTGTTGACCTACAAAAAGTAGTTCCTCTCCCAGACTGTTCATAGTTGTATCACCTCCTAACACCAACCCAGCGCTCACGTTTCTAATAAACTCTGGTCGGTCTAAGCAGTGTCACATTTGTGCTTACTCAGGGAGAAGTGTTACAGATTCCCCTCAGGTGAAACTGAAAGTTGCCGAATAGTGTTTCCATGTCGAATCTGCTTCACACCACTCCTCTGCTGTCACCTGAATGAAAGGACACAGATTTTGTCACGGTGTGGCCACAGCAGTCTGCTCTCTGTCTCCATCCGACCGGCTCTCTGGAGTTTCCTCCCACCCGTTCCGTTGTTCTCTACAAACAAGCCTCATCCTGTCATTTCCTGTCTGCAAAAAACTACCATAATTGCACAAATCAGAACTCCCCGACTTTTCCGAGCGATCTCCGAAACACTCTGCTTATCATATCACGCTGTCAGTCTTTATCAGCTTGTCCTCTGCACGTCTGCACATCTCTGCTGTGCTGTCCCTGTATCATTATCAGTGGCTGTACAGTGACAGTACAGGCCTGTGACACCTTTAAATATCCGAGTGGAGTTTTGTGAGGGGGGTGGGTGGGTGAGATACAGAGAGAGAGAGAGAGAGAGAGAGAGAGAGCAACTGCTTCCATCTCACAGCATAGAGATAATCA
>JAPQRQ010000012.1:18120724-18137436 GCA_037367365.1 Apogon talboti
TGTATATTTTATCTAGCAACTTTGCTAATCTTTTAGCAGTGGTATCACTGATTGCTTAGCATGAGGGTAGCAATAGCTTATTGTTTTTTTGTTTTGCTTAGTTCTTTCATCAAATCCCATATAGATAGAAGCAAATGATCATTTTTATCATAAAACTGTTCATTAATTGTTCTCCTAAACTTGCAAACACACAAATATATTCTGAATTATTGACATTGGCATCTTATTTTGAGCAGCATCTCTCATCATCTTAAAGGGGCAATTTGTAAAATTCTGAAGTTCACAACATAAGCTAATTAACTAGCATAACACAGTGTGAAGAAATAAAAGTTTTGATATTATATCATAGACAGCAATGTCCTGTGTTGTGATATTTACAGACGTTAGCATGCTAACCAGCTAACCCCAGTCTATTCTGTTTGATAATATTACCAAAGACAGTTAGAACATAACAGTCCACTTAAGAGTGAGTTCCTGTTTTAGAGTCACATGGGTTTCTCCAATGTCCCACCCCTTTACGAACCTAATTGTAGATTTTTTTTTCCAATTTATTCCAAAGGGAGAAGTTATTATGATAGATTTTTTCACCCTGTTCACCCAAATAAACACTGGATCTCATTTTTCTCAAATTAAATATTATGTAAATATTCTGAAATCAAAGTGTGATCTTTCAGACTCACCGATCTGAAGAAAATTGACTTTGTGTGCTGTCTAGTGATATTTGACCAGTCAAATCGCACACAAAGAAGGTAAAAACAAGGAAAACGTGTATTTTAATGAGCATATGTATAATTACTAGTAAGAGACAGGAAGTTTCATACCACTGACACCGTGTAAAGTTCACCATGGTTGGGCAGAGATGTTTTTTTCTACATGTCTGTACCTCAAGAAATCCAGTTTGGCCTCCGTCCAGCATTAGAAGGAGAAGTGCTCCTGCTCAGAGGGTGTATTGAAATATTTCATCAATTGGGTAGGAGGACCAATAATGCCTTAAAGGGACAGTAAAGATAAAACTAAACAACCCACCATAACTGAATCTCTTGCCAAGTGGCTGTTATCACCACCACCTCTTACTCCTGGCACAAGAAAAAAAGTGACAGTTAATGCTGGCATTGTTTTTCACTAGTAGGAACAGTTCTTGACAAATAAAGGAGTGAAGTTTGATGCTTTGTTGAACTTAAAGTTTCTGGTAGACTGTTAAGTTGGCAGCGTATTAATATATTTTAAAGGTGGCTGATCATATAATATTGTGTTTGATAAGACAGCTGTTCACCACCTTTTGGTAAAATCCTCCTCATTTGGATTTTTTTTACTATTATGATTGATTATTTTGGTTATTTTAATCTTATAACTGGCAATTTTAAGGGTTAAATGTGTAGTATTTCATAAAACCTTACTATAAATGATTGACCTGCAGTCGGTATCGTGTTGCTTACACTGCCTGTGTGCTCGTGATGATTGGTGTTGGTTGAGTTGCAAACTGCTTGTTGTTATAGAGGAACAGAGGAGGTGCACTGACGTACCCTGGGGTGCCACCACTTTGTCACAGGACTGACACGTTGAGATGAGTTTCCATTTGCTCATGTTCACACCTAAGAGGGACAGATTAACCTATTAATATTCATATTTAGAAAGAACCTATGCAGATGTGGGGAGAACGCATAAACTCCGCACAGAAAGACCAGACAACAGCCAGGTTGGAACCAGAAGCAGTGGTATTGAGCAGTGGTTAGCTGATGATATTGAGCTAACTCCTGCTCGATATCGTCAGTAGCAACAAATACTGACTGGCTGAGTGGCATAAAGGTTAGTAAAGTAAACAGAGAACGATAGATGTGTCCTCTTTGGTATCCTTATTGACAGCAGTAGGAGTAACAGAGTCTCGAGTCTTTTGTCGACAACTACACTTATTTTACACAATTTTCTTTCAAAAGTACTGCACATGGTGTTGACATGATGGAATCAAAGGGGGGAATTGAAGTGTTATTTCAGTATTATTTCATTATTATTTTTCTTTATTTTTCATTATTGTTTTTCATTATTGTCAATAGAAGTATTATTTTACTATTGTTTATTGACATATTACATCTGATTACTTTAGTTAAACTTGTTAGTGAAGAAGTTCTGAACAACAGGGAACATCTGTTAGTTTGGATTCTCTCTGTGACCAGAAGGATAACCTTTGTCCTGACCAAAAGGGTGAGTTTTTGAACTTTCAGTTAGGTACACGCCTACACAGAACAAAGGACACACACAGTTTTATAACACATTCCAGTTAAAAGTATACGGGAATTGGAGGTGGGCCCAGTCACAGATGTTAGGGGAGGTCCAATTAAAATACGGAATCAGATGATGTTGCGAAAGTCCAGCATCCAGGCGGAGTTGTTTTTTGAAAAATAAATGTGACAAAGAAACCTGATGTCAGGGTTCAGTTCCATCATCACTGTGGTTGAACTGGACCCTCTGCAGAGGCTTTGCTTTACATGTGATCTGAAAATAAATCATCTGAACTAAGAAAGAAGTTGTCGGTCCTCTGATTCTGCTCTCGAAGCTTCCAATTTGAAAAACGCTTACAGTGTGTGTAAACCCGTATCTCAGATGGCAGCAAACACTTTGTACAATCAGTTTAGCGGTTTATGGTTGATATAGCGCCGGAGGGGGGCAGAAAATTTTTCGACACCCCCCCCCCACCCCACTCCTCACACTAACACCAACTGTCTCCAGAGCAGTGTGCACAAATAAACTAGCCATGGGTTCAACACACAGCGCAAAACAGGTACAAACAACAGCTCATGAGAGGTGCTTCTGCTTGTGGCTTGGCTCAAAGGGCTGATGTCTTCTTGATTCAGTCGGGTAGATTCAGAGGAGCAGCAGCTCGGAGCTTTGACTTTGAGAGGCAGAGGTCAAAGGTTCAGCCGAGACTATGTATTGAAAAGGGTTCACTTTCTCAGAGACATAAGGTATACTTGCGATGTATGAGGTGTCACTGAATATATTGTTTAATGTAGGTGAGAGGTCTCTAGCTCTGGGATGTGCCACTGTATAGAGAATGTCAATCATATCGCCAACCTGATCCACAAGGGTGTACTGTATATTACGCACAGACAGTCAGTATCATCCAGAGTCATTTTGAAGTTTTAAGTTTCAGTTTAGGAAAAACAGAAGGCAGAAGTGCTTTTGTGTAACCTTGCCCGGCGTGGAATAATTTCACGGAGTTGTATTGTTATGTTGCGCAGCTCGTATCCGAAGGCATGTCATCAGTGAATTAATTTGAGGAACTGGCAAAATATTTGGTGTCAGCGGAGAACTGGGGGGGTTTTAAATGTCACCTTCTCTATATTCTGGGGATGCTGGGCCTTTTTAAATGGCACTGCATTAATGATCTGCGATTAAATGCTCAATATCAAATAGAGGCTGGTCCAATTACAGTTTGCTCAGTTTTTGCTGTTGTGCGGCCTTGATGAAAAGACAACTCAGACATGGCGCCGGCGCTCGTCGGCAACAGCGAGATTTTCCCGAGATGATATGTGCCATTTCCAGTGAAACCCCCCCACATATCGCTGGAACAAAGACTTCTTTTGTGTCTTTCCTCTCTTGATCCAACATCAGTGACCAAATTGAAATCCTCTCCTCTGTAGTGACCTGCAAATATCTGGGGACATGAGATAGGAATGCTCGCTGCCTTGAACAATGCCACAGAGTTAGGCTCTGATTCATGCTCAAAACGGATTAATTTCTCCACAAATTAACTGCTAATTCTTCTCTTATCTTTGCCCCAGACTCTCATTGAGTAAGTCGCCTTTCTCTCCTCCGCCCTGTTTCACTCTTGCTCACGGCTCTGACTTTGTGCAAATGGGCTCGGGTGCAAACTGCGACTGGTACTATTCTTCAGTCGCCGTTTCCCAAGAGTCTGTTCCGCAGACCTCAGAGACATGTCCCATATGTCCTCATTTCCTTCTCTGAAAGACGACTGTGAGCTAATTTGCCCCCTGAGTTGCCTGAGTATTTAATGACAGTGACTAATTCAATTAGATGTGTGAAGTGCATGACTGTCATATATAAACAGATATTATGAATGTAAATATAACGTAAATCACTTTGTGAGAAATGTTAGAGTGACCTTTATCTTCCAGAGCTGACCGCATCATTCTTTCACAATAAGCAGTTGCACACTGATTAATGCATTGTTTCTGTATGATTACTCCTCTCAGTAGAAGCGAAAGAGATTACACATTTGGTTTTAAGTGTCTCTACTTTGACATTTTCAACCTCAACTTGTCTGTCATTTTTTTCAGACGTTATTAGCTGACCTTCATTTGCCAAATTACAAGGACTGTATATTTACTGTACTGTAACTTTAACCCATAAAGACCCAAACAGCCGCTAGCAACCAAAATCATCTACGCATTTAAAATGCTTATTAAATTTTGCCAATACATGTAAATAATTGGTGTAAAATACAGTTTGTCATCTTTTCATGGTCATCAGATATGACCCATTTGGACGTTCAGAGGCTCCGTAGTTACCGTGGAAACACCGCCATCTTCTACATCGTTGATTCACCAGTAAAACCCATGGAGTTGGATCAATGACAGTGGATGCACACACTTGGATTATGTTCAGGTAATAATAGATTTTATGGAAAGAGTCACTTTTTCTTCAGTTTTCTCTGTTTTTGATATAATAACCCTCAGCTTTACTCTGATCCTTTATGAACGCCTACATGATCAGTGAGTTAAATATAGGAAAATATCTGATTTTCACTGAAAAAAACAAACAAAAACAAAATAGAGAGGATAATATTGTAATAAATGGTGATAAATCCCATAAGAAAGGTTAGATAGAGAGAAAATGGAATGTGGGAACTGCCACAAAAGTAGCACTGGGTCTTTATAGGTTAAAGATGGGTGTTCTGTAACTTGTATTTTTACCAGAAGTGGATCTACAATTACACCACCACCCCCCCACCCCAACTTTTAATGTACTTAAAACTGTACTTGTAAAAACAGCGTTCACAATGCTCTCAAAGTGTTTAAATAAAGCATAAAAGGTGACTTAACTCTTTTATTCTTCCGCTCCAATACATATTCAGTTAGTCAGTTTGTTTTTTACAGAGCAGAACTTTCTTTGCAGTGGAATATTTTTATTTTATTATTATAACTTTTAATTTTAGGAGCTGCACAGTTTTGTTTAAATACTGCTGTATGTGCTTAATTAAACTGTTACTAGACTTACATTGTAGTGGTGGCATTAACATAATTGCCATTTTTTATTTAACAGTTAATAGTCAGCTGTAATTTCAGTACTGCAACAGCCCTGGAGTCCCATCATTCTTTAATTTTTATCATCTGACAGAAGAAAAAAACTGCAAAAATCCAGCCTGGAAAGAACCCGGGGATAAATGGTTAGTATCTTATGCTATAGTTAGCGCCATACCTCAGTGCCCTCTTTTGTTCTGGACCTTTAGGCTATCAACAGCCCACACCAAGGAAGGCTTTGTAACACAGGGATACAGTGAATAGCTCAACCTAGATAACAACGTACCATCAGATTAGCAGCGCCAAGCTCGTAGAAGGAAATGTACTGCCATGTCTGCCATTTAGCGAACTTTGGAAAGGACACCAAGAAAGGACATGGATTCATTCAAACACACCTCATCATTTATTCATGAAAAGTGAGCAGGGAATTCAAAGCTTTCTTTCTTTCTTTAAAGCTGTCTTATGGAGAATAATATATTTCTCGCTGGGCGTTCACGGTTTATCTGCCCCTTGTCTGACTTCCCTAATTGGCTAAAAGGTAAATCTATAGTGTGACTTACAGAAATAAGTGTATGCATGTGATTCGCCGAGTTCATTAGCATGCACAAGTGTCTACCCACACACTTTTACAAGTATATATAGGTAAGAAGAGGGGGTTATACCACTATATTCATGTTCGTTTGCATACATCCATATCCACACATGCTATTTAATACTTATACAGAGAAACTAATTCACGGCAGGGATTAATGGGCTCATTACATTCAGCAAGTTTTCATGTTTCCATGCATCTACCAGATTCCCACTGAGGAAAATCTCCACCTGTCGTACAGAAGTGTTATTAGTCCCAGTGGGAGAGCAGATTCTATAAATACTGTCTCACAACTCAGGTGAAATGTCCTTTGAAGTTAAAAATGACTCATGCTGAGATTGACAGTGGCATTTAACTTTCCTTGGCAGTTTCTTACCCTTTCATACCTTGATTAATAAGCCAAAGTTATTATTCGCTCAAACCCCCCTTAATATTGAGATAATGTGTCACATCAGGTTTTTTTAGAAGTCATTTTTCATAATCGTTGTGATAACCCTCCTTGAAAGGGGTGGCCGGGTGCAGCGAGAGCGAGGGTCGGCGAGGTAGCAGCCAGGGACAGCTGTAGCACTCTATAAATGAGTATGCTAATGCTGACTGACATTTCCTTCAACAGTGGAGAGGGAAAAAGGCTTGCTTCCAATTATCCTAAACGTCAGTAAGAAATAAGAGTCCATACTCATCTGGGAATAATTCAACAAATACCAAATAAGAAAACCAGCGAAATAACAAGGAAAACAATGAGCGCAGTTAAAGGGCGGGTTTGTGAGGATTGACTTATCGTTCCAGTTCTAAACTCACAGTCGCAAGTTGTGCAAATGGTTAGAGCAAAAGAAAAGCAGCAAAGAGGCGTGCTGACTTTTAAAAACAAACTAAACAAAAATAAAACGACTCAAGTAGGAGGCATTTATAATGGAGCTATTTTTTTTATCAGCTCTTTAATTTATAGCTGAGATAATAAGTTTAATGAGGAATTACATATATTTTAGCATTTGTATATAACTGATGATGATGATATTGATGATAATAATAAACCAACTCTTAATATTTGCATAAGTTACCAGTGTGATATTACATTTTTAATAAAGAGTTAAACTAGTTGTAATAATAACATTTGGATAATAATAGTGAGTGGAAATGTAGATTTTCCTTTTGCATTTTTTCAAAACAATACATTGCAGTACATTCAGAACAAAAGAACACAATAACTGCATTTATACTTATATTCTATGTTCTGAGAAAGATGACTTGTGGGTATATGTACTGTAGTTACATTATGACATACATTCACTTTCTAAGGCTTTTGATAAGCACTATAATGGTCATTTCATTCTAATCTGTAAGGCCAGAAATACAAAAGTGCTTAATAGAAATTTTATTGCACATTTTCTACACTTACTAGCTGTGCCCTTGAACTATATATTATAGTTGTAGCCATTTCTATGGTGACATTTCTATAAATATGGCAGAAAACATGTTATATGTACAGTGAAAGGCAAAAAATACAGTGCACAAAATGACTTAATATTGTTCTTAAAAACTAAATAAATACATAAATGTCAATAAAAAGCAGGAATTTCATTTCATTTTTTAAACTGCAATAAAAGCTAAAACTAAAATCATACTTGTTACGTAAACCTTTACTGAACTGACAAAAGTAAAAGGGTAAGATGTCATTTTTTTCATTGATGAACTTACTTGTACATTTCTAAATAACAAACTTAAATTGTGACGCAAGCAACACTCAAAGAAAATTATTTTCATACATTTATATATGATTAAATATTTGCCCACATCCTGCATCTGAATCTGAATGTACTTTTACATAATACAGTTAAGTTTGTTGTGAACATGAAAGCATAATAACTCTTTTCAATGTACTTTATCAACCCAGTAAATGTTTAGAAAATGTTAAGGTTCTATTTTAGGTACAGGTTCAGATTCCTTTATTTATATTAGCAGGTAAATTGATTTAAGGCCACGTCCTCACTTTTTTTATTGCATGTTGCAGAACAGCATTTTCTGTAGATGTAAATGACGTGAAATTCAATTTGCCTGTGTAAAAGCAACACGACTGGCTGTTTTGTGATTTGTTAAAAATGCTAGCCTTCACGTATTATCATTCATTAACAGTTACCTTTCAATGTATCTGCTTTGGGAGGATTTGGTGGCAAAATCTAACTTCAAGTGAAATGTCTTTTTTACCTCCAGGAGTCCTTGAAGGACACTTTTGTGTAAGAAGCTGTTTCTTCTTCTGCTGAACTGGACATGTGAATGAACACTTGTAGCTGGTGCTTAATAGGAGCTGTCCACTAGAAGCGGTGCTGAACTGCTGACAGAGGTTGGCAGCAGCAAAACACTCTCCTGTTACAGTCTATTTCAGCTTGCTGTTGAAGGCCGAGTTTGTGCAGACTGTATTATACACGGGGTGCTTTAATGTTCATCTACTGCGGTATTAAAATGATAAAAAAGGAAGTGCAAATCACAGTGGCCTACTAGGAGCCACCTAAGCAAGAAAAAATAAACTATTTAAAGGGAATTTCTTCATTTAACATTATATTTGAAGTCTGTTCCCATATTTGTACATAAGTTAACCTTTTGTTCCTGATGGGTGTTGGGGTCCACAGTGATTTTTCCTCCCTGTTTCCTTGACCCAATGATTAAAAAGACCCTTGTATGTTATTTCAGGTGGACTGCAGCCTATTCATCTGGTTGACAGAAAGTTGTGCATACTCCATATGAGGCAAGGTATTAATTCACGTCATGCATTCAGATTAGGGTCAGCAGAATTGATTCCTTCTGCATAGCTTAGCAAGAGAAAGAAGAGACAGAGAAAGATGAAAGCACACAACAACTATAATTTCTCATAGTCACAGCAGAAAATTCACACATACACACACCTTAACATGCATGCATTTATGCATATGCTGAATAAATATATGCAAAGAGGTCATCATTCACCCCATGAGAAACAATTATTGGTTCTTTTGCTGTTTCGCTCTGCATAGTATGAATGTATTGATTTTTATGAACGTAGCCACATGCATGTCACCTATTCAAAGGATGTCATAGGGTTAGTTTGGCGTTCTGTTACCACCTTGTTTTTGTGGAGTCAGATATCCTGTATTTGGATGAGATGTGAACACGAGGGCTGAAACTATGGACTGTAGATTGTACAAAACACATGGACCGAGAACTTGTGATGTCGTCCATTTGACTATTTTGCTGTGAGAAATTTGTATTTTGCCATGTTGGAGCCAGGGGTCACTGTAATGGTACAAAGAGTCAGCACAGTTAAAGGGGTTGAACTGTTATTAAGCATTTGCAGTACAGAGGCATTTGACAGTCTTGTTAGTGTAACCTATTAATCGCAACTACAGTCAGGCTGTCTGTGAGGAAAAAGAGACATTTGATTCAATAAACAGAAGCTCTTAAAGACTGATTTGGCAGGAGAGCGAGTGTCTATCACACTGTCATGAGGTCCAACACAGCAGACATCCAAGACTAGAATCTTATTAATGGAGCAATAATTTAAAGATAGACCTCTGGACACTTATTAGAGGATCCATATAAAACACATGAGACCAGAAGGACTCGTGGAAGAGAAAAAGAAATTTTAAAAAAAGAAACAGAAATTCAATGTAAGTCTATGGGAGCCCACAGCGGTAGGGCCTTCACTGCTGTCCTAAAGAATCAGAATGATGTAAATATCTATAGGAATCTACTCACTATTTAACCCATAAAGACCCAGTGCTACTTTTGTGGCAGTTCCCAAATCATTTTTTCTCTATGTTTAACCTTTCTTAAGTGATTTATCACCATTTATTGTAACATTATCCTCTTCAGTTTGCATTTTTTCACTGAAAATCAAGTATTTTCCTTTATTTAAGTTACTGATCATATAGATGTTCATAAAAGCTCAGATTAAAGTTGAGGGTTATTATATCTGAAACAGAAAAAACTGAAGAAAAGGTGACTTTTTCAGCAAAATACATCATTAACTGAACATAATCCAAGTGTGTCCATCCACTGTTATATCTCAAACTTCATGTTTTTTACTAGTGCATCAGTGTTGTAGAAGATGGCGGTGTTTCGACGTTCACTACGGAGCCTCTGAACATCCAAATGGGTCATATCTGATGACCATGAAAAGATGAAAAACTGCATTTTACTCCAATTGTTTACATGTATTGATAGGATTAATGGTTCTGAAGTTATTAAACATTTATGGTCTTTTCAACTGTATAAGCTAATGCATAATCTTATTTGCATGCTAGTTGTGCTAATGGATCATTTCCACCACCATTTTTATGTGTGAAAGCAAAACACTCAGTTATTTTTATTGCAATACCTTTTTTCCATCTGAATCCTACAGTAGCCTTAATAATGCCAAGTGTCTTTCTGTAATGATGGATTGTCAATTGGAGCGAATAATTTCATTTAATACGCTTCCGTTTTGGTTTCAGCTTCAAGACGATGACTGCGTGGTTCAGTCGTACGATTAAAACACCTCTAAAGAGCTTCTAGAGAGTGTTTAATTGCACCACAAAGTGTGCTGCATGTACTGCAATGTGATGTTTTAGGAACAAACTGATGACAGACTTGCCCTTTAAATGTACCAGGAGTATATTATCAGCTCAGGTTTAATATTTTACATTCGTAGGTGTTATTATCCTTTTCATATTAACACTGGGAATTAATTATAGAGGCAAAAAAAGGGGACCTGTGGTAATATCAGCAATATCATTGTAGCATTCTAACTATAATGGATCTGAAATGAAGAACAAAAGCTCTGCCTGGATCACCAATGAGTTTGCAGACTGATGACAGGTGGGCTAATCAGGAACAGCAGTCTGAAAGGGATCTAACGCGCGGTCCTTTACCTGCTGGAAGGGTTATCGATTAGTACAGACTTCGCACCTGATTAAACAAGACAAGAGGAGTTAAGTCTGGGACGTGACAGGAAGCTGCAGCTGGACTGGCTTTGTTTCTGCTCCTTTATATTCTCAGGTAATGGATTTGCCTATTAGTTGTAGGGAAGGTCATTACAGGAATTAGCTTTTTCTTCATTCTCTGTCTTCCTTAAATTGAACCTGTGGTAAAATGGGTCTAAATGAATTACCCATCTCGGAGTCACGTCAGTACAAAAGGCAGCCTGAGTCACTGTGTAACAGGCAGTTGAGTGGCAGCGGTGCAGACAGTAGTGAAAATTGAATCTTATTGTGGCAGAATTGTCATTTTGGAGGATTCAATGCATTTTGGACCTATCCCCTTTTGATAGATACTCCACTCTTTAACACAGATTTGTACAGTTTCACAGTGAAAACAGCAGCAGCCCTGTGAGGTTTTTTTTTTCTTTGTTCTTTTCTGTTTTTGTCATCATGACTTTGGAACCAAATGAAAAAGGACACGAAAATGAAAACTGCGTGAAACCATCAGGCTGCACCTCTCAGTGGGCTACTTATATTATTTGGACTGGAGTTGTATTAGCCTATGAGAAATATATTACATTTGCTTTTTATTGAATTTAAGGCAGCTGAGTTCTGTTTTGTCAAAATTCCCCCATGGTGAAATGATTCTGTTGCTGGCTGGCTGCCTGGCTATAAAGGTATGGTTTTATTCAGGTATGTAAAAAAGCTTTGAGGAGCTCTCAAGTTGAAATTCTTTTCCTTTTTCTTTTTTTAAGAGATATTATTCTCTATATGTATGCGCTCTATTTTGTATCTTTGATGAAGTAGGGGAAGAAGAAGAAGAAGGAGGAGGAGGAGAAGAAGAAGAAGAAAGAGGAGGAGGAGGGAGGTGTCTGGAGTAAAATGAAATGGAGGTAGCTTGGGGTTTAAGGGAAAGACAAATGGGAATGAGGAATGGGCCGTCGAGCCTTGTGCTCAGCTAATGGATCATGTGCCTTCCCCTGAAGTGGTCGGCCTCGCCTTTTACCGACCAGGGTGCTGCTGCTCTGTAATTACCTGCAGTGAAGGGATAGCTACTGAGAGAAGGGTCAGCAAAAGAGTGGATAGAGAAGAAGTGAGTAAAGACTGACAGGATGGAAGACCACTTGTCAGGCCACTCTAACCCTGCCAGGAGGATTTTCTCCAGAGTTGACTACCCTAAATGGACTGATTGCTCCAATGTGGGTTTACGACCTTTCAGATTATTTATATTATAAAGTGGAAAGCACTACATGTCAAGGACCACTAACTAGATGAAAGTTATTTATTTATTTATTTTCCTGCCTTAAATCACGCCCTCTTTTTGACACCGCCATCTTACTCTTGGAAGCGTTCTTTGTTTTTTATGATAGTATCAACCTGGTTTTTTACCAACATCATCATCTCGCTCAAAGTCTCTGAAGCTGCCTTTCTCAATTCGAGGGTCAGATCCAAAATGAGTCACAGACACATTTTTATTGGCTTTCCAATGGACAGACTGACACACACAACAACAGTTGGATGACAGACTTTCCACTTGATACACTGTGATGTCACTTCCACTTATGTTCATTAATCTGTGTTCAATCTGCTGCAGCACTGTGTCCCTGAGTCCATAAAACACATCCAGCTGTCATTCTATCACTTTACATGTGACAATAAAGACCACAGGAAGCGGATGAAATTTCAATTCTTAAACAAATGCTAAAAAAAAAAACAAGCTGATTAATGTCACCTCCCACTCTTTCCACTTTAACCAGGTCTTTATGGATTCCCCTGATATAAAGTGGTATAAGAGGATGTCTTCTCTCTTCATCTTGCATGTGTTAGCCTTTTATCTATAATGTCCAGTTCAGGAGAAGGTAAATAAAGTAACCATTCATGTCAGCATACACTGTTATAAACAGATGTGGAGCGTTAACAGTATTTAAGACACTTATGACCACGATCCACAGCAGGAAAATACTGACCATGAAAAATGACTGTAATAACTGCAACTGAGTTAAATAAATGAATTTAGTTCCACCTGAACCCTGTTGGTGCTGCGCTAAATGGGGAAGTTATGGAAAACTAGCACACACGCTCCACTGTTGTTTTTGTTGTTTGAGCCTGGACGTTTTCAGCGCCCTGAAGTAATAAATAACAAGTGTATAGGATTCTGTTCGCCGACTGCAGTGTCCAGTTTTTATCTATCGCTGTACAACTTCCATCTAATTCCAGCTCAGCCGAGGTATTTGAATGCATCCACAGACTATTCAGCTCAGGTTCAGTAGTTGTAAATCAGATTGTTAGCAATAAAACAACAAGAAAATACATCAATGTACCATAAAATGTAACATTTGCACTGGCTATCAGTTCAGTGGTCATTTTAACTGTTGGCATCATTGGTGAAACCATTCATTCATTCATTCAATTTCCAAAACACTTAATCAACCCTGCAGCGGGTTGCAGGGATGCTGAAGTCTATCCCAGCTACCAACATACATCCTGAACGTGTCACCACTTCATCACAGGGCTATTGGTGCATCAGTGCTTTTATATTAAATTAATAAAAGTGTTTTAAACTGTACAACTCTCAAGATCTGTAGAAAAGTAAGTCTTGTTTTGAGTTTCTGTCACATACGTGTTATTGGTGATGCACACTCGTGGCCAAAGGGTTTGAGAATGACACAAATGGATTGTTTGCTTAAATGTAATTTATTTCTCACTAAATTCATCTGAAACCTATATAATGCTCCTAATTGTTCTTCAGTGTACCCCAGAAACATAGGGGCACATTGGCAGCAATTCCCAAACCTTTTGGCCATGAGTGTACTGTATATTACTAAATAACTAACCTTACTACTGTGTGTGTTAGCTGAGCTGCAAATGCTGACGTTGTTAGCCATAAGTGACATTCACCTTTAATCTGAATGCATCCATTCACCACTGTTTTGACAAAGAAAGCGTCTGTAGAGCAGTTTGCTCAATTCATATTCACATCTTTGTAAGTTTGGGTCCCAGGGTGACACCACATCTCTATTTTGGGCCTTGAGATGATAAAGGTGAGTGAACTGCTGCTGTAAAGTACACAGAATGCAAAATATTTTATCAGTAATTTGACTACATGAGAGAGCGTTGGCTGACAATTTTCAATTTTCCATTTCTTACGCTGTGTTAACGTACTCCACTCAAGGTCAGAGGGGGTGATATTTTAACCCGGCAGTTCTTATGCTTTTCCATGACCTCTGCAACTCTAACCACTCTATCTTAGGGGCACATAACAACTCATTTTCTGCCTTTGTTCCAAAATGTCTCCCTCCAGCAAGCTGTAACTCACTGTTGAAAGTGAACAATACTCCAGAGTTTCTTTTCAAAAATAAACCTACTTCACAATGGCCATCGATAACCTTCTTTGACACTTTTTTCAATAGAGGAGGGCAGATAACAATGCTAAAAGAAATACGAATGAGCAAAGCCAAGGAAACAGCAGAACAAAAACCGGAGTCTCACATGCTTTCCCCCAATACTTTATTTCTCCCTCTCTAATGATGGCAAAGTGAGATGACTTCTCGGTATTCACTAAGAAAAGAGAATGCTGGGACAGCCAGGCTCGCCGCGGGCTCAGGGTTAGTGCAATTAAACGGCTGTCTCGTTGGATTATTGTGAAGGTTGCCTGGGCAAAATTAATAGCAGCCAGTCCTTTTGTGCTCCCCTGATCTCCCCCACCTCTTCCCACACACAGGGTCATGGGTGCCTGAGTGTCCAGAGAAGCGATATGAAGGGCAGGTCAAAGAGAGACGTAATGGACCAATGAGCCAGTCGGAAAAAAAACCATGGTGAGAAGGAATCATGGCATGAGCACTGAAAAGAAAAGTAAGCCTCCGTGCTCCCTATTATCACCTAGTTCTCAACTGTGTGACATATTAATAGCAGCTGAAGGTACGGCGGCTACATGAGCAGCGCGTTGTTTATTCTGGAGTCGTACTGTCTTGGTTTGTCTCTAAGGGGGCAGTTTAGTTTATGGTCAAAAAGCATCAGAACTATAATCTTGCCAGGTTCTTGGATTACTCTCTCTCTCTCTCTCTCTCTGTGCATGCAGTGATTCAAACCAAACAGTGTGTGGGCAACAAAGTCTAGAGTTCCATTCTTCACAACATAACCTAGCAGTCATTATGATTCTTAGAGGAATGTCCCTGGATTTTAGAGAGTGCTTCTGCAGAGGTTTTATAAGATATGGTGCAAGTCTTTGTGTTTAGCAAAAAAGGAAAGAAAAACAACCAATAGCACCAGTGAGGTACTGCTGAATTGTATTGAACTGTTAGTAACCCATAACCTGACCGTTAACATGACTTAGCTAAAGCTATGGTACATTGAGAGTTTCGCCTTTCGGCTTAGCTCCCTCTTCACCGCAACAAACCGGTTTAGCGTCCGCATGGCTGCAGATCCGCCTGTCGAACTCCCGCTCCATCCTACCCTCACTTGTGAACAAGACGCCAACGTACTTAAAGTCCTCCATCTGACGTAGGACCTGAGGTACTGTAGGTTCTGTCCATTGTTTTCCTCCACTGATTGGTGCTTTCTCACTCCCTTTATCACTCAGCTCCATTTCCAGCTTTTCTTCTCCAGCCAAACTCCTCACTTGGCCTCTGCCAACAGGACACGCTCCATCATTTTCTTCTCTGCGAGGCCGTCTTTTTGGATTAGCAGAATGTTGCAGCTATTTCTACTTGTCCTACCTAATTTCCTTGTGGTTTTCACCAGTTACTGTGTTCTGAATTTCAGATTGTTCTTTTGCTCCTTCTGTTGCATCACCTTGGGCGTCACTTGCCTCTTAGATTCCTGCCAGTTTTCAATAATGCCTCAGCTTCTTTTGTGCGTTCTAATGGTTGAGCGGTTTCCAAGCTTTGTACCATTCTCAGCAGTGTTTCCCATCAATAATACAGACTGTGGCATCCCGCCATGGTCTGTTTTGTTCCACCATAGTCTCATAAAGAACCAAAAATATTGTGGCAAGCAGCTTAACAATGTGGCAACTTGAAACCTATCAGTATTGACACATTCTATCCACACAAAACACTGTCAATAACAAATCTTCTATAAGGGTGCAGACAATGAGCTGAAGGGATACAGTCTGGAACGCATATAATCTGTGATTATATGGATCACAGAGGGGGAAACTATTCAGACGCTTGTGCTGCTGGATTTCCTATAGTACAGGGGTGTCAAACTCATCTTAGTTCAGGGGCCACAATCAACCCAATATGATCTGAAAGGGGCCGGATCAGTAAAGTAAAAACAGTGGAAAAAGATAAATTACATTATGAAAATGTTTACATCTACAAAGTTTCCTTAAAAATCTGAATAACATGAACAACCTGAAATGTCTTAAGAAAAATGAATGCTGTTTGTCATTTACACATGTACATTACAACTTACAGATCACAATGGATCAACAAATACACAAAACATTTAGTAACAGGCAGAATATTGTTAATATTACACTAATGACATTGCAGGTTGTACATATTTGTTCAGGTTATTCACATTTTATGTGAAAGGATAGTTTGTAAACATCAACATTTTTATGTAATTGTACTTTTTTTTTTACACTAAAACAAAAACAAAGATTTGGAGTTGTCATTATTTATAGGTTATTATGATAATATTTCATTGCCTGCCGCAGACACTAACAAACAAATGAAGCCGATGTGTAAGTACTTTGAAATGCAATATGACAACAACTGGCTGCTGGCTCTGAAAAAACCAGGTAGACCCCCAGACTCAAATTAGAATAGAATGGGGTTTATTGTCATTGCAAAACACAAGTAGTACAGTGCAATAACAACTTGCTTTTAGTTCTGTACAACATTCAACATAAAAATAGTTAAACAATATACAAATCTAAATTGTAGGGAATTAAGGGTAATAAATGTATGGTATGGAGATAAATTATAT
>JAPQRQ010000012.1:18142008-18168891 GCA_037367365.1 Apogon talboti
ACTATGAGTAAGTGCAAAAATATAGCTATAGAGCAAATAATATTCAGTATACAATGTGCCATATATAGTACATAGCAGCCTGGGTGACTATTCACAAATTAAACAAATATTAAGTATGTTTCCCTGGAGCCATTCAGGTCTTCGTCATTTGTTTGGACTCTGATAAGTATTCAGGTGGAGCTTTCAGTGTGTGTTTGTAGACTGACACATGTATATTTCGTGATAAGCAGTTCAACTGTGTTTAACATGGGACACTATCATCTGTAAAATGAAATGTGTTTTTTTTTCTCTATTTTCCTCTATTGCTAAGATAGCATTAGCTCATCGATGACCCTTCTCAGAGGGATTTGACCCTCCATCCTCCTTTTGTCTGAATAAGATTACTTCTGGCTTTAAAGCGCCGACACAGCGATGCCAAAATTCCAACTCCTGGCTTCAGAACAGCAATTCCATACCCAGCGGGTGATGTCATAGTGACTCCATCCACTTCTCACAGTCTCTAAGGGAGACGGCGTTTAGATATCCACTCTTTGCCAGCTCCTCTGTCTTTGCCTTTATCACTCTCGGTCAAGATTTGGACTTTAACTTTGTGCTTATTTTTTCATTGACTGTGTTTTTTCCCTGTGTATTAACCAGTGCCTGTGTATTTTATGCATTGAAAGCATTCCACTATTCCATTTCCTTTTGTATTCTGGAACTCATCTCACATCTACTTAACCTTTGACCTCTTGTCCATCCTCTGGCTGTAGATCCGTCTATTTACCTGACCAGAGTCCTCATCCAGTCCAACATCATCATTGGCTGCCCTGCTCACCTGACCCTTCATTTACCTCTCCCCTCTCTCTCTCTCTCTCTCTCTCTCTCTCTCTCTCTCTCTCTCTCATCTCCCCCTCACCTTTTACCCTTTTTACCTCCTCATCATTTTACCCTCACCGGATTCTCCATCTTCACTTCACTGTTCCTAATCTGCAAATCCTGACATAATGACCTTCAACTGGAGAAAAAATTGAAATTAAAATGTTTTTCAATTTATGCAGGAAATGGATACCTGCACTGATAATATCAGATATCAGGGGTGTGAGAAAATAGTAGGTGAAATTTTCATCATCATCATCATCATCATCCTCATTTCTATCATCTAAGTGGTTTTCTTGTCGATATAGGTCATTGTAGTGTTTCAGTTTTATTTTTCACGAGTTTCAAAGGTCAGGAAAATACATATCGATGTAGCACCTTTTGTTTTACAGCTGTTGACTCCACCATTAACGTGATGCGTAGATGTCTGTGGATGCCAAGACCCACAATAACCACTTAGTGAAACATATGAGAAGCCTGTTGGCAAAGATGTTCATCAAGGTACAATTACAAATATAACAAACAACATAAGGTACAGTTGCACCGTACTGTTGTATGGCTGGACATAATGGGACTTTGAATACACTAATGTAATTGACATGGTGCTGTGTTATCTGCTCTCCCTGTTATTACCCAGAGAGATCACCAGTAATGCACCAGAAAAGCACGCCAGACCTGTCGTTACCGCTCCCATTCTTGCACGAAAATTTAAGGTCATTATTGATTTTTGGGTCATAAAAGTAACCTATTAAACATTTGTGGCCTGGAACAGAACTCCATTAGTTGGTGCCAGTGACAGACATGGACCTCAATAATGGGACATTACGGGCAATAACGTACGCAGGAGATGTATGGCCATTTTAAGGCATAATCAATAACTAAAATGTGGCGCCTGGTGTCACTCCACTGTGATTTATGGTATGACTCATGTTTTAAAACACTGACACTTTTAAACTGATTGAAAGTTGCCTTGAGTTAAACTTTGTAATAAAGCTGTCAGGTTTTTTTTTTTTTTTTGCATTTTTTATTGGTTCGGTGTGACAGACCCAAAGGGCAACAGCCGTGGCTTAATAGTGAAGCCAATGCATCTTTAAGTATCTTAAAGTGAAACAATGGACATCTGCCACACGCTGGTGTTGCAGCCAGACATACTTAGATTTACCTTCAGGTGAACAAGTTTTATTTCTACGGTGCAAACTCAAAAAAAACCCCAAAAAACACAGTCTTCCTTCAGTGACTGTTGAATCTGCACATGTGAAAAGATAATGTAAAAAATACTCGCTTCCTCTGCAGGTTTCATGTAGAGCAAGGTATCAGACTGCTCAGGTGCACCCCCCCCCCTGGAGTGGCTGGCAGTGGACAACATGAAAATAATGAAAAATAAAATATGTGTGGTCCAGTAGCAACTGGTGCCAAACAAGAGGCGGGACTTGTTATAAACCATTATAAGCCACATTTTAATCTGAATATTTTTTACTCCAGGAAAAGAGTAATAAAGTCATTGGGCCTCAAGCAAGAAACCATATATAAACAGATGTTCTCTAGTTTTTGTTTGTATCCATAGATTTACTTCAGGTAAGAGAAATTTTTTCAAGTGGTCGAGTGCAGTCTTACCAAGATACAGCACAGGAAGTATTTGTTCAATGCACAGAAACAGATGTTTTGAATTTTAGGAACACAGAAACAAAATAGAATCTAATTCAGATTACTTTATGTTTCTGAGGAATTTCTATCATTGATTATTCAATTTGTGGTTGAAAAATATCTCATTCATCAATTGAACCATAGTATTGCTGTCATGTGAAATGTCTGACTGGACACCTTTGTATAAGAAATATTAAAAAACAAAAATAAATAATAATAATAATAATAATAAAGATATATTTGGGGCACAGTGGAGATAAATATTTTTCACTTCTACTTGTTATTCCTCAGATCTGTTTTGCTGTGGTAGATAAGTTGTTTTTTTTTTCAGGTTTTTTGGGATAGTTAAAAAAAAAGCAAAAACAATGGCTCCCCGTCTTGCAGTGAAAAAATACGTATAATTTTTTTATATTTTTGTTTTTAAGTCTGAGCAGTCAAACAGTCTTCATTTGGACCCTGAAGATGTTGTCCATACGTGTTGGTCTGTTTCTTTGCCTATACTCCACACTCATAAATGAATAGATTTTTTCACTGTAAGATGGAGTACCATATTTTTTTCCTCTCCAAGAGAATCTGACAGGACTTATTGCCCCCACCCCCCTGTTTTTAACCTGTACTTTAACCTGAAAAACTATAGAGTGGTTTGTATATCAAACCACTTTCTGTAACTGTGTCCCTCTGCTTACATTCACAGCATCACATGTGTGTTGTAACAGCTGTGTTTTTGCTGTTCCTTTAATGACAGTCCTGACACTCTGGAACATCCCATGTTTCCTTTGTTTGATTGGGTTTAAAAGTATTTTTTCTTTTTCTTCCTCCCTTTTTTGGTGGCACCTCTGAAATAGCTGATCCAAAGTCAGCTGTTTGCACATGGCACAACACATGCCCTTATATGGTGTTAGTGGGCGTCGCATATGCTAATTACAAGTAATCAGCCACACCTGTCTCATTTAATGACATTCAACAGAACATTTGGTGAACATGCATCACAAGAGGAAATATGAGAGGAATTTAAGAGAATGTTGCTGTATGAGGCCCATTGTTCCTTGTAGCAGTACTGACCACCAGCTGGTATGGTAAGATTCTACTTTAATTACGTATCCAAACAGGTGGCTTTTTGTCTCATATTCCATTAAAATAAGATTATTGTGTAAAATACGAAGGTGGAGGTGACTAAACAGAGTTATAACAGGACGTAATTTTGTTACTTGTGACCTTTGGAGCAGGTTAATCATCTTTATTCATTCTGTATTCCTTACAAGTTTACTTTGCAACTCAGAAAAAAAACAAGAAAACACAAAAGGACAAGAAAATGAAAACAATGAGTGAACATATTCACACAGAAATGAACTAAATACAGCAAAAAAAACACACAAAAAAAACCACCTTAAGTAGATGTTAACATGAACTACAGAAGAGAGGATGAGTATTATGATAATTTAAATATGTTTATTTGTTTGTGGCAGTTTCACTAGCACTAATATGTTAGAACAGCTCTTCTTTTTTTCATTTCACTTCATTTTTTAGGTTGGATGGACAAAATGAACAAAATAAACAGTTATGATGCACTTACACCAGTTATTTTTTTTCTCCAGTGTTGATGTGCAGATCAGTTTGGAAACATCAGCACTTCCTATCCCAGTATTTTCTGTTCTAGGATCAGTTCTCTTCAAAACAGCTGGGTATATGTGTATATTATATGATGAACAATAGAAAGTAACTATAATATCCACAGGATGGAGTCTAAATAACACCCAGATAGGCCATATGTGATGTGCTGCCTGCTGGCTTCAGTTTGTGAGTCAATATTCAAAGAATTGTTATTTCCAGCATTTTAAAACTACAGAATTCCAAAGTTATGAAGTAATGAATTTAAATTTTTCTCTTTTTTTGGCTGTGTGCACATCTTGAAGCAGGATTTCACAAAAACTACTGTTCTGAATCGTACCAAATTTGGCGGAGGTGTGTAGCATGGGAATGGAGAAGAACACTTCTTGTGTTGTTAATGATCCAGGGGATTCAGATTATAGAAGAACGTAGAGCTGTGGGAACATAGACCCGCTCCTCTTGAGTTCATAGCTTTTTCACAGTGTAAGAATAATGGAGAGAGATGCAGTTACATCTGTTAAAATGTCTATGAAACATCTGGTTTAGTTTCTATATCAACATGGACATATGGTATAATAGGACGCAGTTCAGCTGCCACAGAAATAGTGCTTTTAATATGTGATTTTCAGGTAATTTTCCTGTGTTGTCTATTTTTCATTTAGACTTTATCAGCTGCCTTTTGGACCTTATTCATCGCCGTTCTTTCAACTGTGCTGACATTAGTAACAAGACAAAGGCACATGTTTCTCCCTTCATTGTTAAGTAGGAAAGGTACAATTCACAAAGGATGTTTTTCTTAGAAAAGCACAACCTTATTTTTTCTATTAACTCAATTGTGATCTCCTTTCCTTGTTTTGCATTTAAAAAGAGAAAAGGAAGTAATGCAATAATCCATATCTGGGTGATTTTTCCATCAGAATTTGGAGATAGCGAGTCACATTCTGAGTTTATTTGCCAGACCCTTTTGATTGTGATGGGTTTGTCTTTTGTTTAGTCAGATATTGTCTTGAACTGGATAGATTGAATAAAAGTGGGCTTTTCCTGAGAGAATAAGTAAGGTTCAACAAAGGTCAGTTCGGTGAATTATTAAATATCTGCATCTTGGCATAGTAACACAGTCCATCATTTAAGTGAAGAGGGGTTGCACAACCTACTAGATGATTAATTTGCCAGTTTTGATAGAAAGCCAGAGGGATGAAACAGAATCAATTGTTATATGTTTTCACTCACTTTTGATGTCTTCAGAGACTCATTATAGCCCATTTCTTCTTGTTCACATTCTTCTTTCACGGGCTCACTGAATTTTTTACAATGTGAGCAGATCTTTAGGTGGTAGCACTTCTTTAAATCCATTGAGTATGCATTGGACTCTATCTGCAGTATACATAATAAATGGAGTGAGATGGAGAGTGACATGTGCTCAACACTTCAGAACTGATCTGAACTCATTACGAGGCTACAGCATCAGTACAGCTTCTTTTATTTTGTTAATACACTGTTGCCCATAAAGTTGGAAAAAATTTGTTTTCAGGCATTTCTCTTTTTATTCCTTTTTATACACATGAATAATCACCTTTGACCAGGTGCAAAGTGTAACTGGACATACTGAGTCCAGTTACACTTTATCAAGAATAAATTGCCTTGTCACATACATTAAAAGACAAGAACTAAATATATTTTATTACAACTTTTTGGCAACAGTGTGTAAAGATGGTATTCCACACAAGTCCTCTTTATTTGTTTTAAATGCATATAAATCTATTCATTTATTGCTGGTTGTCTCTGCTGCTGTGAAGGAAAACTATTAATTTCCACATTAATGTCATAAATGGCTTTGCATTAAATATTTCCATTAGTTGCTCTGGTGTTCAATGTTCTAAAGTTGCTTTCTCCAAATTGCACCTAATGTCTATGTCTGCCAGGTATAATTATATGTAAGTGTGCGTATTAGGACAAGTTCAACACATTCACCCACTCCGTCAGTGTTTACACACTTGAAGCTGAAGCAGAAAGCCGTTGAGCCAGAGTGGATTCACTGTGAAGGACTAGAAGGGCCACCAACCGAGTGGTGTTGAGGTCGCAGCGTGCCCCCATCACATGTGAGCACTAACACCTCTGTGTTTACTACGGGAGTCCAGTGTCTAACAGGCCATGAAATTACATTTCCACTCTGTGAGAAGAGGTCATCTCCTCAGCAACTCACCTCAAGACAGTAAGCCGATACCACTCGGAACTGTCATGTTAATTAGTGTCCACTGTGTGTTAGGGAAGTTATTTTAGGTGAGGCATTCACTCACTGGGGGTCTAAATGCCCCCTAGTGGTCGTTAGTGTAAAAAGGCAGCGGCCCACGGGATTCTATTGGGTCTTTGAAGGTCAGGAGGTTTGTCTCTGATGAATGAAGAGGTTCGTCTTTATTCACAGATTTGGAACTAGTGTTAGTACACAGGGTACACATTCAGATCTGTTGTCTCAGCTTTATTATCCTTCCCTGTCCACAGTAATGTGGATATTCTGAAAAATAAGTAGAGTGTGTTGAAATGTCTTCCAAAGTGAAAACTGTGGTTTGTGTGCATCTGTGTGGACAGGGGAAATGATGGGATTAGAAAATAATGACATCACACGTCAATCATCTCCTTAATTTATACTATTAAGACAAAAGCAGCACTAACAAAGGTTCTCTCCTTCTTTCTTATTTGGTTATCACCATCTTGTTTTATGAACTAACAAGTGACTGATAATAATCTTATACTATAGACCTGAAGTCCTGCCCCATCTGGTTGTGCTCATTGGCTCATAGAAATCTGTGTAAATGGTGCTGCCGTTCATATTTTTCCATAGGTGGGACCCATGGGACACACCAGAAGGGGCTGGACACTCTATGTCCTTAATTTATTGAATACACAGACCACACTGCTACCCAGAAAATGTTGTATAACACGCCACCGTTCACTGCAATGCAGTGGTGTATGATAATATTGGTTGCATCTACATGTAATGTATTAATACTCTAATTAGCACTAGATGGCCTAATTAGACTAGGTTACAGACCATAATGCAATACCAAATTAATGCCGCCAATAGTTTATTTAACTAAATAAGTCTAGCTGATTCCCACAGGAAAGTTATATGAGCTGTCATTAAACTCCTTAAAATATTTATGTGACAAACAGTAAATGTTACGTTCATAACGAGGCACAGCGAAGCCGTCCATGTTTTACCAGAATAGCCCTGTGCAGCTCCCAGCATGCCTGTGTCTGCTAAATGTTGACTGCATTTACATAGAAAGAGGACTGTGGCTTTTACTGTTCAGGAAGACAAAAATATGATAAATGGCGAGGACAATTAAAGACAGGCAGCTGACAAATAGTGAACAGAGGTCAAAATGTTCCAATTAAAGTTCTTAGTGTTCCAGTCTGAGTCCAAACTTCAGTGCATACTTTGATGTACTAACCACTCACACAGCCACTGTGCAGAGTTGTCAACATTATTAGGGATTGTCAGTCAAATATAAAAACACTGTCAGGCATAAGTTAGCGCCAGCATTTGTCTTCATTATATTAAAGGTGGAGTAAGCGATTCTCAAGAAAGATAAGTTAGATAAACTCTGGAGGAGAGTGAATTTGCTCTAGAGCACAAAAACGACTCTAAACCATAGCTTCGAGCTGAATGTAAACTGTGGACCTTCAGATACATGTCTGCAGCAGATGTAGGAGTTTATTCTGTCATGAACTTGAACAGTAACAACAAGTTATGTCATAAACTTAACTCGAATGTGTTGGTTTGACTCATTATATGATATAATGAATACACTTTAGATTTTATCACAACAACATTACATGTGTCCAGTTTCCTAGATTTGTTGTGTAAGACTGGATGTTAATATCCCATAAATACCCATATACTTGAGAGCTGCTGAGCCTCTGTGGGGTAGTCAAGTGAGAGATGATGTCCTTTGGGTTATCAAGTGAACATCCTGGGCTCGCTCCCTAGACACCATCGACTCACTTGAAGGTCCAGATGAGTCCTTTCTCCTTGACCAGAGCCCCTGACTTTCCCTTGTAGAGGCTCTAGATAGATCTCCTGCCTGATGACCTTTCCCTTCTACACCCATCTCATGTGGCTATGCTCAGACCTTCAATGTCCAGCCTCGTTGTTGCACCACAGCTCCAAACTCAGTATTTCTCAGCCTCTTGAGCTGATAAGCCTCCTCCACTGCTGCCTCCCAGGGCGTTGGGGCTCAATGATGTAAATGAGCTGGAACGAGGCTGACCACAGCACAAGGTCTGGCCCCAGATTTGTTTCTGAAATTTTCACTGGGAAACATACTCTCTGGCGACCGCCATCCATCAGTCGTGTGCCCACAGGTCATACACTGATGTATATTTGATGTTTCAGGTGTATTACACAAAGCAGCAAAAGGCATGTGTGGATGCATTATGGTTCTCCACACAGATGCGCAAGAGTCTGGTCTTTACTTTGGAAGCATCTGTGAGTGGCCTAAAACAGTTTGTTAAAATGTGAATGAGAGGATGAAACAGCGGTTTTATTTGCTTTTACCATCCAGTTCTAGCTTGCAAAGAAATGGAGTCCTGAGTGACATGGATCAAATATTTCTGCCTTAAATGTGTATCCAAATGATTGTTTTGTATTAGCGTGTCTTTGTTGTGTTTGTTATTGATGTATTGTAATTTCATACTACATGGGGTGTTTTTATAACTGTCCGGTTGTATCTGGATGTGCTCTAGGATGTTGGTCACATGGTCATGAAACGAGACTCATCCCATATTTTTATTTTTTTCATTTTTTTTGGTATTTATTTATTTATTTATTTACCTTTATGTGAAATGGCCCAATTCAGTGAAAAGCTCTGGTCGGTGTGGACAGAGCATGGGTTTGATAAAATGTGTATGTCAGATTAGAATGACTTACTCCACCTTATAAGTGTGAAGTTTTGCAGAATTTGTGTGATGCTCACAGTAAAGATCCCTTTCATGTAGAAATAATTACATAATGCTTTTTGTTAATGACTGGTCCACCAACTCAGCTCTTAACAGTTTTCATCACTACTATCATACTGCACTTTCAATCCCATCATGCTCAGTACAGTCCCACTTATTAGCACTTTTACTTCATGTGTTGAAAAATGGAATTTGCTGCAAAGAATTTACCTGAGTGGGGAACCAACCATGTTTCACCACGGAGGGAAGGGCAGGTGGGGAAGACTGGTATGTTCTCTAAAGAATCATCCTGTCTGAAAAGATCCTAATAAGACATCCAGTTCACACACAGAAGATCCTCAGGAGTGTGAACTGGATGTCTTAATGCACATCATTAGTCGTTTTCATAGCATAGTCTGGTCTGTGCGCTCCCAGTATTCCCACACAGCATTTCATGATTATTCACAGAATTTTCAAGCAACTTTCTGTCTCATTTCCGGGGAAACGTGAGCTGCATTTTTTTCAGGAGGACAGCCTTTATATTCATACATTAAATGCATTATACATACAATACATGTGTGATATATTCTTTACACATTCAAATCCTCCTGGAAGGGTTTGTTCCGGGTGCGAATGCTGTTTTGCTCCTATTTGTGTGCATAAATGAGTAAGAAAAAGCTGTTTCAGCCAGAAATCCTACATACGGCCTCTGTCTATATCTGCTCAAATATTCACTGATCAGTTTTCACAATGGGTTTGATGCGCTCTGTCCATTTTCCTGCACTGCATTCTGTTCACAACCTTTACTATTCAGATCAATGCACCAAGAGTTATGGTGCTTTTAATATTTCCCACCACATCATTCAAACTGCCAAACACTAATGAAATACACATACTGTAATATTCAACACCTGTGCTTCAGCTCCCCTGGTAGGTCTCACAATCTTCTTTCACATTCAGGCTTTGGAGAGAGGGAGAGAGAGGGAGAAAAAAAATGACGATATTCACCTCTGAAGATTACCGGAGGTCATTTTGAGCCGGGGCAAAATAAGAAGGAATAGAAATAAGGAGGAAGTGCCTCTTAAAAATTCATACAGTGTTTATCCCTGACGTGATTTTGCCCTATCACAATGGAAGACAAGACAATGCATAGGCGATAAGATCTATTGGGTTTATTTTCATTGTCTCTGAACTCCCAATCTCCTCTGAGGCAGTACTCGACCTCAGCCACGACCTTCTCCGCACTTAGTTTTTGTTTCAGTTAATGTTGCCTTTCTACTTTTTTTTTTGTTTTATTTTTAATTCTACACATGCATAATTAGAAAATTCCCATGTTGCCAGCAAGTCTAACCTTTTGTCTTGCCTCTCTCCATCTATCTATCTTTCTATCTTTCTATCTATCTCGAACAGTTGTCTGCTTGTTCTACAGCAGCTGCTCTAATCCTTTTGTTATTAATGCAGGTCATGTAAAAAGGGCTTCATTACTTACATATACTCTTGTCGGCCATTTGCGGGAGTAAATGCAAGGCAAGTAGTTACGCTCCAAGCTTGTGCTTCCTTAAAATAAGCATTATGTTTAAAATGTGTTCTGGTTTGAAGCCTGTCAGGGGACTCTGAAATCCCTTTAGTTTCACCAAACCACCACCCATAACTTTCTTATTAATTTTTTTTCCTTGCAAAAAAAAAAAGTCTTCATTTTGAGTCCAAGCGACATGATAAACCAAGCATTTCACTACTGGTATTTTAGTAAATAATTGCTGTTAAGCCAAGTAAAACCCTCACCCCCACCACTAGAACTCCTGTTTATAACCAGGGAATAATTAACTCTCAAAAATGTCACAGCAGATTCTTTCTCCTGCTCTGTCTGCTGAATGTGCAAGTATAGCCTTTAGTTTGACCCAGCGCTTGTGGAATATAGCAGCGTCTTCTGTCTCAACAATATTTTGCTTTTGGTACCTCAGGGATGAAATACCAACAAGGAGCGGATAATCAGACCAACACAGCGTGAGCATCAGTGGAGACAGTTTTGTGCACCAGTGATCTTCTACACGGTTGGACAGTCATAAAACATGAGCATGTCCCACAAATAACAGCACCTTAGACGTCCAATGCTTAATATTCAGGGAGATCTATAAAATTTCTAATCATGTTTCCATTAGTGTATAATGACCTGAATATAAGAATAGTGTTTTCATAGACTGAGGTGTTTACAGAATGAGCAGGTCCCCTTCCACCAGTCAAAATTCACATTATGGTCCCACAATGTAGAAAAATTGGCCTTGAGCTTCTACCTGTGTCGCATCCACACAAACCTAATTATAAGACATTCAGCAAGCATAAAAGAGGACACAGCAAGACACATTACAAGAAAACAAACAAAACAAAACAAAACATGAAGGATATAACTAATTAACTCAGAAGAAAAAAACGCTGACATTAAATAATTGAAACAAGTTAAATTGCTGGAATTATAAAATATATAGTTATATTTATAACATGCATAACATGTTATGATGTTAACATGCCACGCTTCCATCAGTCTGCCCCAGGGCAACTGTGGCTACAATTGTAGTTTACCACCACCAGAGTGTGACTGTGAGACTGAATGAATAATGGATCAATAATGTAAAGTGCTTTGGGTGACTTGAAAAGCGCTATAGAAATTTAATCCATTATTATTATTATTATTATTATGTAAACTTCTGCATGAACTGAACCATGACATGTTTCTGCATGTCTCTGTTCTATCCAGGTGACATCCAGCAGTATTACAACCTACTATATTGAATTCCAGAACAGATGAGACAGGATAAAGAGGACCTGTTTCATAACTGTTTGGGTGGCGGACTGCTTAGTCCTTCAGCCTCACAGCTGGAAGGATGTGGGCTTGATTCTCTATTGGGTCGGGGCCTTTCTGTGTTTACTTTACCTGATCTCTCCGGACCACACATGTGTCTTCCAGGTCCCCCATGTTCCCTCACCATTAGACAGGGGTATGCATGTGTTAACTGTCCTGTTAGTGCACTGATCCAATGTACTGATGAAAGCCGGAGCCTCCCCCCAGTTCTTTATTGTTCGGCCCAGAAATCTTGGCACGTCACCTTGTCTCAGTTTCTTTCAATGCACATTGAAAGCCAAGGATTGGCTTTGACGGACATACTCGAGTATGTCCGTCGATCTGACCTGATATTATATTGAGTGAACGTTCTCTAAAGTTGTTTGTTAGTTAAAATGGTCAAATGGCCAATCAATCATGTGTCAAATACAAAAATGCATGACATTACTATATCACGTAGACGCATTATGTCACATTGTGAATGGAATTAGAAGTCAATCAACAGTTTATCCAAACACTCATCTGACAGAGGTCATAAAATATAGTGGTACATTATTAACAGCTATTCCTTATGTCATATTCAAGTGCCTCCATATGACTCCTCCACTTAGGAGGGCCGAGGATTGGAGATGAAACCTGAGGAGCTTTAACTTCAGCCCCTTAAAAGGGTCCCCAAAAGCCTTCACTGCTCCTAATGTGTTCATGGTAATGCTAATCGCTACTGCCAATGCTAGGTACTGTATGTATTAGGATGGGTAAAATACAGAGGCTAAATTTCACTATGGGGATGATAAAGTGATGTAACCTTTAACCTTTTTGTGGCCCAAGTCAGTGGTATTCAGTTGACCTCAAAGTGATCGGCAAAGACAGGGGTGAAATCAAAACAAAAAACTAAAGGAGAACTGCATTATCCATGTATCAGTCAGTATATGTTAATTGTAAAAACTTAAATTTCCTTGAAGAGGTATTTAAGAGTTGATGTACTTAAAAAGTACTTAGTCTTAATCCCACTGACTGAATGAGTTTGAAAACTGGCACAAAATCAGATACAGACAATATATATATATATATATATATATATATATATAAACACGCTAAAATACACTTAATGTGTTTCCTATGTAAGTTACGTCTAATATCTGAAGGTTACATGTTCAGTTTAAAGTCTGACAGAAACAATGGTTTGCTTCAGCATTCGTTGTGGTTTGTTGTTGTTTTTGCTTTTGAGTGAGATATTTCTCAAAACAATGTTTGTGAGGACAGATTTTATATTGAAGGATCAAGGAGGGAAAATATCAGGCTAGAAAAATATCTGTATTAGAGTTTTTTTTAATACTTTACTACAAAGAAAAAATGAAGCCGTTTCCAATATCTTCACAGATAAAGCAACAGCATCATGGATTGATGAGCAAGATCAAATTAATCTTTGGTCTCTTCTGTCAAATTCTTCAACAAGCTCCTTTTTTAATGAACGCTTTTTTTTTTTTTTCATGGATGAGGCATCTCCTTATCGCTCCACAAAACTTGAACACTACAACTTTACCACCTTCTGATAAAACTATACAGAGTAACTCTCTCAAAAACACATTTTCCTCTTTTGTTGCTATATTTCAAAAGTCCATTTCATATTTGCTTTGCAGTTATACAGAAACATGGCTGGTGAGATTGACTCCAACTAAGACTATAGAAAGACTGAGGGTCTACAAAGACAATATTTAACAAAGGTAATATGAGCGTTTGTGGTAAACCCAGCTGACATAACTGAGTTGTTTACATGACAATATTACTCAATATGTTAAAGAAAATCAGGAAATAAATCAGGAAATGTTGCAATCTCTGGATCCAACTACTAATGGTGTTTGGATTGTAATCAGACATCACTTTGACAAGATTTGAGACTTGAATTAGGAACAGCTCTGGCTGCAATACATATAAATAAAGCTTCACCTGTGGGAATAATACCACACCCATTCTATTGAAAATCTGAAAAAGAGTTGTTATCCTCCCCCTCTCCAAAGGTCTTCTCTTACTTGTCTCCTCTTTGCAAGAAAAAAGGTCATTATCACATTTTCAGTAAGTTTTTTTTTTTTTTTTTTTCATTGTTAAACCGGTGGAAAACAGAAAAGGGCTTTTAATTAGACGTTCCACTAAAATCCCACGTCTCCCTTTTCACATCCCACTCGGGGCAGAACTACTGACCATACATTGATGCTAAGTTATTTAAAGGACAACGCGAAAGTGGCTCACAGAGAGGAAAACTCTCACGATTAAGAGAGATTCACATCTGATTTGAGCTGGTACTTGAGACCAATCATTGCTCCTTAGTCAAGGAAAAAAGCCAATTATTATCTTATCAACGCAAAAAATGATAGTCTTCTTTGAGTGGGAGAGGCAGTTTTCCCCCTAATAACTCTTCTCCTATTGTTATCTTCACATAATTAATCTCTATTAGCGGAGAGGGAAAGCCATGTATAACCAACAAAGACCAGAACTGAGGGAACTTCAGATCTGTCTTCCAAAAAAGCATGTGGGAGGTTAACTGTGAACGCTGGCTTTCACTTTATTCTAATATCTCAAACTGTTTCAAAAAGGACAGAAAATGACTTTTTAAATGAAAAATGGAGAAACTTTATAATTTCACATTTCCTGCACGACTTTAACCTTACAATTTCTGTTAAATTGAAAGGAAATTTTGCGAACGTCAATTATAGGATCGGAGTAAAAGGGTTCCACCTGAGTGAAGTGAGTAATGATTGTTCTGCTGTTGTTCTGATCCTCCTCTGAATTCTAAACCTACAAGTATCTGTAGTCTTTGTCTCTCCTTTGTATTGTAAAGAAAGAAAATAAAATTGAAACTTTGGGACTTTAAAAACACACATCAAACAGCCTCTGCATGCTGCGATCCATGCCGCTTTTTTTTTTTTTTTTCTTTCATTTTGACATTTCAGTTGACGTTACATGTGCAGTGATTCACCTCAGCTGTAGACGAGCGTGATGCCAGGTGTTTACTCCAGCCTGCAATCGACTGTCTAGTTTGACACTGAGTCTCCATGATCTTGTCAACGGCGGCATATTATTGCACGCCACATCACACACGCACAAATGCGCGGGCGCGCCGACGTGCGCGCGCACACATCAAACGGGAGATAGAGCCTACATGGGTTGTTAAGCTTGCAGCTCGCATCAGTGGGATAGATCTGTTCAGCATTGAGCCTTGTCATCGCTGTCATCTTAATTTTGGGCTTGGCACATCCCCCCCCCCACACACACACACACACATACACCGTAACACACACACACACACACACACCCCCTACATTTCCCTCACACCATCTTCATCAGAGTGGAAAATGAATGGGACACCAACCACGTCTCGGCGCCGCGTGTGCGCTTCTATGTGGTCCTGGCTTCCTCCCACCCCCCCTTCGCCAGGCAGCAAACTTCTTATGACTCCTTGGCAGAATGTGTGAGAGAAAAAAAAAAGGACATTTTATCTCACTTTTGCAAATGCTCGACCCTCATTTCATCAGGCTCACCCCTGTGAAATATATCCGTTTTACTCAAGCCAAAACCCACAGGGGCCAAAAAGCCAGTGAAGCCTCTTATTGAAATTCCCATCTTATCAGACAAAATATCGCTAAGACATCACTTCACAAATAGAGTGGTAATAAGTCTCAGCTAACCGAGGTACCTTTTTTATATATTTTTATAGCCTCCTTAGCATACAATGAAGACTTTTTTTTCTGTTAGTCAGATGTTTGGAAGATAAAATGGCATCACAGCGGTGGTCGACTCTCCGGGCTGCGAAAGGGAACAGCTGTCAGAAAACCAGCCACACACACACACACACACACACACACACAACCAGCACAGTCTGTCATGAATTATACTATTAGACAATATATTGGTTTGTTTTTTGGTTTTTTTTGGTTTTTTGGGGTTTTTTTTCTTATTATTCCATTCAGTTGAACAGGGCACAGCAGACATAAGAACAGAGCCGGAAATTAGTCTAGGTGGGAAAGTTAAGTGAAAAAAAACACGTCAAAGAATTCCTCTAATTTCACAGAAACCTTCAAGTGGAGAAGGAGTGAAGTTTTTAGCGTCATCTTCATTGAATTCCAGTTGGCTCTCGAAGCCATCTCGTCAAGTCCTTGATGATGGCGCTGATCGATATCTAAACCATCCCGTGCACATTTTCTGCCGGGTACTTTGAAACAGCTGCATTAAGATTTTTTTTGCCTTCCCCTTATCTGCTGTTCGGTCTCTTACCTGCATGCTCAGAGTTCAGCATCTCTCAATGCTCCCTGATTCAGGATATGCTCTAATCTGAATCCACTATCTTCAAAAGGCCATATGCCATGCCTCTCTTTGGGGCTGCCTAAGATTGCCTCCCGGTAAGCACTTTCTAGGGAGCTCTGTGGGGATTGCTCTGTTTGATCTATGCTACCTTGACTACAATGGAGCCGCAGAGGAGGATCCCCTCTCCTCTGATCTCCTCTACGCGTCGACAGCACACTCCTTCTCCCTGTGGGTCGGGCTAATGCCTTCTGAGAAATACAACCTATTTCATAGCTGTTCTATTCCAACTATTTCAATTCCAATAGCTCAATGTCTCTAATCCAATTGGCGCTTTGAGATATCGGTGGTCACAGCCAATGCCAAGCGGTGGTCCCCCTGGGTCGGCCCACTGACGATAAGAAAACCACCCTCATAATGAAAACTGCTCCTCAAATCAGGTTGTTTTTCTTCTGCAAATCAAGAAGCTACACTTTAATGAACTGGTGAAGCGCAGACCATAACAGCTTATTTTGGTCATTTTGAGGAATTGAGATGAGATCAGGGTCTACGGCCTGACAACGGCACCAAAGAACCACCGGACCTCTTAGGAAAAACACCGGGCCCTGGTTGGATTTGATATCATCGCCACCAATCTTATCACCTTCATCAAGTTTTTCATAGCAGTCACGACTGAAAACTGAGGGAGAACTAGTCTAAAGAATGACAAGTGACCAAGCGTGATAGATGAAAACAGAGTTGCCAGGGTAAAATGTCGCCAATAAAAAGGCCACAGTTCTACATGTGTCATATCTCAGCTGCTTTTCAGCTTTGTCTCAGAAATTACATGTAATTGTGCGTATGTAGGGTATTAAGCATTGACAGTGCTTGGTATGAGTTTCAGAAGATACGAGGGCTTTTTTAAAAGTACTTATTCGATCGAAATTATTACAACAGGGGTGTCAAACATATGGTCCGCGGGCCAAACGTGGCCGCCAAAGGGTCCAATAGATTTTCCAAGTGCTCTTAAACCTACCAGAGTTCAGTGACAAAAAGTACACCTCTGTAGCCTGTGTTGTTGTGTTTTAATATGTTATTTAGGATTAAAACCAGTTAAGGCAGTGGTTTTACGAGGTTGTGCTCGTATTAGCCTCATGGTTCTGAACAGATCAATGAAACCTCAACTTTGACCTGCATAAAATGAATGTTGTTTTGCAGAATCTGACTGAAGGACAAGTGGGTTGAGCTGCTTTGATTTCATGACAGAGTAAAATAATATTATAAGTACGACTCTACGTCACAAAATATGTGGAAAGGCTGAAAAGATTTACAAACAGGAGGTGTTGAGTTGAGATGTTTTCACCTACAAAATTCAATTTTTCTCATCACCATTGATGCATTTAATTGCATTTGACTTTGATGACACACAAACATCTTTTAGTATTTAGGATAACTTTAAACCATTAATTCATGAGTAACACTGTGTTTACATTTTACTTACTAAAATTATTAGGGAAGTCAGGATGTAAACTCAACCCCATCTACCTCCTGAGGAGAAGTAATGGATCTTTCAGTGACATAATGTTGGGATTCTATCTCCATGGAGAGCTTAAATGGTGTTTTTTTTACAGTGAATAAGTTTTAGATTGTGTTTATCACTCTGTTATTCTACTTGACAAAGTTTCTGCATGTACAAAAGTGATTTTCAGAGTAAGAAATAGTCGTATTCAAAAATAATTAGCTATTTTAAATGTTAACCAGCTGGTTCCTAATTGTCCTGATGACTAACCATCTGCTCCTTTATCATGCAAACACCCCTGTGATTGTAGTTCAGTCAGTCAGTTTCATTAACAGATCTATGAAAAGAGTAAGTAATTTTTAAAACATGTTTTAAAGTACTGTGCCCATTTTCCTTGGTTTTCATCCATTTGTGAGCATGAGACACTGGTTAGAATGGTATAAATAGGGCAAATTCATCCTGCGTAGGTTGGAATAGTGTCAAACTAAACTTTTTGTAGAGCCACATTGCAACACCTTCAATTTATTGCTCAGTGTTGCCTTATTTGAAGCCAAACTTTTGACAGAAAAACTCAGTTGTAACATCCCCATCTCCTTCGAACAAAAAAGTTAATGAAATGCATTGCTTTGTACTGTTGATGAGATTTGCTGTTTGTTTTTTGTTTGCTTTTTTTTTGTTTTTGATCAAGAATTCACCATATTTGGTAAAGAGGGTATTTATAATTTTTAAAGATGATGCACCAGTGATATGAGAAGGTTCACTTCCTGTTTCCTGAGTGGGTGTGGTCAGAGGAGTGAAAAGGTCATATAGATGCAAGTATATGGAAAGGTTTGAATAAAGAAAAATTCACTAATATCATGTTTTTTTGTATTTCACTAAACCACTTAGTTTCTCCACTGTGTGTGTGTATGTGTGCTTGATGAATCTCATCATTATGCTGCTAGTATAGACTATTTCATACACTCTTGGTTATGTTTGATAAAATATCAAGTTTAGATAGGCTATATATATGTATCAACAGCATAAGTAGCAGGCTAGCCAGCAATCATATGCAAAGAGGCATAGACTAAAGACGCAAGATCCCAGCCTTTATGTGTAAACATGTCACAGCCTCGGGGTCTTTGAAGTGAGGCCAGAGTCTATTCTGTTCAGAGTCCTATGGGAGAAGTTGCTCAGTTCACTGAATAAACAACTGATTTGTGAAAACCGTGTGTTCCATAACAATCAGAAAACCTCTGTAATGGTCCTTCACATTTTATTTGTAGACTAGCAAATCATAACACCATCTGATAAGATGAAACCTTAACAAAATGATCATTCTGTGAGACAAGTGGCTTGAGGTGTCGCTACAGTTGAGGTTCATTTACTGCAGCTCTACGGTCCTGTCACGTAGTCTGTCAAGTAGTTTTGTATTTATTTAATTCGCAGCCTCTTAAATCCTTCCGTTTGTGTTGCCGTGGTAACACTATGCGACGCTCGTGGCAATATACACATTCTGTACATCCGCGTGACCAGAAGAACGTCAGGTAAAAGCTCAACAGAACCAGTTTACAGAAGCAACACGACTCAAACAACGAGCTCCAAAATGGGCAAATATCGAAAACAAGTGAACAGTCTGAGACCAGCGTATGTCATGAATAATTTCAGAAAAACAGAGCAGTGTAACAAACTTTGCATTGCTAGACTAACACAAGCAGATCCACCAGTGCACAGAATATTTCTCCGCTGCAAGAACTCAATGAATGGGCCAAAGAAGTGCAAAAATAAAGGGAGCATTACGAAACAATGACGACTTTGCGGTTTTCTAGTCATAACTTGGTTTTCTATGAATGACACTTCTGCTTTTGCAAATGCATTCTTTTGTGTTGCGTTGAAATGATTCCGATTAGAAACAAATGGCATGGTGTTTAACAGATTAATTATAAAAATTGAAGGTAAAAATCACCAAACTCATTAAATATGTCACTAATTTTTCACATCATGGCTAAGAAATTGACCCGTTGGGATCTGATACAATTGGTTCACATTGTTGCACGTAGTTGAATCATAAGCTGTTTAGTCACAGGATTAGTCCTTATGTTTTCATCAACAGACATTTGGACGAGATTGTTTTAGTGTCTAAGTCACACCAAAAGACCAGACAGGTACCTTTTAACTTTTTTGTTTTGCAAAATTCTACCTTTGACAGTCTTGTCAATGTACCGTCTCAGCCACAAGCCACTAGTGCATTCTGTAAAAAAAAAAAAAAAAGAAACAAATTCAACAGGCAGAGAACTGTCAATTAAAGCTGATGCCTAAAGTATTACAACAATTTGAGTGAATATATACAGCAGGTAAATGGCCATAGAGACCGAAATCATTTTCATATCAGACACTAAACATGATTTTTTTCTTTTTTTGCCAGTTGATAAAGTCTTCTGACATGGAGGTCCATGGGGATCAACTCACATTTGGAGCCAGCCTCAAGTGGCCATTCAAGGACCTGCAGTTTCTGCCGTTTCCAGGAGGATTCCACTTGATTTCCCCCATGCAGTCACGCCAAGGTCTGTAACAGTGAGTCAGAGCTGTCTGTCTGTTTTATTTGTTGCAGTGTCCAGTAGATGTAGGCCGTGGGTAGTTGTGTATTCAACATAATGGGCAGTGAAAGAATTAGGCTGCCTCTACCTGCAGCAGTCTGTTCTCTTCATTCTCTCACTATGAAACGCCTGCTTTGCATTAACAATTAAAATTCAATGAATTACAGACGCAGAGAAACTACTTTCCCTCTGGAGCATAAGTTTTGCACATCTCTTTCATTTTTGTCACAGCAAATGCAATTAAAGAGAAACATTAATGAAGAGGAGATTGGAAATGGAGCTGCTAACAGGATAGTGAAGGGATGGAAAAACACGAGTCAGAGAACTGATATTGGATACTGGTGCGCTTATGATAATATTTTTTTTTCCTTTTTTTTTTTGCCTCCTGACGAAAAGATGACTCTAACTGAATTGTTAAGGATCATCAAAGGTCCTTAACACAAGCACTATAAACAGATTTCTTCTCTTTTTTTTTTTTTTACTTTCAGCTTCTTTTGTTGAAAAATGTAAAATAATTCGGACATTCATGAATTTGTCTGGGGAATCGACAAATAAAGTGTGTATTTTAGAACTTTATAACAAGTTTTCAGAAGGCTCTTACATAAATCACCGGCAACAGCGGGGGAAATCACTGAGATTGGAGTAATGAAAAACAGGGAAGAGGTTTTCTATTGAATATATTATTCAACATAAATCTGTGATCTCTAGTAAACAAAGGCACATTGAGTTGCACTGGATGACAGATGTATTGATCCTTCTATTAGTATTCTTTACTGCGTCTCCACATGTATGTTGCATAAAGTAAATATTTTCCAGACTGTTACTTGGAAAACCCAGTCTATACAACATGGGTCCATATCTCATTGTTTTATTAAACCTCGCAACGTAATAATTATAAACTTCCATTATTATGGTAACATTGTCATATAAAACTGTTACTTGGCTGCACAAAGGGGTATTTTAGCCATTGTCACTGAACAACGTAATAATAATAATAATAATAATAATAATACATTTTATTTGTAATGCACTTTTCATTCAGGGAATCTCAGAGTGCTACAGACAAAAACAAGGACAGATTAAAAAGTATCAGCACTTACAGGCTTTCTTAAATAGATGCGTCATTTCATTTATGCTCTATATGCATCCTTTTCCCATTCAGACTGTTCCACAATCCAGAAAAGGTTGAACCTGGAGTACTAATAATGAAATAATGTGACTGAAAAGAGGTGATGTGTTATATGTCCAAAGCTCCATCCACAAAAGGTTTAGTATTCTAAGAGGAAAAGACGGGCTACTTGTCAAGAAAAGCACGGGAAAAATTATTAAAATGTCGCTTACAGAACGCTGGCAATGGATTTGTATATTCCTCCCATAACAGTGGAGAAAGATATGAAAAACTCAAAGAATCTGAGCTTATGTTGGTGTTTAAAGAGTCGACCGTGATCTCCGATCCTCCCGCCGTCACCGTGTTAACAAGCATCGTCCTTCCATAGTTGATAGAACTGCACGGGCTCAGGATTACTATGGAAACGCTTTATAAAGCATCACAAAATGTATTTACAGCCACAAAATGCCAGTTCAAAGTTCAGCCTAGTTGGACTTTTAATCACACTGTAGTGTACTGTGCTTTGCTCAGTGCATTGATAGAGACTGTCTTTGCATGAGGCGAGCTATTGAAAATAATGGATTTGGGAGAACGGCAGTGCTGCTGTTGCATTGTATGTGAAAGGCCCATTAGGACAACTCTAAATACTGTGGGGAGGAATAGAAAGTCAGTCCTCATGTTGGCGCAGTGATTTGTGATGGAAGCTAACACTAACGACACTATGAATGAACTCAGCATCATCAAGGGTTATTCACAAGTAAATAGTGAGAAAAGAAGAGCGCTTATTGCACAATAAATCCAACTTATTTGACGGTATTTGACAAATACAAAACTTGTATTTGTCACCTCGCTATAATGTCCATGTGAAAAGAAAAATATCACATCGACTGTGTTTTATACAGAGTGGAATCAGATACTGTCCTGCTGTTGTTCCTAAAGATTATTTACTGAGGCAATTTTTACCTGCAAGGTATCAAAGCAATGTTCTAATATGAGTATTCGATGCAACATTACAACTAAATGTAAACCTTTTTGGCTGTATTTTGAGATTTTCTCTCAGGTTTTATCATCCACTAATTAAAAATGTGCATAAAAAGCCAGAAAAACAGCATCCTTATTCTTGTGTTTGCTAATCAATTGGTACATTCTTGAAAAGAGAGAATCCACTGGTGAGTTCTGCCACACCAACAGACCTGCAAGACCATGGGAAACAACTAAAGTGGATGATTACATAATTTTCTTGTTGTTGAGGAAAAACATGTTTACATCCTGGCAAGAAAAGACCCATTTGAGGAGGTCAGCATGACATTATCGAAGTCTGCGATTCAGATATACCTTCATGAATGTAAAAGGTGCAACATTAATCAATAGGAAGGACACATGAAAACCTGAAACAACTTCTGATACAAAGCTACACGTCATGCGTCCAACATGGTGGAGGCGTTGTTATAGGGTGGACCTGTACAGCATACATTGATGTTTACTGATGATGTGACTGATGGCAGTAACACAATGAAATCTGTCCTATAGACGTCCATCATCTCAGCTCAGCTTCAGACAAATGCTGAAAAACTGATAGGACGCCACTTTCCTTTGAAGATGAAGAATGACACAAAACATACTGCAGTAGCAACCTAAGATCATTGGAAGGTAAAGAAATGGGATGTTCTTCTGTCAACGGATCTCAACTGAGCAGAGCTTTTCAGTTTCTGAAGACCCAAGTGAAGGCACCACGACCCACAAACAAGCAGTGACTGAAGGCGGCGGTCGGAAAGAGGAGGACACTCTGCCTTTGGTGATATCCATGGCGTCCAGACTTCAGGTACTCATCCATGCATTAAAAACAACCCTCATACTCTACTCATAACCCTCTTAGTAATTACTTTTGAGCCTCTGAAAATGTAGGGTTTTAATTAAAGTGATTGTAATTCCAGTATTTTTGTTGCACACCTTGAATCAAAGCTGAAAGTCCACACCTCAATCATATCTTGGTTATTTCACTTCAGATCAATTGTGGTGGTGTACAGAGCCAAAACTACAAAATATGTGTGTCACTGTCCAGATATATGGACCTGACTGTGATGTAGTACAGTTTTATTAGTTTTATTGGACCTGCTAAAATCCAAACAAAACAACCTACTTAGGAGAACCTGAGATCTGTGAATGGAGACAAAGTAAACAAATGGGTCTTCCACTAGACAGTCTAATAGTAAAACATCTGATACATGTCTCGAACATGAAGTTTAAATGTGTATATATTGACTTATTGAAGCGGTCCTGGATCCCAGGGCAGCGGAGCATGGAGCTTTATGTTAGAGGATTACAAAAAGAACCAGGCCTCTATATCTCTGCTGAAGCCTAGAGGGGCTCAATGGTTATCTGGCCTTTTCTCATTAACTGGGAGATGAAAGTGGAAGCTTGTCTTCGGTCATGCGTCCCTTAGAGAAAACCTGGACTGGGACATTAATAAAGGCCTTAAGTCTGAGGGGAATCACTTCGGTCCTATCTCTCAGCGCTGAAAAACGAGTCATTTCTCACTGTGCTATTCACATAAACTCCTGCTTCCACTTCTGTCTTTTTCATTTTCACATATCCCCGTTTCACACCCGGCCCTAACTCAAACAAGAGTGCCGTCTCGTCAAAGCAGAGCGTGTTAAACCTCCGAAAGCCTGCGGGACTGATATAATGTGTTTCAGTTAAATAGAAAGCTACAGTTAGCTGCCGTGTGGTTAACATTCTAATTTCATATATGTCCACTTGTCCTACAGCACAAAAAAAAAAAGTTTTCTTAAATGGGTCACGACTTCTGTCTACTCATATAGATAATTGTAGTGCACCTTTTTTTTTTTTTTTTTTTAAAGCTTTTTCTGTCTGTTGTTTGCCAAAATAACTGATATGAAGTATAATACAGTTCATTTTTTTGTACTCAGGTCTACATGTCATTTACACCCAGAGTGAATATCTGGCCGTAATACAAGGATGAAAACAACCTCAAAGAAAAGAAGCCGTGTTGAATCTTGGCAGAGTAAACTCACAAGCTCACTGAAAACTATGGAGATAGATGTCTGGAAGTACTTTACAGAAGAACATCTTATGAAGTTTAACAGCTCTGCCCTCCAATCTGTCCTAGCGAGACAAAATAGAGAAACGCAATGTTCTGCCTTAGAGGTTTGACAGAGATATCAAAAATAGACTTTGCCAATTGCTCGGTGAATTCGACCAATTAGGCCTAGAGAGACAATAAAGCATCCTGACAGCATGAAAAGCTGTGTGTTTGGCCTATAGTGTTGACTTTTGGTTGTCAGGGAGAATATTTATAACCGTCTCAACACGAAGACTGATGATGGATGATAAATGCATTATATTTCATTTCAAGTTAAAGGTTGTGCTAACAGCCATTATAGACCATTATAGAAGAAGTGGGTTTTTAACGAAAAACCAACCGAAGCCCTACATAGAAAACTGTTATCATGGACATAGGCAACAGAGACCGTCATGAGCTTAGACATTGCCTTACTATGAACAAATGGCTCCTGGCACAAAACAGACAACAACACAAACTTCAAATAAGCACAAAAGCATACACAAATGCACAACAGCTGAAGATCTACAGAGGCACTGAAGACCTAAATAGCAAACCTAAGGATTTTGCAGAAAAACTGTCTTCTCCATGAAAAAGTGTAGGCTGTTACTGTGGATGTTAGCAGCCTTTGAAGGTGTAACATTTTAGCTACAATCTGTAAACACATTGGAAATAAAAATAATTATTTCATGTACATTTTGTCACATATGCTACATAAAGGTTAATAGTTAAATGGCTTTATTTTCCCATAGGAGCAGTAAGCTGCTATTGAGGGCTCAAGGACCAACTCCAGGTCTTCATCAACACCACGGTAAGGGGAATTAACCTATATGTACCTGTTTGGTGGGGCAAAAGTGTTGTGGACAAAACAGGTAAAATCAACACAGAAAGAGTAGTACTAAGCACCACCCCACTGCACCAACCTAAACATACTACTCATTTAACTGTTTAAAACCTGATGTGTCACCGCTGACACACCTTTCACTGTTTGTGCAACTGGAAAAAGTCCAACAGTTTCTGAAACCTAAGACATTGCACTTTATAGGCTTTATTGGGTTATTATGCTAATTTTACTTGTGCCCGTACTGGAAGCTGGAGAAGAAACTGTTTTAGCAGTAGTATAACATGCAGTAAATTGTAAATGACTTTGATTTTGAAAGATCTGGGGAAAAAAGTGCCCTAGAAATATAGTCAAATGGATTCACTCACAGCATATTCTCTAACCTTTTTATAGTCACAAAAAAAAAGTCCAGGCAGACCATTTTAGGCTTAAGGTTTATTTAAAGCTCTATCCATAATAATACAAGTATTTTATGATTTACCTTACTAAAGGTAAACTCAGGCTTGTGAGTCTGTGCAGATATATGAAATAATGGTGCTTCATCTCATTTTGTAGTGATTATGTATTTTCATGGATGAGACAGAGAAATACTTTTTCACTTTGTCTCCTAGTCGGTCTATATTGTCTGTTGTACTTGTAGACATGTTTTCACAACTAATCGAAAATACTGTATGTGGGAACATGCAGTAAACATGGGATCAGTCATGTGAGTGAAAATTTTGTGATGACAGAACTGATTCCAAATTGTGTGTATTTACTACTAAGAAAATGACAGAAACATTTCAAGCAAAAAAATCGTAAAATGTGCATTAAATACATGGAAATAGAGATACATGAACTGACAGAAGTACAGATACTGCTGCTTTTTCTACAGTATGTTTAAGTGTAATCATTTTTGCATTCATTCATTTTGTAAAATGAAAGGTGCAAGGACATTTTTTTTCTTTTTATTATTTTTATATGGAGGAACGAAATCTATTTAGAAAAGTACCAGCATTGATGTGAAAGTAAAAGATCCACAGGAAGCCCACATTTGGATCAGGTCAAGAAAGAAGTACCCGATGAGGATAGAAACATGGATTGGAATACAGCAAAATGGAATAATGAAGGCGAGTGCTGGGGCAGAGAAGAGAAACAAAAATGCAGCATTAGGCATCGCTGCAGGTGAACGCTGCGCTTTACCTGAATTTTTTTGTGTTCCCACTTCCCATGCCTCTGCTGAATTTGATCTGCAGATTGGCTGCTGAACTCATATCATCAAATACCAAGAACCAATCTTCAAAAATAATGGAGCTTGGAATGAAAGATGGAAGCCAATAAGCCATGAATAGAAATAGATTTACATCATGATTATAATTTGAAATAGAAAGCAGAGTTTGTGGTCAATGTAGAGTACAAATATACATTAGAAAATCATATGCTGTGTACAACTCAATAAGCACCCCTGAATGACACCAAAATAATGGTTTCCAGAGTTCAGTAATAGTTTCTGCTCTATGAGAAAAGTTTTTCCTCTCTATTTTTTCCCCAAAAGATGATTGGATAAGGTTTATATTTAACATGGAGGAAATCATTTTGTAAATACACCCCCCCCCCCCCCC
>JAPQRQ010000012.1:18170846-18183951 GCA_037367365.1 Apogon talboti
CCACCCCTGCTCTCTGGAAAATGTCCTCTTATTTTAGTTGTTTAATGTTAAGGTCTTCCCTGTTGACAGATAGGTAATGTTTCTACAATTGGATCCAGTAGTTCTTTTAATTCCTCTTCTCACTCCCTGCCAAGTAAACACAAGGTTTTCTCAGAGATCCTTTTGTTTAATGAGGAAAATGACAAAATAAATGAAAGCCTTTTTTTTTTTTTTTTTCCAAATGACAGTGATTTAGCTCATAGACAGGAGATTGTGGGGTGGCTTTCGCACTTGGGCAATTTGATGTAATATCTTCATCTAATAACATTTTCTTCAGTCAGAGCCCTTCCTGGTTTCTAACGGGGTTTTGAATGACTACCTTGTGAATTACCTGCGAGAGTCATTCCACTAATGGCTTTTTAATCACCTTGAAAATCACTATATCCACTGTGAAACCGACTCCCTTTTACTCGTAGAAAAACTTCTCACTTTGCTTTAATGATTCTTCTAAAGCGCAGGCTGTTATTGTTTTCCTGTTGGTGTATGTTTTTGTTGTTTAGGGTGAGGTAGGTTCATTCTTAATGGCATCTTCCTTCGCCAAGGCTCCAATTTATTCGCCGGCTTCTCCTACATCATTTCTGACAAAGCAATGAGAAGTCACTCGAATAAAAAAAAAAAGGGAGAAACAGAAGTAGACTGTGTGATCCCTTTGGTGAATGTAGGAGGAGGTAATCTAAATTGAGTCAAATCCATAAAAAGATGGTATTAGACTTTCATGGTGTAGCATCACTACAGAAAGTAACTAATAAGGAAATTAATCCTACCGCTGTGGCTCAGAGGCTTCCCCCTGCCTCATCCCGCTTTCCTAATCTATCTTTTCCTCCTCTTACAAACAAATACTATGCTCATTCACTCATGTCATTGTGGATATAATGGAATAAACACAAAAGCATAAAAATGCCACCAGTTTAGGTGTCAACTCCTGTTAGTGTAAAAACCAGTATAAAAATGCAGCGTGCACAAACTTGGCATTATGTATGAGAGGGCAGCTGGAAGCGACTCACATTCTGCTGTGACTATTTGCCAACTCTTCGTATCCGTTTAAGTGACAGCGTAATGGTTTGGGCAAAGGCCAGAAGCCTAAATTCACAGATTCATATAAGTACGCTGAAACCAGTTAACCAATTCAGCACTAACCTTTATTACATTCTCTGAAAAGTAAAAGGGAGTGTTTTGGCATCGGTTAAAAGCAGCAGCGAGGGAATCTAAAGTGGTCCTCAGACACAGGAATATAATAGTATTGGCATATTAGCAGAACCGAGGAGCTGAAAGTGATGACTATTGGTGTGATTGAAGGCGGCTGCCAGCGACTAATGTGAAACTGATAAAATGTACATCGGCTGTGGGATTTAAGCACAAATTCCAGATACTCGTTATTCACTTGAGTATTTATACTGTAAAAATGCAATAGTTAAAGTAAGTAATAAGTGGAATAAATCTCATTCAGCTAAATATATTGATGTTGGCATTTACGCCCACTTCCCATAAACAGTTGTTTTTACTGAATACTTGCTTTAGAAAAGACATACTTTTAATGAGTACTTTCCTTGTGCAAAGAGCAACTGTAAGTTCAGGGTATGAGTGTTTCTTTAGTAAACTATAATGTGTAAAAAATGTCAGATATGCCTGTTTTTGTGACATTTCTTTTCAGACGAATCATATTTTTAACTAAATCACACATTGAGGTTAACACAAAATATTTTGTCATGTAAGCAACAGTTGGAAAAATTAATGTCCTTAAAATGAAGTTGCTGAACACAAGTTATTTCAGGACTGTTGACCTGTAGCATCTGTGTTAATATGACATGTTTATTTTATTTGGATAAATTCAGTGCATGGTGCCAGTTCAAGCGATTTCATTTAACTTGATTCATCGATTCTGTTTTTCTTGATGCTTATATCCCACTACTTTTGTTCCAGATGTACCTACTACTGGCTTTGCAGGTCCATATTAGTAAAGTTGAGCAGATTTACATATAGCTCTGGGTTGGCATCTTCAGGTAAATGTAGTTTTGGCCAAGAGAAGAGGTCTTCATGTGGTTTCGACCCTTAAACACAACACTGTCTAGTAGGCGGGTTGTGTTTGATGACCAACTCTCTCACCTCCTGACCTCCATCTCCCAACAGGAAGCCCTTTGAGCTTCTTCATTCCACCCCTTCCACATTTCTACATGTCAATATTGCACTTTTAGCACCAATCCAATATCTTTGTTCCATTTTGGATTAAAATAATCAATGCAAAATAACAACAAACTAATGAATGATAATATATTACAACTCATGAAGCTATAATATGCTTCATTTCCACATTTAAATATCTAAAACCATGTTGATATCATATATATTGTTGGCTTGTATTCACATTGTATCAAGTTTCAGAGATATTTCACATCATTTAATGTCATTGTCTGTCAATGGCATTCTTTACCAGCATTAAAGCTTATATTGCAACTATATAATTAGAATTAAATATGTGGATATGTCATTACAGATAATGATAGTTGTAACAACAGATCCCACCATCTTCCACTAACATGTCTTTTATTACTGTTTTCATTAAGAGACCCCTGGCAGCAGAAAATACATACTGTGCATTTAAGTATAAACATCCCCTAATACATTATGGTGTGTTATATAGATGAAGGTGCCCAACTGTACAGTATATGCAGTTATTAAAATGAGCCCCGCCATTTCCAGCTGCATCATTAAAGAACACATTAATGTTTCAATAATTACAGTCCAGGGATAGACATTACTCTGTAACAGGCCATTCTGCACTTTTACTTTTGTTAGTGTAAGTATATTTTTGATGCTAATGCTTTAATACTTTTAACTAACTAAGGTTTTGTGACACTGCTATTTTTACCCAAGAAAAAGGCCTGAGTCCTTCCTCCACTGCTGATGCACACTAAAAGAGGCATTAGAAAATAAAATAAAATGAAATGAGGCCCCTTCCAGACAGTACATCTAATTATATGTCCTATTTTAGCTCAGGCACTGCTGAATTTGGTGCTACTTAAATTGAGCGCAGTCAAAAAAAAAAAAAGTGTTTAAATTAGAATTCACCCCAATGTTCACCAAATGTTGCATCCCAAACACAGTGACCGTAACTTTGGATTATGAAGGACAATACACTGTCATTTTTGACTGCAAATGAATTTGTATGGAGTGAGGGATGTCACACATAGAGGGCCGCGGGGCCTAACAGCTTTTTGGCCCAGTGTTTGCCCCATGGGACGATCCATAATTCATGTGGGAGTCATGCAGTTGTCACAGTGGCTCTGTAAAGTCAGTTCCACAAAGAGGTGTGGTGTGGGTGAATAGAAAACAAAATTATAATGCATCTTCCAGCGACATTTCTCCACCAGGAAGCGTGCGCAGCTCCGTACCTTCACTTGTCTGCATAGTAATATTGAACTGCAGGTGAAAGTCGTGCATAGTGGCACTTTATAATACAGACGCAGTAGACACTATTACACGTGTATCTTCATGATAATATAATCTTACACACAGAATGTTGCCAATTGTCAGATTTGCATCCAAATGCATTGGAAATTTTGAGAAATTCAACAAAATAAAATGCAAATTTAAGTTTCTATGTAAATTTTAGGGGCTGGTTCATTGAGATAAGCAGGTGCATATTAATAGTTCTATATTTTAATTGCCCATTGGAGCAGAAAGGCCTGAAATAATAATTCAAAGATATCAAGCTCCTGTCCTTTGATGTCCTTCACCATTATCTTAATGGGATATGAAATAAATAAATTCACAGTGACAAACGATAGACTTAGGATGTATTTTTAACATTCAACCAGGTGGATTTCATATTTCACAGAGTAACATCCTGCCTGAGCTGTTGATCGAGGAGCTGATAAATGTAATCGGAGCTCTTCGACCCATAATTTGGTCCACTTTGTTAATAACACTGAGCTTTGCTTCCGACCTGCTAGCAGACATCAGACACTTCACACTCTTATTATCCATTCAGACTCTAATCACAATTTGCCCCAGTTTATGTGTGCAGCTTGTTAGTCATGGTCCTGTTTCCCATCTAAACATTTGTTTCTTGTATTAATTCGAGGAACACTGCCGTCTCATTCAGTCGCATTCAGTTTGTCATTTATTCATTGAAATGGTTCTCATTTAACTCATCACATTTCCCTTTCATCGGTTCACTTTCTACATACCTCCTGAAAGAATGGAATGACAGAACACAAACTTTCTTTCACCATAGTTGGACAGATTTTTCAGAGTTTTGGCATTTCCACTTGTCTTGTTTCATGTGGAAGTTTTAAATGGACATAAAATAGATGGAAGCAGACATAGTGGCTCTGTTTACAGCCTATAGATTTGCTGATGTATATGCAAAAAGGGACACAAACATAGACACTGGTTCAATTTCATCTCACTAAAGACATTTTGTAGCTCTATAACCACATCACCTGACCATTAAAGATAGTTTACCAGGACAACAGCGCTGTGATGTGTCATGAATCTACAACTCACCATGTGTCACTGACTGAGTTCATAGTTTATATGAACAGGACTGTGTCATAGATCAAGACACCTATGTTGACTTGACGTCTGACTCCAATCTATGACTTTGCATCATTAGTACCACGTGCAGATGGTGAAATGTGGACTGGTTTGACCACAGAATACATCTCCACTGTCTTTCAATCCATCTGACATGATGTTTGGTCCAAACTCAGCTGGATTTCTGCACAAAAGTGATGTAAGGTTTTACTGTGTAATACTGAAACTGTATTGGTTGCATTGCTGCATGCAGTAGCGGACTGTTTAGTGTCAGTTGTTTCCAAAAGTCCACCCAAGCCCATGTGGTCATGAATTTCACCACAACTTGACGGTTTTTTATGCAGCAAAACCAGAGGGGTCAGAGGTCACGAGATTTCGTCAAACTCACTGAATTATTTCACAATATAATGTAGTGCAGATGTTGAAAAGCTTAAATTATTTGTAATTTTGTTTAGAGAAACGTTATTTTTGTGATTGACAATTCTCTCACAAAGTTTTGCAAAATTTTTGATTACTTGGACAGCATATAAAGTACAAGTTTGTCCTTTTCACCAACCATTACACTGTATTCCATTAACCTGTTAATGCCTGGATCGGATGTTACCTGTTTATTCTGTTGTTTGTTTCTGTCCCAACTTTTCTTTTGTATTTACAAAGTACAGTTGGTCGCAAAAAAAAAAAAAAAACACTGGAAATGTTGTCTTTGTTCTGTTGTCAGTTAAAGTTTTTAAAATCACTGGTTTTAGTTTTTATTGCTTTTCGGAAAATGTTCCAGGTTTTCTGGAAATGTCAGACAATGGCCTAATTTTCCCATAGAAACCAGTATTATTTCTTTTTTAATATCATTCTCTTTGATCTCTCCAGTTTGAGTTGATATTCTTACAAGTTCTTTCCAAGATGACTTTTTTTTACACTACAAGGGATGTCTTACTAAATTTGAAATTATATGTCAACGTAAGGTATTCCTTGCTTTCTATCATATATATCTGTACAGTACTTTTTTTCCTGTTACAAAGGAAGAAATGAGCAAATGACAACCCTAACCCTACAGAGGACAAATACTATAATAATAATAATAATAATAATGGATTTCATAGGAGCACTATGTGACCAAGACATCAATTTCATGTTATTGGCCACATTTCATATTAATAATTTGGAATAAAAGAGGACATTGGCTGTGAATAAAACACATCAATCAAGAATGTCTCCTGGAAAAAGATATTCATGTAATATTTCTACAGAGAAGTAAAGTGGGAATCATTTGTAGCCAAGCTTTTTTGGAGCCACATCTGGTGCACATCAGTGGTTTAACTCTATGACACTTGCACAACAAGCTCAGACCTTTCAAGACCAATAGTTTCACCTCAAAGGTATAGATTGTGGGTTGACCAGTTCTTCTACAATGAAGCCATGCAAGGCCATCCCTCAAAAAAAAAAAATAAAAAAAATACACATGATAATGCACTAATGCGCCCCCATACCATCAAAGATGCAAACTTTTAAACTAACTGCTGATGACAAGTCTGACAGTCCGTCCCCTCATTAGGCTGGAGGACACAGTATCTACAGTCTCCAAAAAGAATTCAAAGAACAGTTTTCCATTTTTCCTCAACCTATTTTAAAACTGCTTTGACCCAGTGAAGACAATGGTGATTCTGGATCATGTTCACATGTGGTTTCTTCTTTGTTTGACAGATCTTTAACCTCCATTTGTGGGTGAACTGGGTTCAGATAGTGATTTCTGAAACTGTTCCTTTCAGTGCAATCATTCCCATTACAGAATCATACCTGGTTTTAACGCACTGTCACCTTTGCATGATAATAATGATTATATTGTGTAACCTAGATGATGAGATATTCAAAGTCTTCATATTCTGGTTTTATGTTGAAGTAGTTTTACATTTCTACAAAATTAGTCGTTTTAGTTTTCCACAGACTGGTAAACCTGTGCTTATCTTTACTTCTTATCCTCTAAGATGTGATTTGTATACTCAATTATGTAACAATCCTGTTGACAATTCACATCACTGGCTGCAAGCTGTTCTTCCAACTACTTATTTTTTACTACTACAGACTTTTCCAGCCTTGTGATGCCCCCGTCCCAACATTTTAGAAACCTGATGGTGCCATAATATGGTTTGTATTGAACAAAATATAGATTTGCACATTGTTGAACTGTGTTTTTATTGACAATTTACACAGTGTCCAAGCTTTTTGGAATTATATTTATGTATTCAGTGTTGGATTGCAGTCTGTTGTGCACAGGCCCAGTCATTTGTTGATTTTCTAAGATAACGGCGGCTTATTTTTCTCACTGTTGCCGTTATGGAAGAGCAGAAAAGAGGCACTTACTTTTCAACTTGATCCAAAAGTTTTTTCACAGACAAACCACACCAAGTCCTTTACATAAAAATCAGTGTAAAGGGTGTCAGGGAGTGTTGACTTATTTTAAAAAAATAATAATAAAAAATGAATACATTTCTCCACATATCTTACATATTGTATCATTAATGCATGAGGTAGAAAATCTACCAAAATATGTTTTCAACGTTCCTCATCTTTTTTGCTTGACAATTTCTATAATATTTGTATTATTAATGAAGTGCAAAGATCGTTATTTCTCTTTTCACACTCCCATGACCACTTGGTATTATATGAACAAATGTGGGTGTTCGAGAGTGTCAGATCCTCAACCATGTTGCCATGGAGAAAAAGGCTTAATGTTTGTAGGTTAAGGCAGGGTCAGCGCTAGAAAAAAGAAAGCAGTTATCACTCTTTATAGACATTCCTTCAACTTGTCAAGGTGATGCTCTGTCTCCAAATTCTCAACGAACACATTAATACAGGTTGTCTGTGATTATAAAAGCCGCAAATATGCTAATGTGAAAAATTTCAAAGGCTGTCAGAAGTGACTGATGTGAAAGGGGTTTTTCATTTTTGTGCTTGCAGTTTCTTGGTGACTTTTGCGCAGAGAGAAATGTGTTTACAAGGCTCCTCTGGCACACAGCGAATGTAGAGTGACAGTAAAGTTAAACAGAGCTATTTTGTTTTGCAGATCATAAATATCACGTATAACCATAACGGTATAGCGATGGAGAGATTGGATAAATATTCAAGGGGAGTAGGTGGAGAGATTTCAATATACCGCCATAAAGCAATAGAGTGTAGCAGTAATATTCTCTACGCACAAAATTGCAAGTGCTGGTGAACTGTTTTTTGCCATTTCAAAATAGATTCTCAAGCCCCATCTTCTTGAAATACCCCATGGTCATTTTATTGCTTAATCGGGGCATTTGAAGAAGGCCTTATCTCTACTTATGATACCACCCATTGCCCTTAGAATTCATCTTAATATCTTTTGGTACAGATCATCACCTAATTACCACTGACAAAGAGCAGCTGGAAGGTACATGGTATTAGAGGAAGTAATGATCCAATGGTAATGAGAACAGTGAGTGAGATATCACCATTATGTAGATATGAAATGAACTGATTAACCTAATGGAATCAATGTCACGGCCACACTAGTTTGGTAAGTATTGAAAATAAGCATAATGCAAATGAAGAGGGAGGAGTGTGCGGTTTTGCTTGACTCGCAATGTCAACAGTGTTCGCAGTGAAGCATAATTTGTGTAAAGTAGCCATAGCAACCATTTCTGATGAGTACGTGTTTATCTTTAATACTTTAATACTGGATTTAACAGGTACTGCCACTTTTACAATAGACTATGACAGCAAGTTTAAGTGATTGTAAACAAGAAGAGGCAGCATGTGTTGCCGTTTGTTGATTTTGTATTTGTATATTATTATTCATTTGCATATTAATAGCAACAACAAGTACTTTTTCTCTTAACTAACATTAGTACCAAAGAGCGGAGATGACCTGCATCACAATAAGCAGTGTGTAACACCTAGAACAGACTCATCTGTGTATGACAGGCCTTGAGCTCTACGTTGAAAGTACTTTGTTTTTTGGGACACACTCGGCACACCCTCGCACCATCCAAGGTCAGAGTATGAGAAGTGATTTTAGCCGCACCCCCCACATCCCAGTCTGAGCCTAACTCTACCCACTGCGTGATTTTTAAGGAGTGGGAGGGGCGAGAGGGGGAGGCATGGATATGTGTGACAGGTGTTGTTCCGGAAAGGAATCTTAAGAAGCCCATGCACAAGCATAGAGTCTGAAAGGATTATTGGGGTTAATGCTTAGTGACATCTAGTGGCAAAGTTGCAGATTACACTACTCTGCACTCACCTCTCCCTGACCTACTGTGGCCATAAAACAGTATTAGTTTCCATGACTACAAGCATGAAATTCTGGTCAGGTCAGGTTGTAATTTCTGATTTCCCCTGTTAAATAAGTAGAAATGGCCCTATTTAGTTGAAACCCCAAACCTCATTTTAATCCACTCCTGTTTGTGATGTTAAAATTGCTGCAGTGTGATTCTATGCAAATGCAAAACTTATTTTCCCCTTTCATAATAAAAGCCCTCTAGTATTTTATTCATTGCTGAACAGACCTTATATTGTGTAAAGGCTGTCATCCTGTGGCACTTGTAAGCTTCTACAAATGACTGTGTTGCTTCAAGCATGCGACACACACCAACAGTGAGACAATGATACTTCAGATACATGTTGACAATATCTGGATTACACTGCTGAATTAATTAAATTAAACTTATTGTGAGATATAGTCTTTAGAGGACAGCCACCAGAAGTGCATCTTGTCTCAACTATGTAAAGGGTTGCAAGTTAAACACTGCTTATTAGTATTAATTAAGAAGAAGGACCTATGGAGGTGTTTTTAGTGGCTGTGCTTCAGACACTTTTACAGGTGTTAAGGTGCAGGATTATAAATTATTGAATATAATACAGAATATATGCATTTGTGTTTTCTTTTTTAGAAGTCAAGACATTTCCACCATAAACCAATGGCTTAAATTTTTTATAAAATTCACCAAAATGAAGGAAATGATGTGTTTTACGCTCAAAATTTCCTGAATGTGTCCCCTTACTTATATTCAAAAACCATGGGTGACAGTAATACACATTGAATTTGCTAATCCAAAGCAGAAATCCATCCTGGGCAACTGTAGAAACATGGCAAACTCCATAAACAGTATCCACTTTCTCTGCTCAACCTAAGGAAATGAAAATGAACATTTACATCTTATGAAAACACAATTCTCAATATTATACTTCATTTATGCAATTAGATCCTCCTAAGTCCTCTTCCTAAATCCCAGTAAGAGTGCTTTATTTATTTATATATAGATTACCAGCACTGATATGTTTCATCACAGTTTTACAGTACAAGGTAAGTGGGAAATACCTCTTTAATAAAAGTGGTACAAAAGATTGATAATGGAATATATGGAATAGTATAACAATTGCATATTGATTTATACTGGTGGCAAATATATCAGAATCAGAATCAGAATGCCCTTTATTGTCATTATACTGGTGTACAACGAGATTGGAGAGCTACTCCTTCCAGTGTAAATGTACATGGAAATACAAAATATATAATAAGAGAAAGAAGTAAAAAATAAAATGAATAAAATAAAATAAATATATATATGAATATATGTGAAATTTATAATAGAAAATATAACAGTGCAAATATAGAATGTTATTGAAACATATAGGTGCTCTAAATGAAGTTTCATGCCAATTTGAGTCTTAAAATGACGGCACACATAAACATGGGTACTTGCAGTCACTATGTGTTTAAAGGCCATTAAGCTAAGACTCTTTGTATACATAATTTCAGTCGTCTAATTCTGTGGAACACACTCCAGGGTACATTCATAATTCCTGCCATTTGGCGCTGCAGAGAAAATGTATTCTTCTTCAGTTGCACATACATTGTAATCGTGGATGACTGTAATGTATCAAGTATTTTCGCAATCATTTACGTGATACCATTAATGTGGGCAACATATTGTGATGTTATAAATGACTCATTTATTCTCAACCCTAATGATGAATATCTATGCTTAATAGGGCTCTGTAAACTAATTACATCACGTTCAATGATCATTCATATATATAAATAAATTTATTATCTTTTATATGAATTGTAAGAAATAATGCAACATCTTGACCTCTTTCTAGGGCATGATTTTCAACATTGATTAAAAAACAACTCACAAAATTCCTCTTCCTTTAACATTCTAAAATCCTTTAAAAAGGCATTTAAAGGATAATAAAAATGCTAATTTCCCCAGTAAGAGAGGATATACTGCTAATGGTGGCAGATCTAAACGAATACATCACTGAGGAACAGCAAGGCTTCCACTCTGTGCAAATGTAACCAAAGCACAGCCCGCAAACAAATGAATACTGTCGTTTTAACAGTCGCATTAGTACCCTGAGAATCGGCTCAGGATGCAGTCGACAGCTCTGCCTGTGTACTGAACAAACACAGGCCAGGAAATAAATGTTCACTGGCTGATGCATGCATGCTGACAGCCAGGACTGACACTGTGGGCGCAGGGTAGTGCAGGCAAGGGCGACCTGACTGAAGGCATGTGGGACATTACCTGGCACTGCAGGCTGGCAGGTGTGTGTGTGTGTGTGTATGTGTGTGTGTGTGTGGGAGCTGGATGAAATTGATGGCTGTACAGACACCGACTAGCAGGTGGGCAGGTCTGTAACATGGTCCAAAGGACAGTCAGAGAGAAGTACCAGTTCATGATGTACTAGACTCCGCCGCACAGTCAGTCTGACCTGAACAAAACTGTCCGAGCAAAGTGCTATTTCGAGGTAGCTCTTACAGAATTACAGCACTGGAATGTCTTTACTGTCTTTCCCATGGTACAGTATGTGGGAATTTTGGTGTAGTGCTCAGTCTGATATGGAATGAATATCCTATCTTTGAGAAACAGGCTGCAACAGAGGCAAATACTTCAGCGTTTACCTGTCTATGTCCTCCAGTTTTTCCCCTTCAGTATCTCAGAATAGAATATGTGGCCTTTCAAGGTAACAATATCTCCTTAAAAAAGAAGAATAAAAAAACAGAATGCTGTTTTATAGATGGAAGTTAGAGGGAGTAAAACAGCCCATGTTTTTGTACCTTGTGGACTTACTACAGTTTGGACATAATTAATGGACAGAAGAACTGAGACATTGTTTTATGAACTGCTTTTTTTGATGATTTGTCCATGTTGACTTTTTGGAGTCCCACGTGACCATATTTGGAAAAAAAGGGCGGAACAACAGGAGCTAATGTGGAGCGCTAGCTTACTAACTGACATAAAACAGTAAGCACCAAAAAATATTAGTTTCATTAAGTATTCGTTGGGTGGAACCTGTTAACCTTAACTACTGTCAAACCAGGGAAAAAATTCAAAATATTCAATAAACTGCAACTTTAGTCTAACTCTGTAAACAAGTGAGCTATCATACTCACCTGATCTAAATCTAATAAAAAAGTGCTATAATTTAAAGATTTTATTAGTTTATTTAGAGAGAAATTCAATCAAAGTCTATGGGAGTATCTGTTCTGTTCCAAACCGAAGTGTCTGCATGTTTTTATTGTTTTTTTTTATGTATGTCATCTTTCCCTGACTATTTTCCTAATTCTAACAGAGTTATTTTGGTGCCTAAACTGAACCAACTGTAAAACCTGCAGTTCTTGATAGTGTCTTTGTTGTCACTAGCTGTGTTTCCATGAAATGTCAAATGTATCTCTAAACAAAGAGCATTTTCCTCATACTCCATCAAACTACTGTGCCTCAGTAAAACAGGTGGAGGCAACTCAATGAAGGTGTAACAGGCTAAACGTTTGAGCAGGTTAACCATCTGTTTAATGTTCATTTTAGAGTTTATATCTGCGACTGACTGAAGATTGACTTGGCAACCCAGAGAAAATCATCTAATCACATAAGGACAAGAAAATAAAGACAGTGCTTGATTGGCTACAAGGTGCAGAAGTGAACAGTTTTTTTTTAATAAACATTATTACTAATATTGATATGTTTGAATAGCTCTCATGTTCCATGTACCACACATGATTCTACATAGTGCCACCATGTTTCTAAAGTTGTTAAGAACAGACTTCTTCCTCTTCTTTATTTCCATCTTCATCCTCATCTGCAAATCAGTCTTGGAGCCAAAGTGATCATATTTGGACAAAGGGGGCAGGACTATGGAAACCAGAAGAGGCAGACAGGAGCTAAACGCCTATGTTTTGTATTCTACCGAGACTTGAGTACCATATTTTCTACTTCATTTCCCCGTGACAGAAAGACAACAGATAATCCTTGAATTTAATGGCATGTGGTTCAAGTTGCAGGTTTATTATCTACAGTGTTTGAGTGCCAACCAGAGTTATTATCCCTTTAATAAATGGTTCATATGGGACCAAACACTGACTATAACAAGGGCTTTTTGAGTTCAAATCAAATCAAATTTTATTTCTATAGCGCCAAATCATAACAGAAGTCATCTCATGACACTTTACATACAGAGCTGGTCTAAACCAGACTCTCAAGCCAATTTACAGAAACCCAACAGAATCCTC
>JAPQRQ010000012.1:18184051-18208529 GCA_037367365.1 Apogon talboti
AGACTGGAGGATGGACGTCTGTATGGACCAGCTGGGGTTAAAGAGAGAGGGTAAAGCAAGAGAAAGAGAGAGAGAGAAGGAAAGAAAGATTGGGAAGGGGGCGGGGGGAATAGGGGTAGACACATGGATGCACAGCAAACAACGACAACCCAGCTGATGGATTGAGTTGTGTTTTTTTTTTTTTTTTGTAGAGATTATTAGTTGGTTTCAATCTGCAGTGCCTCCCTTAGATGTCAGTAAGTACTGCACATTGACCTGTCACAAACCAACTGTGTTTATTAGAACTATTTCAGTCTACTCTGAATTATGTGTTTGACCGAGTGAATGAATCACATATCTTTAAATCTGAGTAAAACCAAACAGAATGAAATTTTATTCACAATTAAAATACACTGAGCAATTCTTTAGTCGCCGCAAGCAACTAGAGACAGCGTTTTTTTCCTTAAGCTTGTGCCCACAGGAAACCTTTATTATGAAATGAAAAACACTGAAAATGTAGAAAAGTAGAAAAGCACTTTTAGGTTTTCAGTTTTGAAAGCTGTGAAAATTGGAGTAATTGTAAAAACATTCAAATGCAAATGCAAGGACTGTACACGTTTGAAAAGACTTTGCTTAGTTGAAAAAACTCAATAGTGAACATCAATATGTAAATGTAAGTCCCTTTCAGCCTTCTTATTCCTCTGTTTTTATTATATTTTTTATTTTTACTAAAGTTTTCTTTCCTTTGAATTTCTCTCTTCACTGTTCCTTTATAAAACTGTGGAAAAAAAAACTGTTCTTGAATTCTGAATCCAGACCAATGCGGCCCACACCTTATTTTCCCCCAACTTTGAAGTCTTGTTTTTTTTTTTTTTTTTTTTTTTTTTTTTATGGTTACAGCTGAAACTACATGCCCTTCAGTCAGTTAAAACTTTGCTCATGTGCCTCGAACTGTCTCAGTTTACTCTGTGGCTCTTGGGCCATTATATCTTCACATCAGATGCTTAAGCCAAAAGAAACTCATCAACCATATTTTGATCATATTTAGATCTAAAACTGACAGTTTTTATATGTTTGACACATTTTCATCCCCTTCCTGTCCAGTTAAATCCCCATTTCTTTAAATGTTTTAATATTAAATGCTGTGTCATAAATCTTTAAGTTCATGTGATAAACTGATGGATTAAATGTTCTTTTATGGGCTGAGGAAAATTCTCGTTCTTCTTAAGCTAAACAAACTGTCTAGAAACCCTTTTTAGACAGCTGAAAATAGGCCTATTTGTCTGAGGTTATGAAAAGTTGAGATTTTATGGCAGACAATATATGATGAGCTTCTAGAATATGATGCATTGTTAACTAAAATTACCTCAACCACAGCGATTACACAGTAAAATGCACATTAATGCAGTATATAATAGTAAAACATACCTCACTTTACTACACAATGATTTCTATTACTGATAACACTTCATATATTGGTGATAATACTAATATGTTTTTACTTAAAGTTTCAATATGTATGTTTTGTGGACACTGGTATGATTAATATTTACATAAAGTTTGTGTTGCCCTCTGTTCACATTAGCTTAAGATAATTGTTTCTAGAAGCTGATTTTATTGAATTTATTGACTGGATTTTCAATTTACGCATTAAAGTCTTGGGTGGAAATGCAAACAAAAACTGAAAAACCTCAAAATACAACTAAAAGAGAAGAGGTTGGAAAGAAAAAATATCAACAAAAGGTAAATAATATGTAAGTGCAGTAGAAAACAGATTTAGCAGATTATGTATATGTGGATCAGTAAAGAGCCTGCGGCATCTAATGGCATATCAAATGGAAAAATCAACTAAATGCACGTCTGAAGAGCTGTTTTAGTATGATCCAGAATTTTAAAAAAAGTTCAGTTCAGGTGGTGCACTGCATTTGATTGAAATTCACACGTTTGCACACTGTGGCTGCTGTAGAGGAGCAGAAGAGTTTTGGGGGGAAAAATTAGACAGGTAATGTTATACCCAGTGGATATATACGGATTAAATATTACACAGTATAAAATAGTGGCTTCCTTGGTGTTGATGAAATGTTGACTAGTTTTTGACCAGGGATTGAAATGTTTCCTCCACCACTGATGGAAGGCGGTGTAGGCGGATGTCTCTGGAGCAGCTGAACAATGGGGAAGTAGCTGAGTGGATGGAGCTGGAGGCTACCGAGTGGTATTGCTGACTGATGTGTAAGGACAGAGAGAGGCCAACAGAATTTGTCACACACGAATCCTTCCTATAACACGGTTTCATCAATCATTAAAAAAAAAAGTTTGTTTGTCCTACAACATTTTACAGTGTTTGCAGCTCAAAAAAAAAAAACAACAGAAAATAGCCTCATTGCTTGGTCATTCTGCAGCCACCTTCCTTCCTTGTCCTGTTTTTCTTATGAAATAACAAGTTACATCAGAGGAACAAGCCAGAACAATTTCTGAAAAGCACTTTACACAGACAAATTGGTCTTTGAATGAGATACCTGAGAGTTTCACGGTAAACTTTGTAAACAGTTTGTAGTTCCTCTGACATGTCTTAGTACATCCACATTGAGATTCTGTCAGAGTCAACTTCAGACTCTCTAATAATCTCCCCTCATCTGCAGATGTACTTTAGGTTTGCTTCTGATAAGGCGGCCAGAAAGGGATCAATACTTGACAAATCAATCTGATCAATAATCAGGGAGATTAGGGGAAACAGTGTTGTAGAGAGGATTGTGAAGTACATGCTCTGCTTGCATTTCAAATGGCAGCTGCACTTGAACATAACTTCAATGACACAGACATTCATTTTAATTTCACATTAACTTTTAAGCCTTGGTATTTCATCCTACATTATCACTCGAGGTAGCTTCCAGCGGTGAATAACAACTTTTCAAACACAGCTAATCCTTTAAATCAAAAAATACACCCGACCACCTCCGCTCTATTTAAAAGTGCATTCATATTAGACATTTAAAGGTTTCCGCCGACTTCATAACCGAAGTAAATCCAATGATAACGGTTCAGTAAACTATTTCAGGTAATCTTTTGTTGCTTCTCACCTGCAGATCAAATCGTGATTAATAACATCGCCTGCCGCTGCATTACTCATTAGCTCTCAGGTGGATCTGCCTCTGCTGCCGCCCATACAGGCCTGCAGGCACAAGTGATGTGTATCATTACCTACAATGTCTGTGGTGGAGCTCCAGAAATTCCATCATCCACGCTTTATGTGTCTGTTACAGTTAAAAAGGATCTCTGAGCTAAAAATCATTTTTCCTCGTAACCTCACTATGCCTTTTTAATAAGCTGCCGCGTAGTTACAAAGTATGATCATCCCTTTGCCTCAGGGTACACATTTTCATTCCAATTGCTACCTTTATACAAAAAAAAGAAGATCCGAGTTTCGAGGTACTATTTTAATTCCAGGTGACTCTAAAAAAAAAAAAAAAAGGACTTTAAATGAGTTTTCAGTGCAGAATGAATTCAGAACAGAACACTGCTGTGTAAATAAATTAACAGTCGCCCTAGGCTGGCTCATTGAATCTTTCTTTTTTGTGGAGGGCAGACTGTTTTTGTTCGGACAAATTACTATTAAGACACAGGACTTTCTGTCTCTCTTTCTGTGACGACTGAAGAAATAATGACAAGCAAATCTGGAAGCGCTGCATATGTGTTGACAAGCAGAGTTGGAGTAGAGAGGTTTTTAGAAAAGTGACCCTAATTATTATAATATTTTAATACATAAATCTGACAGGTGTTTGGTAACAGGTTCAACTTCTCACATTCAATCTAATAGAAACAAAATGTGTTAATTATTGTTCTTTGAAAAGCAAGAGTAAACCATGATACATTTAATCTCCTCAGAGCTGGTGGTGACTGAAGTCCATTTCTTGATAAACAGCGCCTCCTGTTGTCATCTGTGAGAATGAGTCACTGCTTTACACCACATTTTCTATTACTTACTGCCCTCTACTGGTGGAGAGTGGGAATTGCAATTGAAAAGGGATTTTTTAAAAAAAGGAAGAATCAGGCTGAGTTTCCACAAGTAACTTGGCACAGAGGATCGGGTTTGTTGCTGTGTAAGCACATGGAAGAAATATCATCGCAGAGCAAAAGGGTTTTAAGTAAACTGAGCATGACCGTTTGTTGTATGAGACTGAACTGAGGACGAATTACTGCGTTCACTTCAGATGCTGACATTTATTCACTGTAGGAGGAAAATCAGTGATAGAGATAAAAAAAAAAAAAACACTAGAAGAAAAACGATAACCTTCCACACCTTCCTTCCCTCTGAATCTGATTTTACTGAGACAAATACTGCTTTAAATGTTGCATCTAATTTTCATGGCATCACAAAAACATAAATGCAAAAAAAAATTACATAACACACATTGCAACAATGCAGATACAAAGAGCAATATAAAGAATTACTACACCCATTCCTCACACACAGAAATGGATATTTATCTGTATACAGTAGGGAAAAAAATCAATAATAAATGATAGAATGAGATACATTAAAGAAGTGCAATATTCGTTATAATTTTATTGAAAGGAAAGCTCCTTGAGAAGTAGAATTGTATTTGAAGGGAGGTCCTAAAAACGCACGTACCAAGAAAACTGCATTACATAACATATACTGCAGTGACACAAATAGAGACAATTTACTGATCCACTCCCACCCATCCACTCCTCCAGACCATAGTACAAGAAAACACACAATATAGATCAGTTACATCAGCAGAAAGAACAATTAAAGCAGTTTACCTTCAGTTATTTACAGAATGAACAAACACAAAAATGAAGGTGACCTGAAGCAATGGAAAGAGGGAATAGATCTCAAAACAGAGGAAGACTATTCCAGTTGGATGCAGATTGTATTCAGAAAGACTTTTCTGTAAATTCTAGGAGACAAAAGAGAAAAAAAAGGTTATTGTAATAGGGATATTGTGTGTGTGTGTGAGTGGATATGAAGATTTACCAAACAAAAACTGTTTTGAATAAGAAGGATAATTCTAATAACCATGAGCTGAATGAAACGAACCAATGAAATCCACATATGCACACAAAACAAGTAACTAATGTAGGATATTGAGTGCAACTATTTTTAAAACTGGATTGCAAAATGCTCATGAACTGTTGTCATTTACAGCTGATTTAAATGTCCAATGTGCAAGATTAAGGAGGATTTAGGATCATCTAATGACATAAACAGAACAGAATATTCACAATTCATCATTCTGATCTCATTAGTGTCTATTCACCTGAAAATAAGCATTGTGTTTTCTCAGTAAAGTCTTCTTTGTCTCCATTTTATAGTTAAATAAGAAAGTTAAAATCAAGTTAAGAAGAAGTCCAGAATGGGCACAGCTAACACTGCCTCTAAATGAGGGATTTTCACATTTTTAGGCGCCACCACAGGGGAGATGCACTAAATATTACAAACTAAACCTTTAAATCCCATGAGTTTGTGTGACTATTTCAGATTACTTTTGTAAATATAAGTTTTTAAAGTCTCAGTATGTCCTCCTGTGTTTGTGTGAAGTTTGTATTGGAGACTATGTTGTGTATTTTGTTGACGTTAGCCAACTCCATTTCTGGCCTCAAATCACATACTTAGCATTTTGAGTTCATAAGTATGCTCACACTGTCAGTTACAGCCAAATGCAATGTAAGTATACGGCCAAAAAGTATGGAACATAGGACGCTTCTCATGACCATTTTGGCAATGCTGCAGGAGGGCATGGACCAGAAACTATGCCAGAGAGAACTATGAACGTGACAGTGGTGGTAGTGAACACCACCGACGAAATCACAATCATATATATGAAAAAAAAAAATGTTAGAGATGAAGACGGAGAAGGATGATAATAATAGTGTAAGGTGAATACTGCAATAAATAAAGGACAAAGTTAAGTTAATGGCAGATACTCTAGTAATGCTTAACTGATTAAATATTACTCAGCAATGGAGAAGAACACTGCATTACCACTAACTACTACTACTACTACTACCACTTCTTCACCAATACCAGTGTGTTCACTCTCCCTCCTCTTCACATGAGTCTAAACCGTCTCAATCTGTCCTCTGTCACTTTCAACCCAAAACGTCCAACCTGAGCGGTCCCTCTGATGCGCTTGCTCCTAATCCTGTCCATCCTTGTCACTTCCAAACAAAACCTAAACATCTCCAGCTCTGCCTCCTGTCTTTTGGTCAGCGCTGCCGTCTCTAAACCGTACAACATTGCTGGTCATTTGAGACGATACCAATGTGTCGAACATATGTCAGAAATGATCGATTTGAAACCCAGTCTAACACTGTTGCCGCTATAGAGGACTTTTTCAGGAAAAACCAACATGAGAACATAGAAATCGGGCTATTATCATGAATATAGGTAGCAGACAATCATTAGCTTAGCATGAATCTTCAAAATTGTACCTATTAATTTGACCTCCCACAGCCCAACATGTGGAGATTACTGACATAAAGCTCCTTAGATGAACAGAGGTCCTATATGTGTGAATCGTAGGCCCTATAGGTTGGTTCTGATGGATTATTCAGTCAGTCCAACATCCAAGACATTTGATTGAATCTCCTCTCTTCTACCTCTATATATCCACATCATTTATAAAGAAATGGGATGATGCAAATCAGCAGTTGCTTCCTTACATGCGGCGTGATAAAGGACAGTTTTTATGGCTTTTCAGAGTAGTGTGGAGACTCGGCATCCATTTATTGTTGGTGAAAATCGTCTCACTTCCAGGAAAACGAAGATCCTATATATTGTATATCAGCTCAGCGACACAGCAGTCCTGACTCTGTGTCAGCTGAAAAATTAAGTATAGTTTTGTCAGTATAACGCCCCGCTGAGATAAACTGTTCATTTTCACAGCGGTTGAGGTGAAAGACTGTAAACAAATACCAAGGCCGCAATGACAGAATAAACATGCATTCTGCAACGCTATGTTTTTTAATGATTGTTGATGCCGCAGCACGTGCTTAAAATCCTGAACCATTATTGATACAACATGCACTGTTACTGTGACCTTGATTGACACAGAACAACTAAAAATTTGAGATCCACAGTGGAACGTGTCCAATAGAACAAACACTGATTGAGTATCGAGGGGAAGATGGCCTGTGGTCACGGGCAGACAGGTAGATGGGAGGTTAATTAAAAACGACTGGTCTGGTGTTTCCTGTCATTATAAATTAATGCCATGTTAAAGTGAATCTCCATGGAAACTCTGCACGGTGTCACTCAAACTTCAACACACAGCTCCTGGCCTGAAAGTATTGACAGGGTGTTCATTTGTTTTTAAAGCTGAAATAATACAACTGTGTAGTTCCAGGGTAAACATCACAGAGGAATTTATACAGCCCTGCAGGGTACTTCAAGGTTATTTCCTGGAAAACAAAGTCTATACACAAAAATGTAGAAGGCCAAACACAAAAACCCAATACGTTAACTAACAGGAGGGGAATACAGCTGAAAACCAAACCTGAAGTTTCACAGCTTTGACTAGCAACAGAACTGTGCTCCATTACAAAAAAAAGAGAATGATTTTTGACAAATTGTGGAGATAATACAGGAGCATTTCTTCAGTACAAAACCATTTATACACTTGCAGGCTTATTATTCAGGCACCCGCTGGATTTAACTGTCAAGACAGCAGAAAATAATTGAACTCATAAGTCAGCGGGTAGGGTTTAATGTGTGTAGACATAGAGGTGTTTCAAGGTAATCTTTCTTATATTTACCATTTTAAGAATCTGCATTATACAGTTGGAAAAATATTGTGTATCTTCCCCGGTACATAATATACAGCGACACTGCACAGCTCTACAATCTCACATAAGACACAAAAGCATGCTCACATTTTGAATAATCATGCAAAAAATACAATTAATTGCCAATACAGGTCATTTTAGCTGCAAAACAACTACTTCTTTTCAAAGGTTAACATACAGCCACTTCAGGTGTACAACTGTTTTATTGAATTTTGTTCTCACAGAACAAATACTGTACCTGGACTAGGTTGTGAAGCAACAAAACAATTTCCTCTTGGAGTTTGTTTGCCAATTCAACCTCCAAGGAATGACGGTGTCTTCGGGGCTCACAATGAAGCAAAGATGGATATAGGGATTCACTCGTGTTGTTGAACTTGCTTTTGTGCGGGTTAGTGATCAAAGAGGGAGATACGCAATTCAGTTCACAACAAGGATGGGGGATCAGTTCAACAGAGCCAAGAAGATACACTGTATTTTAAAGTGAAAACAAACACTGAGCAGCAGCACAGGGGAGTAAATGTAGCTGAATCACATTAGATACAAGATGTAAGTAGCTGTATTTACTTACAGTCAGAATTTTAGTGATTAACAATCAGAGTACAGTTATATTCTTACAGTCAGTAGTTAATGGGATGTCAAAGAGGCAGTGCCATTTCCCATAAGCCCCTGGTTTACAACAAAACAGCATCTCCGTTCCAAATGTTACTATGCACAGTGTTGTGTATCTGCCCACACATGACATAGGGATTGAAGGTGGCAATATGCAATCACCCTGACTTTTCAACTGAACAGTACATCTATCTATACTTATTTATTTTATTTTTCACTCATTTTATGCTGCCTTTTCAAAGGTAGGTTAACTTTAAGAGGGTTAACTGCAAGGTGACAAAATGCACTTCACAATCTAAAGTGAAAACAAACTGGAAATTGACATCACATGTTATTTTCGGTTTTGTTTACTTGTCTTTAACTTAATGCTGCTAAGAATAAAAGGTCAAGGCAAATTGTGTCTTTTTGCGTTTTGGCAGAGAAAAACCATACTACTTTTTTATATATTTACAGCTTACAAATGTACAGCAAGTTATAATTTAAACACTTGGAGGAAGTCCTGGGTTCAGTTCACTCCTGAGCAGCAGTATTGTGCAAATGAATAAATACCAGACAGACTAAAGACCTAAAACTATTTCCATAGATGGATAGATGGATGGATGGATGGATGGATGGATGGATGAACATATATTTGTCTAGATTCAACCTTTCCTCTCTGATTTGTCACCATTTATTAGATTACCCTCTGCATTTTGTCATTTTTCTGTTAAGAAATTACTATTTTAAACAAAACATATAATTTAATTGATTATTTCAAAATATTGACAGGATTAGTGGTTCAAAAGTTATTTAACATTTTAGATGTGTGTTAATTTATTTCATTGCATGTAGAAAATCTGAAGGAAGCCAGTATATTTGTATTTTAATATAACAGTAATTTATAGACTACCAGAATATGCCATAAAATATTCAAAACTTGTTGCAGGCGATTCTGTGAGTTGTAAAATTAAAATTATGTACAAGACAAACGCCTTAAATGCATTAATTTATAACGGGTAAACTTATATTGTGACAAAGGTTGAATGAAAAGGAGTATAGCGATTTAGAAGCTTTATACATCCGGAATACGGATCGCGGTGAAATAATATTGACCCTTTACCCTTGCCGTAGTTAAGTATAAAACCCTTCCATACCGGAAGTTCCGCCCCTTTTCGTCCCCTCTCTGGTAGACTGAGTGAGTTACACATTCTCACATAAACAATATCACTACTGTAATCATCGTCCATCCTCCTAAATATTTATATATATATCACCGTTTACGTAAAATTCTAATGCCTTTTTTCACGGTGTATGTGATGAGATAGATATTTGGTTTCTAACACATTGTTTAACCGAAAGTTTGACTTATCTTTTCCTCTTCCTCAGCGTTCAGTCCGCGGACACGGCAACATGGTAAGGATTTTTACTAATGTTGCTGTTGTGCTGGATATGTCTAGCTAATCGAAAACGTAGTACTGCCACCTGTTTGGTGTATTTTATCTCGAATATTCTGCCTTTGGTTTACATTAGTCGTTTGGAAGTGGTTAGCGTAAAGGATTAGCATTAGCCTAGCTTAGCTCGTTTGGGCCACCGGCTTCTGTCTGATTCAAAGACACGTTTCCCACCCTGAATTGTTTGAAGTGTTTGACTGCGAACTAAAACGTTGGACACGCATAGCACGATGTTAATGTGTTGCAAATTGGAATTTAGCTAAAAACAGCACGGCTATGTCCATAAGGTTGTGGCAGCAAGAAGTCCAAACATCCGAGGCTGACGTGCCCGTGATGCATTCACATGCTTGCTAGAGTAATGATGGACCAAGTGCTGAGTTTCGATCTTTGACAGAAACGCCAGTTCCACCGGTCCACTCACATTAGTTTATACTTTAAACCGTACTTGAAGTTAACTGTGTGCTGAATCTAAATTTTAACTTTTCTTCTGTGATTTTAGCCACGTAAGATCGAAGAAATCAAAGATTTCCTGCTGACGGCCAGGAGGAAGGATGCTAAGTGTAAGTAGGATGCTGTCTGTCTCTGGGTCCTTACCTAGTTTATAAACTATTTAATTCACTTATTTGTGGGACAAGTTGGTCATACTGCGATAAATGTACTAGTGTTGAATCTAAGTTTGCTCTGATCAGAAAATAACCCACTCAGTTTTGAGCTATGTTCAACAACACATGTTAAATCACTACATTGTCACATCTTATTTATGTTAAGTGTTTCAGATAAGAGCACTGCAATGTTAATTGCATTTGCATTTTGCAATTGCATGCAGTGTTCATAAAGAACAGACTGCAATTAAGTAGCTGAAGTTTTTGTTGGGACACCCCTTCTAATAGTAATTGCATTAAATTGAAATGTGTTTTTCTAGGTTGATTTCTAAGAAAGTCCCTGAATTTGGTTGTATTAAGATGGTTAACAAACTGATCTTGTCATTGAGGTTAATTTGACGAGGCTCGTGATGTGTACAGTTTTCAGCTGGTTATCACTGCGTGTGCGGCAATACTATATTCATTATGAAGATGCTACTCCCCCACTTTGCAAAGCACACTGCAATATGGAATACAAAAGAAAATGTGTTGTGAGATACTTAATGATTCTGTTGTCAACATTGCATTTTGGTACGTATTCAAAATTTGTGACATAAGCCATACCTAAGGCAATCTGAAGAGCCTGAATAAGATGGAGTGCCTGTGTCATTCAGTCTTTGCCAATTTGATAGAGTGCATTATGGGCAGCCCGAAGCATGAAATTAAAACATAATTCAGACATAAATGTGGAAGTCTCTTTAACTTGTTACTTAAATAAGCAAGGATGTCAGTGATACTAATGTAAATGTACTTTTTGTTCCCCTTCAGCCGTAAAGATCAAGAAGAACAAGGACAATGTCAAGTTCAAGGTGCGCTGCAGCAGATACCTGTACACTCTGGTCATCACAGACAAGGAGAAGGCCGAGAAGCTGAAGCAGTCCTTGCCTCCAGGTCAGTGGAAATGAGTTTAAGCCGAGACACTGCATTCAAAGGCTGTGCTCTTATTTGAAATAAGGAAACTTTCCGCCTCTCAATGAATTTTTTATGCATGAGATTGAGCAGAACTTAAATTTTAGGAAGGGTGCATCTTTTTGAGGACCACTAGCTTAAAGCAGGGTTTTGATAAATGCGTTCTCTATCACATGCTTTTCTACACACTGACAGAAGAGAATGACATTCACATAAAGTGCTGCACAGAATGTAAACCTGCATTGCGAAAACGTGCATTTTTGCGTCTTGAGAAAACAGGATATATGCAAGTTATTTAGGTGTAAATGAATTGGTTGGTCAGAAGTGAACACTGAACTATCAGAATGATGGCTGTGGAGTTTTGGAGCAGAAGGTGAACAGTTCTGCCACAGAGGTGAAATACAGCTCTGTAACCTTGGACAGTTTTAGATGCAGCCGCTGAGGAAAGATGCACTTTTAGACAATAAATCAACTGTCAGCTGCAGGATGAACATTCAGATACAAGGTTGTTGTAACATCTCAAGTTAAGAAATGCCAAGTGACAGCCCTGGTGCCAAAGCCACACCATTAAGTTGAATAAAGACTCACAAATGTCTCAAGTTGGTACTTTTATTCAGCCGCCTTAAAGATGGTGATGCTTGCTTTTGCTCTCCCAGGCCAGACAATTTCTATTAGTACTGTGCATGTGTAATAGCCTACTAGTCTGGTTTATAGGTTAGAACAGGTAAACAGTTTTCTTAATCAGTCTCAATCGTTTGCCAAGTGTAGAAAGGATGAAATGTCTTTAGTCGATTTGAAATGGAACAAAACCAGTCCACATTGTAAAAAATTGACCTCCAATATCCACAATATGATCAGTTTGACAACTTACTTTAAATGTCAATGGTCTTTTAAGCGTTATCGTGGTGAGGAATTATTTTGTGCACTTTGTTGATGGAAATCTAAAATGAATTTGACATTGTTGGATGCAAAACTGTTAATTTGTGACCAAATGAATGATTTATTTCTAATACATTGCCTTTTGTCTTTACAGGTCTGGCTGTGAAGGAGCTGAAGTAAACTTGTGATGTACAGAATTGTAATAAAAATTGGAAAACTAATGCATTTGTGTTTGTGTTTTAATGTCACAACATGCATAGCCAAGAACACTGTAAATTGATAAAACTGTGTTGGTCTGCAGGAGGGATTTTATGTGTAATTATGACATCTGTATAGGACACTGAAAATGACTATCAGTGCTATAAATGTGTTGAATACATCATGAAAATTGAATGGCTTACAAGGTCATGTTACATCTCCATTAGTAATATTCAGCCCTGGTACAGTATGTAGTGTAACAAGCATTAAATGTTAAGAATGGCTCTGGAGAATGAGGCTGGATGAGAGCAGAAATAGATGTGACGAATTTTCCAAGTGAAGTTCAACTGGGTCACTGTTTAGAAACTGATGAGCAATACTGTGGAGACAATAAGCCTAAATTTTGGTTCTATTAACATGGGTTTATGTGCAGTAGATGTAGGTGAAGACACGTCTCTGAGTGGTCATGCAGATCATGCCTGTTCCGGACGTCCCCAGTGAAAATGTCATGTGAGAGCCGCTGTAATGACCTTTATGTATCAGTAGGTGGCAGTATAGGAGCGATGTTCAACTACACAATGATAAAACGCGTTAACAAACCACGGCTCAGTACTATGAATACGACACTACTACGCATTTATCGTGATGTTCTAATCTGTAATAAATCAGAGAAAAGACTTTAGACGCATTTACACTGATGAGGAGAGCGTCTTTGCGCGCTCCCGCGACTCGTGTCCTGTGCGTACTATGGGTGCGCGGCCCCGCTGGTGGCTGTGCGTTTGGAGCAGCTGTCGGTCGGATAGCTGTGGATCCTCATTGACACGGAGACATGGGCGCAGCGTGATTATACCTTCCTTCCTTAATAGAAAAAAAACCCTTTTTTTCTGTATCTGACTTTTTAGAGCCAATCCACTGTTTTTCAGGACTTCTTGTTGATTTCTACCCCATGCGTCACCGTGAGCGTATTTGCGCGGAGGAGCATGCTTTTATCACTGCCTTTGTTTGATATGAGACGGGATTAAGATATCCAAACCGGCCGCTTAGTAAAAGAGAGGCTAATTCAGGATTTAGCCTAACTTTTTACCCGGGGCAGGGATGTCTTCGGCTCGGGTGGACTACATTGCGCCCTGGTGGACTTACTGGCTTCATAATTTCCCTCATATCAACCTGAGGTTTCAACCCACTGATAACAGCTTCCAACCTGAAGATGAGAACTACAAGCAGGTCAGTAGAAGGGCTGGCAATAAAAAAAAATAATAAAAAAAAAAACTACAACTGCTATGCTAATTGATTATAATAAAAGAAAGCAGTTTCAGTTTTATTATCCTTAGAATAAATATTAGATGTCCTCCTGTGGCATCCTTAAATATGTTTATTATTTTAGTGCCTGCTGCTGCCTTCAGGCTCAGATTCTAGTTTTCATTATTTATGAGACAAGTGGCCCATGATGGCTGTGAAAGTCCTGCAGTCCATTTAAGTGGTAGTCACCTTCAGCAGTCAGATAATGATTTAGTCCAGCTTTACAGTTTTAGATGTTTTATGACCTCAATATGGGCTATTATGCTGTAACATCTACCTCAGTATGTCATAAAAGTAAAGTGGTTTGTCAGAAAGGAACCAAACATGGACATATTGAGTAGTGGTATTGCAATAAAAGTTATTGCACACTGTGTTTATTGGATGTATCTGTGTTTCACCTGTGGGGATTTGGACAGGACTGTTTGGCTTTGGAGTTGGACGGGATCAACTGCTGGCAGACTAATGGTCTTCTTGTGAACACGTCAGCTTCTATAAATGTTTCATTAGTTCACTGTTTAATTTTTCAGCATTACAGCTTAGCTCCCATGGGTTTACATAGATCACATTTAAGTTCAGCGCTTCAGCACCTTCAGAGGGTGGTCGTCCAATGTGAGGAAGCGATGCTGTCTGGGAGGAAGTGTTTGGATGGGCTTCAAGAGAATGTGGATGTGAGTCATTTCAGTGTGGGTGCTGCATTTGAAAGACAAAAAAACAGCGACAGATTAAAGGGGGTTGGCATGTGAATAATGTTCAAGACAGTTGTGTGAATTTTTTTTTCATAGACAGCAGTAGGGCCTACATGATACAACCAAAATATCAAATCCTAATAGTACATTTTACAACTTAGCTCGTTTATATTGTCTGTTTACATTCAGACAGCAGGTCTTAATGAATAATTCGGATTTTTTTGGTAAAATCCATTTTTTTTGTGTGCACGTTCATATTACAAATTAAATGCGACCTCTGTCAGTTTTGAGTGTGAACCGAATGCGACCCTGAAGTGACCTGCATGTGCAAAAGAGGTCCTGATGTAACACGTGACCACGCAGACACGAACTGTGTTTATGGAAGTAAATAAGGTTTTCCCACTGTACCTCCTTCTGGGATGCAGAATTGTGAGGTTTGTTGCTTTTCAATGTCGTAAAGGTTGGATAAATGCGACATGGCTGAAGTCACATTGCAAAATATCGGATATGTATCAGATTTAGGACCACATATGAAAGTGGCCTGGGTCGGAGTTAAAAAAAATCAGATTTGTGCTGTTCAAACCGTCTTTAACAGATTGGATACAGGTCACATATGGGAAAAGAATCAGATTTGGGCCACATTTGCCTGCAGTCTGAACGTAGCCTTATTGCATTACTGTTTATTATTTAGCAAAATATACAAATGTATGACTATGGGATTAGACACTGTCCTTGTGTAGGTGATGAAAGATGCTGGTGTTTGAGTGTATGGTTTGACCTGGTCTGTGGCGGAACTTACAAATGACGTTTTCTGATCCATACTAGATGATTCCACTGATTTTCCGAGTAAAGACATAAGATTTCAATCTCTGTCATGGCCTTGTGGTCTTCAAAGGGAGACCAGAGGCTGATGTGGTTCAATGGAGTCCTATGAGAGGAGGGATGCAGTTCCCTGAATAATAAACTATTGTGTGACAGCTCTTGGTTTCATAATAATCAGGTGACCTCTGTGATGATCTTAAACATATTATCCATACACTAAGACGTCACGTTGCCACCTGATAAGATCTAACTTAAATGAATTGACAGTTTTGTGGGGAGATCAGGGAAACTGATACTGATTGGCTCACAGTGATACATGTGATCGGAGCTAAAGCTAATTAGCTGCAGGTTAACCGTTCCATTTACATCAGAAGTTGAACTTGCCAGGAATCTTTAATCTTTAATCTTAGTATTTTTGGATTATTTATACCCAAACCACATCCAGTCATCAGAAATGGTCCCTCATTTAGGTATGAATTTCTTGTTTTTTCATTGAAGTGGATACAATGTTGTTGCTCAGTCTTTATGTAACTTGATCCTAGTGATTACTTGTTGAACTGCTGTTAAAATACGTCTGGTCAAAATGATTATAGACATCTATAAAACTGACCAATCCTGATGCTTTCTTTTTGTTTTCTTTTTTTGCTTTCATGCTTCATGCTTTCATCGTGTTGTTTTTATTTTTCTTGGGGTTAGCATGATAACTGGTAGCTCACTAACCACTAGCATGCTACTATCACACTATCCTGACCGAAATTATTAAAGACATGGGTCAAAGAGATTAAAGAGACGTCTATGAAACTGACCAATACCAAATTTTGTTTGTTTGTTTGTTTGTTTTTTTTACTTTATTTGCTTCCATATTGTCCATGTTGTTTTGTTTTTTTCCCCCTTGGAGCTAGCATGATAACTGGTAGCTCGCTAAACACTTGCATGCTACTATCACACTATCTTGGCTGAAATTATTAAAGACGTCTATAATACTGGCAAATACCAATCTTTTTAAAATTTGTTTGTTTACTTTGTTTCAATGCTGTTATTGTTTTCATTTTCTTGGAGAGAACATGATAACTGTTAGCACACTAACCACTAGCATGTTAACCACTATTGCACTATTTTGGTCCAAATTTTTAAAGCGACTTCTATAAAACTGGCCAACGTTGATGTTTATTAATTAGCCTGTTTACTTTGTTTGCTCCCATGTTATTGTTTTTTTCTTGGCGCTAGCGTGCTAACTACTATCATAGCATCAGAGACGTCAACAGCTCAGCACACAACACTGTAATAACTACTAAGTCACGTATCGCAGCTCTGCTCAGATGCAGTGGATGAGCTGTCCCATCCTCAGACAGGGAAGTGTTGGTACTAAAATAAATCAGTCCCTTCTATGGGTGAATGTCATCTTATTTGCAGGTAGGCTGATGGCATTCAGAAAGGTGAATACCTGCTGGCATCAGTTTTCAGCTGATAAATCGGTGTGTCCTCACAAAAAAGGTCTGATGTAGGCTGGCTCACAGGATTTACTCTGCCGGAATAATCCTGGCCGGCTATTTCAGTCTGCATTCTCCTCTATTCCACTATCTCTGTGTGTCGTCACCACTGTGTAAAAGAACAACCTCCGAGCTGCAATTAGACGCTGAAAATGGCAACTTTTGACAGTTTTTTTTTTTTTTAATGGGTTTAGTCATTTTTAATACCATATCTCGCTTCTTCCCACCAGAATAACTTCTCCTTGACACTGTTTTGCAAAGGAGCAGTCATTGTGTCCTGTGCTGAGCAATGTCCAAGATGAGTGTGATTCATTTGAAGAAATCCAAATTAGTTAGTTAGTGCTTTTTTCCCCCTATTACAGAATGATAATGCTGCCACACTTTCTCTAAATTTCTGATTTTAAATTGCGAGACATGATGCAAAAGAAAAACACTGGCACTCATCCAATATTTACAATGACAAAGTATGAACTGATGTTTTCTCTGTTTTTCATGTGATATATTTTATTTCTTTATGTAATCAGGAAGTCCCTTGGGAATAAATATCTTTTATAAGGCAGACCTGATCAAGAATCCACAGAAGTCCATACACAGTTCTTTTACTCATGCATGAAAAGATGTGTCGAACATGATGTAAATAAAAATAGCAGATAAAAGCAATGACAGAACAGAGGAGAAGGTACATGAGACAAAATACAGCTGAGGAATACCAATGACACTCTCCAGTTGTATAGTTTCTTAGCAGAGTTTTGAATTTACATAAGGAGACAATAAAAATTTAGTTGTGGAATATTTTGGAGGTTTTCCTGCTGATTTACAAAGTTCTGCACAAAGTCCTAGGAACTTAGCAGCCACCCTAGGGGAACGAAAGTTATTACAACTATTGATGGGTCACAGAAAACTAAAATCACCAATGATATCTCCTCATGTTTAATAATTATGACCAGGAAACCAGATCCCAGTGTTATTGGGTACTGGACAATGCATATGTTGTAAAACACAAGACACTGTGATGTAGAGAGTCTTAACTAGAGGCAGCATTCATGTAAATATTGTCTCCATTGTCTAGAACACTTAGAAATGTTAAATTGTTTTAATGCAGTTATTCTGATTTTGTTAGGTTTGGTGTTTTAATTGCATTTTGTAACTGAATAGTCAGACATAAATATTAGTTTTGCGTCGCAATTAAGTAAAACATAATTCTACTCTTATTTTAACCACAAATGAATATTGGTTGAATCTTAATAAAAGATATTGATTAATCTTACTGTTTTAATGCACATCCTTAGTTTATAAAGGCCTAAGGTGCTATGATTACTTTTGTTTTGTAGCTATTTGACAGTGCATTTTTGCATGGGTTTGGATCGATTACTATAAAAAAAAGACTTTTTAAAAGGTTATTTATGAAAAAAACAGTCTGTTTAGGGTCATATGGTATCTTTTCACTCCTGAGTGGTAGAGAAATCTCAGCCGTTTTTCTCTTTTCTTCCACATAGGTGCTCTTTCTGGGTTTTATTATGGAAAGAAAAACCTGAAAACTGTAATTCTGCCGCTTTACTTTGACCCTGACGTATTTTCTGATCAGAACTTTTATGGTTACAAAAGAACAGGAAATTTCTTTTTTAAAAGCCTCAAAATATTCTTAAGGGAACAATAACATCCAAATCTACCAATCTTTTGGCGATAGGCATTTCACTGATATCTCGGAGCAGCAGTATTGCTACATTTCTGCTCTACTAGATATCGGATGACAGCACAACTGAAATGGATTTATGCTGTGCTGGTATCATGAAAGAGACAGAAAGAGGCAAAGGGAGGGAGTTTCTTTTCTTGCTGCCAGTATTCATTCTCCTTGGCGTGGTGGAAGTCAAGTCAGGGCCACGAGCTCTCTGACTGGATGGAGGGGGATGATGAGTCTGAGCAAGAGAGCAGCGTTTCCTCCTGTGATGACTGTCGACCACAAGCAGTCAAGGGTAAGCGGGAAAACCCCCCGCAACCACAACACAGCACAAGATTTTGCTGAACTTATTTCTTCACTGCACAGAACACTTCTCCTTTGTTGCCCCCCCCCCCCCAGTACATGCCATGCACCTCCTACTTAGTCGGACATTTCTTTTTTTCAAGGACAATACATATAGGCGTTGTTTATGCGGAGCCAAAGTCCTGCTTCTTCCGGTGTGTCCCATGAAAATTATTTCGGAAAATATATGGAGTGCAGTAAATGGCGAGACATTTGCACATACAGTATGAAAAAAAAAAAAGAAACATCCTGTTTTGTGTTAAACAGCTTAATGGACTGCATCCCTTGTTAAATGTGATACACATCGCCAATACCGAAACAGCTACATTGGCGTATTGTACCTCTACTTTTGAGAGCAAAGTGAAAAAGTATCTATAGAGCTGAAAATCACCAAAAGTCTGATCACATTGAAGCTGCAGAGACATCTTCAACGACTCTGAACAGATCATGGAGCGAAACAGTTTCAGCTGTTTAATCTTTCAATGTATGAATTTTCACAACCTGATAATTCAAGTTTTTCCATTTAATGCGACTGTCTTGATTTGTAAAATTGTCTTTTAAAATAACAAGTATTGTATATGTGTAAATAATGGCAAAATTCATCCAAAAAAATTCAATAGTCTCTCATTGTTGACTGTAATATAATTTTTTTTCTTAAAATAATGTCCCACGAGGCGTGACGTCCCTCTCTATTGGCGTTTAAGAAACAACACTTACATCAGCATGAAGATTAAAAGTATGACAAACAGGCATAAATACCAAAACGCTGAATAAGTACAACCACAGTAGCACAGATTAGGAAACTAACTGAAACAAAAGGCAGTAAGACAATCAGACATAATTGAGGACAAACAAACAAATACAACAAATGCAGATGAAATGACAGTTAGGAACAAAGTCAAGATATCTGCTAGTGTTTAAGGTCTAGTTTTGCTCTGTTACTGAAAACTAAAAAAAAGTTTTTATCTCTTCTTCATCTTGTGGAGCTTGGATTGAAACAGAGAATTGACCGAGTGGCTCCTTGCTGTAATAATTCAACAGCATTGGACTCTTTCAAGCCATTTACAGACATAAAAATCTATTTCATAACTATAAGAGATTTATAAAGTTCTCAAGGCTCAGTAAGAGTTAGCTGAACTGAATTTCTACAATATTGTCTTTTTATTGATTTCTGATCCTTGAGCTTGAAGGTTACAGGTTCATTACAATGTGGGCTCCTCGGCCCCACACGGTTACGTAATAAGAAAGATGGAATGAAATCCTTAAAATTGGGAAGATTTTATAGATACACCAGATTTTAGAAGTCAAAAGGGGTTAGTCTTAATGGTCTTGTGGACACTTTTTAATACATGCATCCAAGGCAACACTTAAATATGTTTGGATGATAAAATAATATTAAATCCTATTGCAGTAATTAGCATTATCAGGATGTACATTAGTCTATTGAGTTTATTTTGCTTATTTTTTCAAACATTTTGTTGTTGTGAATGTTCTACCTTTAGATTTCTGAAAGGCTTTCCTGCATAGCAAGTGTACGTCATGTTCTGACAATAAATCCTAAATATTTTAATACCACACAACTCTGGATTAGAAAATTAGCTTCTCAACTGTAATATGGTAATATCAGCCTGTCCAATATACTTGTATATTTGCCAAAGGTCCAGATATAAGGCAATTTAGGGAGAAATGGGCACAAGCAAACACAACATTTGTAGTATGGTGAGAAATTTCATTCAGCATCAGAATGTTGGCTAATTTTTGCTATGTTGTTGTATTTTTACGCAAGTTTAAGCTGCAAATTCCCAAATAAGCAACCATATTCCTTGATAGCAAAGCACATAGAATTAAATAGACATCATAATGTTGCTTGTAATGATCATAAAAGGACTTGTTTTACCAAATTGTGAGAATATAGTAAGGATTTTATGGAAACTGTTAAAGAAAAAAAAGTTTTTGCCATAACACCCATCACTATCTGACCTCGTTTGCTTAAGTACCAAAGATAATGGTACAATCTGATACCATTTAGACCTTTACTTTTCCTGTAATGTGTGAGCATTTGGTTGTTGGCACTATTAATGCCAACATAGTGCCTGAAAACATCGAGAGAACAGGAACTAAACTGACCCAGGTGCAGCTATTACTGAGTGAAGCTATTACTGTATGTGTTATAGTCAAATTAGTGATTACTAATGTTAATCCTACCAGTGAAGTGACTCTGCCTACCTCTGGGGGAATTTGCTTACATTATGTCACTGCACAGACAATGTCATACTGTGGCATTAATGACAGTGTCTGCTGCTAATGTACTTTAGTCATGTTTGAGGCTTATTTGGGATGACTAATTGGACCACAAATGGGATTTATGCATTGTTAAATTACAGAAGGCAATATAAGAAGAGAAAAAAAATAAGCCTATAAATGGAGCTGTGTAGTGTAAATTCCACTCTTTTGTGAAGAAATTGCTGAATCGATGTTTATTCAGCCGTGGCTGAGAGAGTATCAGGCCACTGAGCGATGCTGTTAACCCAGGCCACATGCACAGTCAGAGGAATTGTAATTGGCTTGTTGTAGCGTGGGCAATCCTGGTGAATTCCTCTTTTGGCTTGGAGCCATCGAATGTGATGGAATGTGAGGGGTCGTGATCCTCCCCCTGTGCTTTGTCTGGGTGTGTGCAGTAGTCAGTTCTCATCCTCTGTAGGACACTGGTTGTGTCAGTAATGGAATGTCAGTCAGCTGAATCACCTGACCAGAGTTTTTCTCTAATTTCGCTCTGAAAATAAACAAGCTTGCCCTCTTACCGTCTCATTATTTTTGAAGTCTCATCTGGCGCTGGGTTAACCTGCAGGCCTCTCAGTGAAAAGTGACAGTCTATTTTATAAAACCCTCTATACTGATTGAATGCTTTGGGGATACAAGCGCTCCTAATCCGCTGATGTCTGAAGTTGGCCATCTTCAGCCTGATCTGTCTCTTTTGTATTTCTTAACGTTTCATCTTTCTATCCTGAGGCCGAGACGATAGAAAGAGGGCAGACGGCTGAAAAAGCTTTCCCGGAAATAGGACGGAGGCCTAGTTTTCTTAACATTTGTCTGTCTGTGTGTGTGTGTGTGTGTGTGTGTGTGTGTGTGTGTATAAAACAGTCATCATGCGTAGGTCAGCAGGTCTTAGTCCATCTGACTTTCCTTTCCACTTCCTTCTTTGTGACCCAAACATGTTTGTGCCAAATGTGGACGTTTCCAGTCACAAAGCCTGCTGTGTTTCATATGTCAAACAGAACAAACTAAAAAAAAAAAAAAGAAAAAATCATATTGCAACATATTTTATTCAGTGTAGGTCTTGATTCTTTTTTGAAGTGGGTAAAACATCAGGTGCGAGCCGAAGCCAGACAAGATGCCTCGACTTTTATTTATCAAAACAAAAGGTTGAGGTACGTGATGAATGCAGAGTATAGACCTCCTGTATCAGAAAGAAAGTGCTTTCAATAACATGTTTGACAGTTTGCAGCTTTCACAGTCCCTCTCAGCTCATCGTCTGTGACAGCTCTAATATTTGGCTGTCGAACAGATCACTTCTTTGTTCATTCCTACTGTAAACAACATCTCTATGGAGACAATTTCAACTTATTCTCCTATGTGGACTGTTGGAGACATTACACGAATTCCTGCAGGTTGAAGTGGACGAATGGACCGTTTTAGCACTGACAGAATCACTATAAACAGTTAATTCACTCGCCAGCCTAGCAACATGAAGTTATAACTGACTCATGATATAAAAATAGTGTCATATACTGTACTTAAGGCTAGTTCTTTCTTCTCCTCCTTCTTCTTTGTGTGTCTGTGGAAGCAAGAGAGCCAATGAATGAAGCAAAATGCCAAAGCAATTCTCATGCCTGCAGCTTAAGATATTACGTGACAATTTGTACGGGACGTTTTGACATAATCATTTACTACAACCCATGCATAACAAGCCGTATTAGTTGGAGTTTCTTCCATATATAGCCTTCCCCTATCTCATATCCATCCATCCGAGGCTCAGCAAAGCAACATGGATCACAGTACATGAATACATCGCTTTGATTTCGTCTGAAATTCTGCATTAGCTACACAGAGATATCTTTTTGGCTTTATTTATTTGGAGTTAGGTGTTAAATCAAACGGTTGTTTCTTTAATTACATAACTGAGGTGCTACATGGAGCAGTCACCATGTTAAAGTAAACGTAGAATGACTAAAAATCTCTCTAACACTAATCCCTCCGTTTTACACCGGTCTTCCCTTAAGAAGTGTTAGAATTATTGGATAATTAACACTAACTGTGCATGTTCAACAGTATAGTTTCCACTAACCTGTGTAAAAACAGCTGGATAAAGCAGAATTATCACATTCATTCCCCGCTATTTAATTTAATGTTTCATCATCTCATTCAATTGAATCCGAGTCGAGACTTATTGCCACCCACTGTTTATCTAGAGCTTCAGACAGTTTTATTCTTAACCACATTTATTTATATGTCTGTTCATCATAGACTCAATAAAAATCAGCCTTGAAATGCTCATTTTAATAGGCTCAAATAGGGTGACATGGCGTATTGGGCCTCATATTAGACGCTCACTGAAAGCAATCACAGCTTACATAAGAAATTATCGTATTTTCTATGTTAAGCTGTTGATGACAAAGCGATTGCTGTTAAAATTGAAAATATGTGCTTAGCCAAGCAAAGAAAACTGTCAACATACTCAGTACTTTTACTAGAAGTGGATTGCAAGGTGTTACATCCATGGCAAGTGGAAGGAATGGAACATATGTAATGGATCTACAGTATATAGAGCTGTTATAATTAGACACACTAACTGCATGTTGAATGTGAAAAGAAATCAGAATGTGGTCTTTTATAGATAATAAACCATATTTTACACATACAGGGTTATTACAGACTGTAAAGGGACATTATTGTGTCCTCGAGTGTACCTGAACAAAGGCTTTCTGCTTAAATGCGACACCATTTCTCCTGTCCTTGATGAAACACCGTCCGCTTTTCAAGTCTCACCACTGATCACTTTAATGTCCAACTCAGACATCTTTCTCTTGAAAGCACTTATCCTGATATTACTGTGACCAGAAATTAAATGGGATAAATGAACAGACACACACCGATCTATTATGAAGGCAAATACACACCCATGCATACTCTTAACACACTCCATCTTTCTGCTTCACTTGTCTCTCAGATTCCCTGGGAACAATGTTCCACCCGAGTGCATCTAAACAACCTCCTCCTCCAGATTTTTCTTTTTTCCTGTTGTCTCTGTTTCATCTGTTTTTTCTGTCTCTTACTTTATATTTTTCTTTTCATCTTTACTTCTGTCTTGATGGTAAACCTTGCTACACCAATTTCAACGAATGTGTCATGTCAGACTGATAAATCTGATTTATGTGGATTTGTAATGATAAATATTCGTGTTATTGCAGGCAGATACTATCCTCCAAATGATAAACTTCATCGGATTGCAATGTAATTGTGATGTTGTATTAAAACATAGTAATTATTATGTCGTCAGACCATTTAACATTTGCCAGTTTTCCTAATTTTATGATCTCACATATTTGATTGCATGAGAGCATCTTAAAATAAAGCCTGTAAATGCTACTGATTACAGCTGGTTTTACCACTGAGTGCATAAACCGCACTTTTATGTTGGTTTGTGTGA
>JAPQRQ010000012.1:18218410-18250939 GCA_037367365.1 Apogon talboti
ACACACACACACACACACACACACACACACACACGCAGATATACACACAGAAATACCACCTCTAACAACTAAGAGTGTGTGCTGTTTCTGAGTTTAGCTTTGTGTTTGTGCATTGTATATGTCCACCTGCCTGTGACAGAGTTGACCTTGCTTTGTTTGAGATTTACAGTTATCATGCACCTTAGTCGAGGTGTGAGTCCATGACTGGCATGCAGGGATATTCACTAGTGGGTGTGTGATTCAGCAGTGGGACAAACACCACCAGAGGCCTCATATCACACCTCTTCGAGCTGTCTGCTGAGGTCGCTGAGCCATGACCTCCAGCCTGCAGTGTTAACTGGTTTAGCCAGGTGGCAATAGCAGGGGGTGGAGGATTTGGTAGGTTGTGCATTAAAAAACCCCATGAGCTGATGAACCCCAGAATAAAGGACAACACCTTCTCCATCCCAGACTTTCACATCCTCTCCTCTCCAAAACAGACAATAATCTGATACCTCTAAACACTGTGATCAATATAGTCTCCATTACAACGCAATGATACAGATCCTTTACTGATGTTATTGCTAGTAATGTTTAATTGTCTTATTCCCTTCCATTTCTGAGTATAAATGAAACAGTGTTGGGGAAGCTACTTTGCAAGCCTAGCTTGTAAATCTACAAGTAGTTCAGCATGGCAGTAGTTCAAACAAAAAACATTTCTACCCCTGGAGAAATGTAGTTTGGAGAACTACAGCTCAAAAAAGTAGTTTTAGCAACTACTTTTTATTTTGCGCATTAAATTGAGTATGTACATGTGGTGTATATGAAACAAAATATGGTCATGTTTGGGGCGGCACATTGCTATCAATGGTGGCACTGGCGGGAGGGTTGTCCATGGTGATGACCACACAACGTTAGTAATGATCGCACATCTGCGAAGAATTCGTGTGGTGTCAGGGCAAGCAAGAGGCAGTGTTGGCTGTCATGTCATGACATGATTATGCCTTCAAAGCAGTTCAGGATGAAAGAAAAAGGGACTGTCTTGAGTTCAATGACATACAATTTACATTACAAAAAATAAATTAAAAAATCCCTTCATTTTATGTTGTTGCCCAAATTTCTAGTTTGCAAATTGAGTAGTTTTAGTACAAAAAATTACCCAAAAAGTACTTGAACTACTTGATGCAGCACAAAATATGAATGTAGTTTAACTACCATCAAGTTACAGCAAAATGTAGTTTAACTACATAGTTCAACTCTATGTAGTTTAAGTCTCTCCAACACTGTAAATGAAGCCAGACTAGCATTTATATTGATTCAGTATAGGCCATCCTAAAGGTAAGTTATTTATAATCAGATCAGTGTCTTTTACTGTTACCCCCATTCAACAACATGCAAAGTACTGCGCTACACAGCAACTAAGAACAGTAATAACTAAGGCTGGAATTTAGGAAAGTTCAATACTTTATTTATTCAAAAGTTCTTCATATCCTTCACCTTTGTTACACTTACACAAAAAACACTTTTGAAGCAACTGTTATCAACTGTAACATGTTCTTCATCTTTTTTGTACTGTATAAAACATAAAATATGAATATATGTTTTATTCTCTGTTTTTAGTCTGCTAGTTTACTTTGACCAATTAAGCTCATGTTAACAACCCTCTTCATTATTGTATTGTTCACAAAAAATACCACAGAGACCTTTTGCTGCTGCCTTGGACTAACAGTACTGTCAGATTATTGTGTTTTTGTGGCATGTATTGCAGGTGAAAAAATATCCCTGAAATGTTTTAGAAAACACTAAAGAACTGGGGCATCCTGCCAATGCAGGGACATCTCAGAGAACATTTTATGAAATCTCAATTGTTGATTTTATAGCTTTGCCCCAGCAAAGGATCATCTCCTACACTCTGAAGCATAAGTGGACACATCTTATTGATTTTCTTTCAAGCCGGATTGCATTGATTGCTGCGAATATGGCAGATGAATCCAGCTGGTTGTGCGTCCACTGGGACAAAACGGGGAGACAGGCGCGGAGAAGAGGCTGGGCGTGTCACAGCAGGGGGCCGGGCTTCATTACAACAACTAAGAGCCCACCGGCCCGATACTACCCCAACACCGACCCCCACCCACACTCTCCATCCTCTTCTTACCCCCAAATTAAACTGAGAGCTTTTTAATTATTTATCAATACCATGCACTCATCGCCGATCAATCAGTGTGAATGGTTTTTAAACATAATGAAGGAGCCTGCTCCAATGGACTTGTGAAAATTGATTGTGATCTTTGCCATTGTGGCTTAAGTACAGATGAGCTGCGGTGACAGCAATGTTGGTAATTTGAGATTTGGGCAAGGATGAAGTGGAGCACCCCAGGAGCTTTCCCTGCCTCAACAGAAGTGTGCTTCAGTAAAGGCAAACAGTATCTGTGCTGAGAGGCCATCTCATCCTCTGCCATTAATCAAGCCCTTAAACAGGACACCTCATCTTATCATCACATCACACCATACTCACAGAAGAGGGCAGGCCTCTTCTTTGGGCCAGAAACACTTCAACCCTCCTCAGAGAACACTTCTTGGAACAAATTACACAGGTCCTCACCACTCCCAAGGTTTAGTAAAGCTTGATTCATTGTGCTTGTAAGGCCTCTGGATGAACTTAAGAAACCTTAACTTTCCCTCTCTGCCTCCATATTTCTTTTCCGGGTGCATCATGTCAAGCAGAGTCAGGAGCTTTTCCATCTGGAATTATTAGCCAGAGACACAATGCAATCTAATTTCATACCACTACATTCAATCACTGTGATTCAATGTCGCAGGGGCAGTAAATAAGACATGGGTTGCAGGTAATTCAAAATGAATTTATGCTTGAGATGAATTTCTGTACCTGAATTTTATGAAATTAGAAAAATATCACCTGTCGTTCACTTACATTTCTGTCCATTCAAGAGCTGCGAGTAAACACTCTGATATTGAATTCAGAAGATTGTTTGTGAGGGAACGAGCCAACATAAAGCAGGACAGTATAATGAGATTCTTATTTCATCCTTTTTTCTGGTGGGGGTGGAATTGGATTATAGGGGACTTATTTGTATGTGATATTGAGCACTGCAAAATAAATTCACACCTATTCAAATTGAAATCAGACCTAGGTGCATCAGATAATCCGTTTTAAGATAGTATGAACTGACAGTCCAAGCCCACACACTGCAAAGAAATAATCTATCCCCAACAAAACAGAGATATAGCATACCTTGCCAAAAGCGTTAAGATTTTTTTTTTTTTTTTTACAAATATTTACCAGTCAAGTACAGTATGTGCTTGATTTTTTTTCTCCTAGAGGCACAAACAGTTACATCCATATTCATAGGGAATTTGAGCCTGTCTCCCAATCATCATGTCACAAAGAGTCTTAGCAAAAGCGCCTTCCCAATAGCTCGGTTTGTCGCTGGATCAGGAAACCTGATTTTGTTTTGAATCCCAGAGCCTTTTGAGACGTCAGCCTGTATCAGTGAAGAAGCCTGTGATGGCTCCAGTTATACAGCATGGCGGCTCCAGCTGCTCATGAATCTTTTTGAAATGGCTTATTTCTGAGGGAGTGTTGAGACGTAAGCCTGAAAGAAGGACAAGGTTTAGTGTGAAGATGAGCAGTGGGTAGCTGCTGTGAGGATGTGATGTGCTGCTGGTGGTGTCAGTGGTTGTGGTGAGACTGTGAGAGGCTCTAATGTGAGAAGGGATGAAGCAGAGACAGAGGAGGAGGAGGAGGAGGGTGGTGGTGGTGGTGGTGGTATTGGTTGGTGAGCGGGTGGGTGTAGCGCAACCTTGACATGAACCCAAACTTGATGTTGGCTTCAGACACATTTCTCCTAAAGAAGCTGGCATTCATATGAGCAGCTTAGCACTTTACTCCCCATAGAGTGAAAGCGAGTAGGCCTGCACGCCGTCCACGCTGGGGTTGCGTGCAACGTAAGCCTGTTCAGCCCGTGGGTCAGGTGGTGAGAGGCCATGTCTCTGAGCTAATGAAGACTCTCCAAGTGTGCAGGTCTCCCTTCACCTCCACCCTGTGCATCCTGCTGGTGGATTAAGGGAACAGCTGACTGGAACTTCCAGAAAGTTTGGCTGGGCCTTGAAAGATTTTTACACTCGCAGTCCTTTTGCTTTTCTTCCGTTGCTGAATCTTTTTACATTATGCAGTGTGTTGAATTTTTTAGACCATGCCCCCCACACCTATTATTTGTCCACAAAGAGCGAGTCTGTAAATGCATGCACTAGGATGTTGTCCAAGAGTTTAAACATCACAGTTCTCTCCTTTATTAATATTTTAGCCTCTCTGTGTATTTTACAGGTCCTCCAGTTCTCAACATAATGCTACTCCTTTTTTCCGTCCATATTTTTCCCTTATATATAAATTCTTCATATAAATCAACTAGTGTAGCAGTAACACAAAGTCTCTTTAGTCAAAGGAACTGTTTTTATTTGTCAGTGTGTTTTCTCTGGAAACAACAAAGTGTATGTTTTTAGAGTTGTCATCCAGGAAGATTATAGTTTTGGTAGGGGTTGAGATTGTTTGTTTTTCTTCACCTTAACCAAGGTGCTTCAATGCATGAACATAACCACAGATGGAAGTTGGAGTCATCATATCTGATATTTAAGTCCTGCACTTTTAACACCATCCAATGTTGGCAATGTAATAAAATGTAACACATCATTTACTGGCAAAAACATTGTCTCAGAACATTATAGTGGCAGCGGTTACATTTCGCAGAAGAGCATATTTTCTGTAGCAATTCACTTGTGCATCGACTCAAATAGTATGATAACAAGGAAACAAGGTTCACTCACACCTCGTCCGTGTGATTTGGTCATGACAGAAGAGTGTCACACTTCCTTGATTGGAAATTTTCCTCAAGGAACATTATCCTAAAATTGTTCAGTATGTGATCAAGCTGTAGCATATGTTAGTTGCAGGTTATAGGTTTGCTCATGCACACTTACATAACATTGTTTCCTTCCAGTAATTGGTGTTTGTGTTCTAAGATTGACAAAGCACATTATCGACTGTGTTGCTGATTAGTAGCCACTAGCATTTAAAGCCTCAGAATTCATTTAAGTAGAAAACAGTCACTATACAATGAGAAAGTAAAGACAGCCGAAAATCATGTTGTTCACATGATGGATGGAAGAGAGAATGAAGACACTGAGAATATGAGTCCATCACCTCGGACATGTGGCAGCAGCCGTTATCCTCTGGAGCCCTCCCCTAAAACCTTGTTCCATCTCTCAGTTTGAAGACGCCAGCAAACACTTTGAGGATCTCACACCGACAGAGAAAAAGTTATTTGGGTTGTAATGAGTGACCTTTCCATGAAGCAGCAAACATGCATTTTTATGCCAGGGCATAAATAGCTGAGCTACATAACAATTAAGGTAACCTTTCTGTTTGAATAAGAGGCAATTGCTCAGAGAACTGAAATAACATGAATGATAAATTATTTTTGTAACCCAGTGCACAGACGGTGAAGAATAAGGAACAATGAAGTGGGGGAGGGAGAAGTAGTAGAGAAGCCTTGTCTCAATTGTAAATCCCAGTTATAATGCCTCGTTAAAAAGATTTGGGAAGGCGCAACAGAAGCAGACACAGTCTCTCTTTCTTAAAGGTAGACAGGTCTCAGTGGGATTCATTAATGTGTGTCCCAGTGGTAGTCTTCCTCTTACAGCACAATCGCCTGGGTTAGCACCAATCCTGAAATTACACCTAATTGGACAATTACTCAAACTCAGAAACCTCCTGCAATAAGCCAACAAGGCCCCTAATAAACACCTTGTCTTCTAATAAAAACAAGGAAGTCATTTGCGTCACCCAAGAGGCCCAATTTTTTTTTTTTTTTTATCTGTGCTAAATTTATTTTTAAAATAATTGCATGTGCTATGAATGAGAATATTAAAAAGGGAGCTGAGAAAGGGGAAAGAAAGTGCATGTGTGAAAGAGAGAAAAGAAAGACTGCAATGCAAACCCTACCTGAGGCTCAGTGTTGCAGTGTGCTCTCCTAAGGGTGAGCTCATTTGTTCCACAGATAAGCACACTGCACACTGCACTACTGTAATATTATTACTGTCATGCCATAATGAAATAATTACTGTTTTGTCTTCCTTTCTACTAACCAAGCCCACCCCTGCTCAGTCTTGGCCCCCTCCCCCAGCAACCAATGGGTGCAGGGGGGTGTCAAAACAGAATGTCCAACAAATGCTTCTTCCACAAGTGAAACATTAATTGAATAGTGACAGTGATAATAGATTTCCTTATGTCTTGTCCTCCATCCATCGGCATCTCTTATATTGGCTTGTGTATATTTATGGTAGGTGATAGGTTTGTCTACCCAGCGCTACACCTGTGCTACTTTTATTTCTATAGAAAAATTTTACATCTCTGCATTTTCTTATTTTTTATGGCACATATTCAAACCACAATAAAAAAAATTCATCCCTTTTTTCCTGCAAGCCATAAAAACTTATAGTAGAACGTATCATTGCAATAATTCTCAACTAAAACTATTTATTGTATCATGGAGTTTTAACCACTTTTCAACATGTTCCCATTCATACACTAATATGGAACTGTTTAGTGATTTTTATGGATAAGATTAAACACTAGGTGGGTTTCCGACCAAATTTTTTACAAATTTTAACCACATTTCCAGAAAATATTTCACATTTCCATCCACTGCTGTTAATGCAAGTATTAAAAGTTAGCTTCTCGTCATCATAGTTTAAAACTTTGCAGTTAGATAATGTGTTGTGCAGTAAACCAGAGCTGCTTAAGGGGCTGGTAGATGTAACAGGAAGAATATATTAGTTAAATATATACTGGTTTTTGCTGTTGTTTCTGTACTGATCCACTGGCCTGGATCAGATAATGGTTTGTCAAAGCTTTGTCTAATATTTGTCTCTGTGACTCTTTATACATGGTGCTGTTTCATGGCTGTTTCCAATGCAAAATGTCATCTAATGCACATCTCATGCGTGTCTCATTTACATATGTTTCTTGTATTAATTCAGTAAACATTACAGTCTGCATGCACACACACATGATTATTCAGATATTCTCTTTCCATTGCATTAATTTGCATTTACCTTTTATCAATCCACCAACTTTTCCTCTTCTCCCAAGCGTAAAAACTTAGGAATATTTAGAGTATTTTTCCCTCAAATTATTGTTTCCCTTCAGAGGGGAACTGTGAATAAAAAGAGCTGAATAGAAACTGGTTAGGATTAGGGAAAGATACCAAGGCAAGAATAAGTCAAATAGAAAAGTCCACAAAATCATGGTAAATATTGACTCCTACTGTATTTAGTAATATTTAAGGTAAATACTGTCTTTTCCTTACTTTAACCAAAGCTCTTGGAACATACAGGAGTCAAGGGGGGATACTCTGGTCTCTGGTGGAAAACATAGAGATTATAATATAATACAAAGTCAACTTTTTTTTATTGGTGAGTGGTATGTGGGTCCTTGACTGAAAGTTTCCAGAGTGAGATGAACCGTTAGTGTCCTGACCTTCATCGCTCCACCATCAGCTTCTTCATCCACAGTTGATCTGCCCCTACTCTGACCTCTGTGATGTGCACCATTCTGCATAGTTTGCAACTGGTTTCCACATCTCACTTCTAACAGTATACAAACAGAAAATGAATAAATAATCATTGTTGACCTCACACAACCAGGGACAGTGGTATAACACCTCCGCTGGCAGGAGTTCACCAAAATGTCACTATGCTGCCATTGCAGAAAAAAGAAAAAAAAAACGGAAAACAACAGAAATAGGGGATGAAAACCCACAAGAGGTGGACAGTGACAAATGGTGTGCAAAAAACAACACAGGCAGCCATCTGAAGGGAAGACAAGAGTAATACTCACAAATAATTAACTGGGTAAATATTGGAGAGCAGACTGACTAATTACTTCACACGTCTCACTGCGCTCTCATTATTGTTGCTGTCGCAGTTAACCCTTTCCCACAAGGCGTGGCTGTGCAATGAGCTACACTCTTTACAGGAGACTGAATGAATCACTTATTTATTAGTTTTTGTTTATTCAAGCGGTTGGAAAACAGAGATGAGCGCACAGGAGAGAATTTCCCAACAAATTTTGAGCAAAAGCCAACCAGGACACATAACAGTGAAATTCCGACCATAGTTTTTTGTGTGAACAGACATTTATTCCAAATCTCATGATGTTTTCACCAAATGGGAACATGTCCATTACCAGTGCCTTGAATGTGCAGTTCAAGGGAGTAAATCTGCATGAAGTGTTCCTTTTCAGGAGCATAAACAGTGACATTTATGTCACCTACACCGAAGTGTGCAGTTAACACAGAAAAAAAGTGTCTGCTTAGACATTTGGTAGCCCACCTTTGAGGTTTAGACCTGCTGTAATGAATTAAGAAAGAGCTTGACATTGTCAGCTTGTTGTCAAATTCATCTGCAGCGGAGAAACAGATTTACTCAGTATGTACTGTCGTGCAAGATTTGTGACTGCATGAATGTACTCAACAGATTTATCTATTTATTTTTACATGTAGATCTTTTGGATTATTCAGTTTTACAGTTACCAGTTCCTGAGATAGACTGCTGATATAAAACCCTTCCTTTAATGCTCTTCAGAAGCTCTACTTTCCCACATTCCAGTTTCTGTCCTGTACATGAGCACGAACTGAATAGATAGCTAGCAGACCTTGAGAAGATGTTCACTGAACACAACAAAATTTTATTAGATTAGAATTGCTCCCATATTCAGGAAGTGTTTATGTGAGCCAATAAGCTAGCGACATAAATCATTAACACATTAATTGCAATGCAGGCGTGGTTTGAGGAGTCTCTGTGGATATTATAACCCGATAATTTTTCCGCTATGAAAAGTGATCTGCGCAGCGTGGTGGTGCAGTGGTTAGCACACCTCACAGCAAGAAGGTCCTGGGTCAGATTCCAGCGCCAACTGATAGTGTGGGGTTTTGCATGTTCTCCCCATGTCTATGTGGGTTTTTTGTAGGTACTCTGGCTTCCTACCATCCAAAAATATACACTGAATAGGTTAAATCTAAAGGCTCATTTATGTGTACGCACGAAAACTGGAAATGTCACTGCCTGTATACTTCCATATGTCCATTGTGTTGGAAAGAGCGATTGGTATAAACCACTAGAGGGCGCCACTCTGAATTAATATATTGGCCTAATACCAAGCAGAAGACTAGAGTTTTTCGAGAGAAGAAAGTCAATAACAAACATGATGGTGACAGATGAGATATTATCAATGTTGATTTTGAGAATGTTGGTGTAAATATTCCAGTTGTTTCTTACCAAATCGCACAGTAGCTTTTCGAAATTTCTGAAAATTATTCTCTTCGAATCTCAACACTCCCTCTGTGATTTCCTGCGGTACTGCTCTGTTTCCTCTGTCTGGGTACGCATCTGCCAGAGGACGTACAGAAATACGCAAGTAATGAACACAGAGGATGGACAGAACGCTCCATCCGTTTATGTATGTGTATGTAACGTTGAGCATATATAGGCCTTAAATCGCCCATAGGTGTGAATATGAGACCGAATGGTTGCTTGTGTGTATGTGTCAGCCCTGTGATGAACTGGTGACACATCCAGGGAAATGGAATGGATGGAAAACTGATCAATGGGATCAAATGGGATCAAATACACAGCTTAAATGTTTAGTTAAGAAGGGATTGGAAACTTTCAACAGCACAATATGAAGATAGATCCAGTGGAGTACTGCTTTAAGAGAAGACAGTGGGGATATGAGCTGTTTGTACCTCAGTACTGGTTGCGTTGGAGTTCCACACAACAGTCCTCAGGTAAACTGGTGAATCTGCTCAAACAAGGACGTTTGTCCAATAATGTGCGAGGCGCTGGTTAATGACAGCAGCTGTGAGGCAGGCATGCACCACTTCCAAGCTGATTTAAGTTTAACGAGCCACTCCAGAGTGCTATTGATTCAAATCTATATTTGACAGGATACACTGTGAGCATATATTAAATGGATAAGAACACCTCTTGGACACTCGAGGAGCATTACCAAATGGAAGAGAAGGCATTAAGCATGATAGGGTGTCTTTTGTTGTGCGATCAGAGTTATGTTAGTGTGCAATGTGTCTGTAGATGAGGCTTAGTGTTATATCTTCTTCTTTTGAAAGATGAAAAGCAAACCCATTTAACAAGCATCACAGTAATTCTTCTCTCCTTCTAACCAACTGCCAGCAGGTTTTCTTTTAATTACATATGGAATACTCTTCAGTTTCAGAACAGCAACTAATTATAAATATGCTTTTAATTATTATTATTATTATTATTATTATTATTATCATCTACTGTATTTTATCTACTTTTATCAACATCCTGTCACCTAAATGTCAACTAATAAAAAGATTTTCTCATTTTCCTCAGATTGCAACTAGTTTACAGTGTGCAAGCTCATGCAATAGTTGATGGTATCTGCTCCACCTTTTTAAGAAAAGGCACAGAGTAAATGGGAAACTTATGTACTGTATAGTTGTGTAAGAGTATCAGTCTGGGAAAAGTGATAATCTTGATGAAAAAAATTATTGTGCTACACTGTGTTGTAGGATTTTATGTAACAGAGAAAGTGGAATAGTTTTAACCTCACCATAAAAACATAAATCTTTGACATATGTAGATCGGCTACATTAGCAGTCATATATGTGTCGTCTGTAAGAGAGTGTGTCCATCTGTCAGTCCACCATTCTGTCCTATTACATTTGAAATGTAATATTTCTGACAATGTAAGAATTTGACACAAGTATTAACCCTTTAAGATTTTTTTTGTGTTGACTTCCAAATGCATTCTCCCCATATCTGACCTTTCCTTTGTGATTTTTCATTATTTATTGTTTTATTCCCAAAATTGTTCAGTGAAAATCAGGTATTTTCCTATATTTATTTTAATGATCATGTAGATGTTCATAAAAGCTCAGACTAATATCAAAACAGAGAAAATTGAGGAAAAACTCTTTTTCAACAAAATGCATTATTTATTGAACAAGCACCTGCAGACGCTGTCATTTGTCAAACTACATGGTTTTCATTGGTGAATCAATGATGCAGAAGACGATAGTGTTTCTGTGTTCACTGCAGAGCCTCTCACTGTACAAATGGGTCAGAGTTGATGTTGATGAAAAGTTGAGAAACTGTATTGTACATGAATTATTTCTACATATTGATAGGATTCATTATTCAGACATCATTAAACATCAGTAGATGCTTTTGAGCCATGTGAACCTTTGAGGGTTAAGTCAAGTCCCCTCACTAAACACATTTTCATGTAATGAACGCATCTGACTGGATTTATGGTTCTTTTTTTCTTTATATTTGTCATTTTCTTGTCAGGCAGTGTGCTGTTTCAGTTTCTAGACCACTTGACTGGAAGCAGGTGACAGAAGAGAATATAAGTAAAGTCTCAGAACCAAACTGTCAATCATTTGAGTCATTTCCTATATATTGATAGTTGTGTAAATTGGCTAAAATGCACGTGTTTTAGTGAAGCACAAAATGCAAACAGGGGTCTAACAGGGGTCTGGGCTCCAAAACGATAATGACAAATGTTATAATATAATATATTTCAATAATATAATTTAATATTGATGTTAATAAAGTATATGGACAAAAATATTTGGACACATCATGGCTGTAAGGTGTCCTGTTCATGCTGATTTGAGATATAAACATCAATTTAATTTGAGATTTGTCTTTGTATGTGAGATGTGAGGAAAATAGATGGTTAGCTGAAAAATACTGTAGAAATTTAGAGGTAGAACATTTAAAATCATAGTCATAGATAAAAAAACCCCAAAACAATATATACCAGTAAACAATCTCTGAGACATTTTGGAAGCAAAGATAACATTTTAAACAAAACTTACCAAGGCAATGATATTTCCCACAATATAAAACTATATTATGACATTTGTCATTATTGTTTTGTAGCCCAGACCCCTGTTAGAAAAGAAATACCTGAATTCAGCGTGTCCAAATACTTTTGTCTATATTGTATATTTTTTGGAGAATCCAGTCCAAATCCTCTAAATAAGTATATTGTGGCTGTTATCATAGACATTGGCCACTAAGATGTGGAAAACATTGCCAGTGTGTTAGGTACTGCCAAATACGATCAGCTCCCAGCATAAAACAGACTGCAAGAACAGGTAAGCACACAACACTGTGCAAAACTCACATAGTGCACTCTTAATTAAAAAAGTAGACACTTTATGACCCATTTCTGTGCAAAACAGCTGTGTACACCTTGCACAGAAAAATATAAATAGAAGACTGGTCTATTTTTCTTTCCAGATCATACTTGCTGCTTCCCCGCCTAGTGTAGCCACACTCACTGATTATAGTGGAAGTGTAATGTTGCAGCATCTGCGTGTTCACTGGAGCCTGAGAGAAGGACTAGACATATTGATAGTTTGTAAAAAGTCTTCTTAAACACAATTCAGTTAACTTCAGTGAGATGTAGTGCTGTTCACCGATGAAACACTATATTTCATTTACCATATGATTTCAATGTTTCTGAAAGACACACAAGCACACACTGTTTAACTCGCAGTGATACTGTATGTTCAACACAGCTTTTGTTACTAGACCTTCATTAAACAAATCTGATGTTAAGCACCAACAGGTACGTCATTGCAAGGCAGCATGTCTTTTTACAACTTTTAGATTCCCTTTGACTGCTTCAAAGCCATATCATGAAATAATATGCCATATATGAGAAGTGGACAGAGGCGGCATGATGTCAAACATTGCTTTGTGAATTATTGTCTCTTTAGAGCCGAAAGTGACCATATTTGGACAATGGGATGGAGTTGCAGGGTGAGCTAATGCTAGTTTGCTGACTAGCAGTAAATTACATCACACATGTGCATAATGAAGTAATTTCACATTCTTGTTTATGTAATTTAGGCCGTTTCCTCACAGATATTTTTTTCTAAACAGGTATTTTCTTCCTTCGTTTATAAAATAAATTCTCTACACACAACCTTCATTTAACAAAATACCTTTTTGTCGCAATGCAAAAACAACTACAAACCAATTCAAATGCTTAGACAAACTATTGGTTGTGTGTTATGTGATGCAGAGGTTTTAGTTTGTTGTAAAGGTGAGAAACAACAAGAAGCTCGGTTAAATTTAAGTTAACCTTAAATGTTGGTTCAGGTTGTTGAAATGTATTCTTTACGTGATTTGGATTTGTCCATAACGCCGGTCAGGTCTGTTTCTCAAAGGCGTCAGTGCTGACCTCGATCTACTGCAGGTCATACACTGATTTATACACCTGTATTTGATGTTTCAGGTGCAGCTTCATCATACAAAGCAATGACAGACATGAACCAAAATGGGATGTGAAGCCATTATTATCCAGTTTCTACATTTTCCGTATCTACACAAAACCGGAATTCTTAAAAATATTCTTGAAAATCATTGTTTTTGCAACCTAAAATAGCTTTTAAGTGTAAACGAGAGGCCCAGGTATAAAGAAAAATATCTGTTTTGCTAAATATCTGCAATAGTGTGGACAGGGTTATTAACTACAACTATAGTGAAACTGCTTTAATATTTCATTAAACAACACAGAAGCTCCAAAATTGCAGACATAAATGTTGTTTCTAGTTCTATTAAAATCTTATGAATGAGGCAGTAATTTAAAAATTCACAACTTGAAAACAATACAAAATAATTACAAATTCAGATCAGAATGACTGAAAAAATATTCATCAATAGTTCAATGTGAATCTATGGGAGCGAGGGCATAACATACATCTGTGGATGTATTGGGCTTGGAAACAGAAAAAAATCTAAATCTAAGGCAGGATGTCGGTGTCATGTGCAGCAGTCGTCAAAGGTTGAAGTCTAAGAACATATTAAATAAAACTCGTACATCTTTGTATGTCTGAAAGTGAATCATTCTTGCTCCCTGACCCTGCACAGATCAGCAAAGAAAAGATCAAAACGCTTTCCTTTTTCTTGAATAAAAGAGGAATAAAGTGTTCGCAGACATGGTTAAACAACACTTTAAAAGACTAGTAACATAAAAGGCATTGCACCATTTCAAGCAAAAATTGTAATGCCTTCTCTTAATGAAAGTGGTCTTTTAGAAACACCTCCATCATACTGAGCTCCGTAAAAGGATTATTTATTAGTTGTTTTTTTTTCTTTTTTTTTTTCCTGCTGTACAGTTGACAAGCAGAGCCTAAGTGTAATTACAAGCAGCTATAAGTTGCACTAATTTTAAGTAGCACTTCAAGAAATTGCACAGATGGGTCAATAACATGATGACTACCAAATGCATTCAGTGAAGGATACCTTAAGCAGAACTGGAGTAAACATGAGAAACTGTCAACCTGCTGCGTTTCTGTACAACATGAGCTCCACGATCCCCATGACTGAGCCACGCAGCAGAGGGGTGAGAGGAGACAGAGCGCATGGTAATTTCCTCTTACGTATCCTCGCTCTTATGATCTTTAAACCTTTTTTTTTCTTCGTGGTAAGCTGTGTGAAATGAAATTAAAAATGCCTGCTTGATTATATGCGTTTTTTAAGGGAGAATAACAAATGTTTTCAAAATCCACGATGAGTTGAAATCTGTTTTCCCCACCAACCCAACTGACAGCTTCCTAATGCTGCCACATTAAAGTGGTTTTCCAGCGCGTGTGATGCAGCTTTAACTAGGTCCCGAGGGCATTGTTAGTTATCATTGCCTACTGCTGGAGTGAGCCCCGGTGAAAGCAATTTCGTCTTTCCTCCCAATCAGTGGTGCAACATGAGAGATGGCCAACGAGAACAAACGGGCCGGCTCACCACTTCCCACCGCCGATCTTATCTGAAATGCTGCTCCTGTCCCGAAAGGGCCCACTAACGCAACAACCCACCCCCTCCCTTAAAAAGACATGAGATGGCTGGCCCCAGGCCCTCCCAATTCATGCAGATATCCGTAAATTAGACTCATAGAGACACACCAAAACGTCCTCTGAGGGTATTAGACGTGAGCACTTATGCCGTGGAACATGTGAGGGGCTTTCTGGGAGTGCAGAGGGTATGATCAAAATACATGAAAATACCATCATGAAGTCCCACCATAGCCAAGGGTTTACGTGTTTCTATTTGGGCCTGTTGTGCATGTTTTGCTATGGCATCAATTCACTCATACCCACAGGCAAGGTAAATTCAAATCAAAAATAATGATTTTCCTACCTGCCGCCTGTGATGTATTTATTTCTTGCAATGGGAAAACTGTTTTCCATGAAGGTAGCGCCGCTGTTAGCATGGTGTAAGTGGTTTAAAGAGCAAGTGATGTTTTAGAAGTTGTCTTTACACGATCCTGCGCAGATGTCTTTGGATGGATGGCCCCAGTGTTTCCTCATAATCATTTGTTCATGGTGATTAACTCTGCTAATGCTCACACTAATGCACCAAAACAACTGAGAAAGAAAGCCTTAGCTATAAGTGCGGAGGGAGGGTGAGAGTAAAGCTGTTCATGTACATACCATATGTGTTTAAGTGCCGTGTGTGTTTTTTGATCATGAGTGAGTGAGTCACGCCACTGTCAAAACAACCAATTTCTCTGGCTCTCTGAACTGAATCCAAATGTGAAAGAATCAATTAATCTTAGTGAGGACAGTCCTTTATGTGTTGTATTCCCCCAGCAGGCAGACGGGCAGCAAAGAGACTGCTGCTGATGTCCTTAACAACACTAGAGCAAACACCCACGCACATTATGCTAAAAGACTTAACTTAAGTTGTTGTAACCCTTTCACTACTTTACATCACTGATGACCACTTTACAAAACCTGAACATGAGAGTGTATGGGTTGTTTTGTGAAGTCGGAAACACATGACACACTCCATTTGAGAGTATGGGACTCATTTTTATAACTGTCACTTCAACATGTTGTCTTATAGTTTGTCTCTTCACATTTATTTTAAAAAAATAATAATAGTTTTGAGGACAGGCAGAATGTGAACTGCAAACAGGAACATGAATTATAAAGATGAAATGTTTTTGCCATTTTCTAATAAAAGAAATGATTGACACGATTATTAGCAGGTAAAAAAAAATTTGAAAAATGAGTCGTCTTAATTCTGCTGAAACTTGAAAACTGAAAATTTGGTCAGTTTCCATCACAACAGCAAAACATAATAAAATAGAATAATTGTATCTAGGCACAAGTCAAGTCTGTGTAAACTGATATACAAACCCAGTGATGTGAACAGAAACCAATAATAGAAATGGAAGGAAAACCCCATTCATTAGTCTTAAAATCTGTGGAAAATGCTAGAAGGCAATGTATGTGCATTAAATGTGGTATAAGATAAATAGACCTTAAACTAATAATCTCTAAACAGCACTTGTTTTCAATACAGACTAAAACTGTTTGGTGGCCTCATGGTGAATAAACTCTAATTACATCTCCATCATTCGCCAAAGCTTTGAAAGTCTTGCAAGTCTCTTTCTCTTCTTCCCATTCCTGTACTTCCTCTTCCTCAGAGTGCCTGTGATTTCACTAATATCAGATGTCAGATAGCAGGTGGAGGAAAAAGAGAGTGGTCTTAGAGACAGGCTGAGTTATGTGGCTGTCTAAGGTCTTATTACCAGTGCACTGCCTACAGGCAGCTTTCCCATTAGGGAATACATTGAGCATCGCTCATACATTAACTCAACTTAAACAGCTGATCAATACTGGATATTTGGTGAGTTCTCCCAGATACGAATCACTACATGACACTTATCATGTGATATATCCTGTTACCGCTGTCAGAGACATTGTTTTTTTGCCTTTAACCTCTTGTGACAGAGCATTTTTTTTAAAAACACTTTTAAGTTTTATTTTGAGGAACAAGTTAAGCCACTTTAATAACTGTTGGTTTTTAGTATTCCCTGTCTGTTTATATTGTAAATTTTATTCATCAGAAAAATAATCTTTTCTCGGCACAGTGGGTCACAATTGAGTTTGTGGAGGTTGATGATTAAGATAAAAACACATTGTGGTGTATTGAGGTAAGTGACCTGCCGCTCTATTCAGATAAGACTCCAATTAATCCGGGCTGAATTGCAGTAATGTAAAATAAAGATAATTACTAAATCACCAGGCTACATTGCTTTGATAGATTTTTGTTACTCAGTGTTATTGCTGCAAGGAATAAGAAATTAAATGGATTATATCACAGCATTTTCAGATGGATTACAACTGCTTTTAAATAACCGCAAGAGCAATTTCATCAGCCCTGCAATTCGAGAAGCCACTGACAGGCACTGCATGATTCAAATTGAACTTGCTCTCATCATTTTAATAAAGCGCTTCAGTCTTCACCCCCAGCAGGCACACACACACACACACACACACACACACAAGTATATACACGCAGAAACACATACAGAGACTTTACAAATAGTGCTCACTGTAGACACACTTACAAAAGAATCTACAGAAGGGCACTATTTTTTCTGAGCTTGGTTAAATGTTGAATGAAATGGTGAAAAATAAGTCTGGGTGACCTTTGTTGCACACTGTTTTCCTCTTGTTTCCTGCTTTGTCTGTTTCTCCTCCATCATCATCACCCAAAAAGCCAAACAATAGCTGTTTCAGCATTTTTTAATATTTCTTCTTCTTTTTGTTATTATTATTATTATTATTATTATTATTATTATTATTATTATTATTATTATTATTATTATTATTAATAATTTATTTTCCAAAAAGTCTTGCATGAGAAGCAGCACAACATCAGGACAATTTGCTGTCAGACATCCTCAATAAATATGCTGCAATGGGGAATTGTGTTGTATTTGCAGTGTTTGAAGTTCGGGGTTTAAAAACAGTAAATAGTGGACAAGTAATCAAAGGCATGTGATGAGAGATTTCACGGGTGGTTATCTCCAGGTCCTTGCTGCCATTTCTGTGTGCACTGGGAGATTGTGGAGAACTCGCCGTGCCAACCGCCCAGGGCTGCTGCAGTGACTGCTCTCCTTTAAAACCATGCTGGCACAGAGCCCCCTATCGAAGCCAAGGCCTGACTCTGTAAGCATTCATTATGGCATCCATTAGAATAAACATCTCAACCTCCCCCAAGACCAGCTCCCTGGCTTTTAAGTGCCGTTTGACAAGGCTGCATCCAAGCTGCAAAATGAGAACAGTGCCCACATTTTATTGTATTTATTTATTCATTTCTGTATTTAGACTTTTTCAGACACAGTTCTCCTACTGTTTTTACATGAAGAGCTTTTAAATGTTTGTCTCTGAGTGTTTCTGTCTCTATGGAAAACTGACATTGGTGCCAACAAAGAGTGGAAGAGGGCCTAATTGCTTATCTGTGCTCCTCCTAAGTGCAGGGGGAGAATGGTACAGGGGAGGGGGGTATTTGTGTCAACACTTAAATGTAATTATATTGAATTTACAATGTTTACATCAGTTGATTTATACTGTATGTGGCTCAGAATTTAGGAGAACAAAAAGCTGTTTTGTCAGATAGCAAGTTAATTTAAGCAGGAAAAAAAAGCTTGATTTGTTCTAACGTAAAAAGCACTACGGCGTTTCATAGCAGGATACAGAAAGTCGTTTTATTTCAATGTATGCATGAAACACACAGAAGGAAACAGTACAGCCTGATATTATTAAAATGCACTGTTAATATAGTAGATATATTTAAAATAGAACAGGTGTTCAGAGTGAGCATGATCGTTTTTATTACAAATTTTAGTTAAAAAGATAAAAGGTCAAATCTAGACAGCTACACATTCCGCCTTAGGCCTGGATTAAAAATCACAGCACAGTTTGTTTACCACATTGTTAAAGTGAGATGAACAAGGAATCTTCATTTTTCATCTTAAGTTTTAAATTCTAAGCAAGATCATCACACAAACAATGTGTAATCTTCAATGTGAGAAACTCGTCTCGTCCCTGCTGCAGCTCTTCTGCCAACAAAACCTTGTTTGGGTAGAACAACAAAAGAAAGAAGAAACGGAACACCAGGCATTATCATCACCATTATTGACAATAACAACAGCAGTAATAACAACAACAAAGGGCATCCTGGGATATCAAGTCACATTTGCTTCCCCATTTGCCGTCTGAAACGTACTGTAATAAGGCTGCCTTTCCACTTTGATTTGGAGTGCCAGAGTTGTCAGCGGGCCACGGACAGGAGGGTTTCATCAGCTCGCTTTATTCCCAGCCAACTTCACTCTCAACCTAACTAGGCCAACAGGCCTGACACTTTGCGTTGGAGTACCAAGTCTCACATAAATGAAATGCAGATGATTGGTAAAATGATATGATACACAAAAGCAAGTGTCATCAGGCTGTCATATGTGCCTTGTTCCCCCTTGGTGTGTAGTAGCATGCCCTGGGCCATGTCGACTCGGCTCCGTCCTCTCCCCCCCCCCCTCCCTCCCTCTGCATGCAGTCCAGGGACACTGGCCGTCTGGCTGAGTGACAAGCAGAGGCAGGGATGAGCTGGATTCAGCTGCATATGCCCCTTAATGCAGACAGAGAAATAAAGAGAGACCAGCAGTCAACAACTCATAAGTAAATCTCTTTAGAAGAGAAAGTGAAACAGAAGCCAGGACAGCAACTATGAAACTTTAAAAGAGCGTCACGGACTGAGAGTGAAACCCACACAGTGCCTCCACAGAAAGGAAAGAGGTGAAGAATAAGGAGGTTACAGATTATGTTTTACAATAGGTCAGATATTATTTATTGCTTGTAGCTGATATTTTTCATCAGTTTCAGAGCAGAAGGTGTTAGACTGAGGGGTGAGAGGACCACTTTGGAGTCAGACAAATCTGATGAAACTATTCAAGGCTCTGCTGCTCATGGATATACAACAGCTTTAGATTTTATATTTGAAAATATAGACAATCCTCCTCTTCCAGCTCTGAAAACCATTTCCAGTAATCCCTGACTACAACAAAACGGTTAAGACTGACTCTTGACTGAACTGAGCCCTCTTATACCATTTCGTGTACCAAACAATAGGGGGAGCAGTAAGTAGAAAACAGACTGGTGAAATTAGGCAAATTGGATCATTTGCTGCTTGGATGCAGTAGAATGATGTTCCTCCTCTTCAAATTTACAAGTAAAGTACCTAATAATGCCAAGCAATTAGGAAGGACTGCCAGTACACAACAGGGACTGGAGTGATTGCTAATGTGGATTAGGCTGCATTATCCAGCCGGTGGAAGGAGAGGGGTCGACACTGAAAGGTGGTGTTTTACGAGCACCAAGGACAATGCCTTAAATGCCACACTTCAGCAGTGAGAAGGGATTTGTCTCTAATTAATTTCCAAAGATTTCTGGTGTGCATGTTCTGAAGGCCAGCCTGCTGCAAACTCAACAGTGGAGTGCCCTCCAGTAGTTAAAACTGAACAAATGTTCAGCATCAGGAAAAAATATCAAGTGTCTCTTGCTTTCTCCTCTCTAGCCACATTAGCTATGATAGTTCTAGTTTTTATAACAATGATGGAACACTTTAGAGTTGTACATGAAAAGTTGGAGTGCTACAGTGTAGAGATAGCAGTCCTTGTAAATCTATAAATACACAAACTTACTGCAATCATTTTCAATCCATAAAGTGAGATACACATTTTTATAAACATCACTCACTCTGCTCATCAATGCAACCTTCAACACACATTCACTCTTGTTTACTTCCAAAACTAAAGCCAACTTTGGTCAACTTTTAGACAATATCTTGTCTGTCTCTAATCTGCAAAGGCACTATTCTTTCATCAGAAAAGCAGCTGCAGGACAGTTTATCTGAGCTCTGCCATCTGACGAAAAGGTTTAGCAGCGACGAGAGATGTGGTTCTGGATGACAGAATTTAATTACAGGAACACAGGCTAGTGACACTTGAATGACCAGTCACAGCTTACCATCAGCCAATCACCACTGATAACCAGATGATGAGCGCACAGCGACCAATTAGCTGTGAAAGGGCAGCGGTGCCACATCAGCCATAAGGCTGCGATGCTGCATGATATTCATCGTAGGTACAAATCCCTGAAGACACTTCAGACAACATGTCACAGTGGACATCAGAGTCCATAACAGGCTTAAGGATTCTTTAGATCCATGTAACAGGCAGAGTGAGGTGACCCTGACGTATTTCCTCAATGCCTCATGTGACACCTGAAGTTTCATCAGATTGTAAGATTCTGTTTTGATCCGGTTCTGATTGTTGTAGTTGGTATTAATGATGCTGATCATGACAAATAGTGCTGCAGCTGACATGCTGTTGAAATAGCCTGTCTTCTTTTTTTTTTTTTACAGAATACAAAGTAAGATAGAACTTTATGAATCCCAAAGCAAATTCTTAGAATATATGTGCCAATTCACAACAGTATAAGAATAAAAAAATATAAGTATTGCTATAAACAATATGAAACAAATGAATGAAAATAGACAATATTATACAAGTAGAGGAGAAGTATCACTAAAATTGCACATCCTGTTCAGGATAATGTGAAATACTGTTGCACATGATGTTGACCATCACAACTGAACTGTAATAAATGGCAATGTTGATAATATGTGTATGGCAATGCAAGGCTCTTGAGAGACTAGATGTTTCAATTCTTTGTAAGTACTGAATTGAAAAGATTTGCAGATACCCAATGCTGGAATGACAGTTTTTTGGGGAAAGTAGGTTTCATAATGTCCCTTTTTCTTAAAATTTTACAACAAATCTAATGTTTTGACCTTTAAATTTTTCAATTGTTGTTACAGTTCATTATATTGTTTAGTATTTTTTAATTTCCAGCATTTCAATGTAAGGCTAAGTCACTGCCTGTGTTGAATCTTATCTTGTCTGTTATGAACAAACATAATTGTGAGTAAAACCTTGTTTACCGCAAACCCCCAGCAACTTTCTGCTCTTGGCTTCAGTGCTTGAGCGCTCATGAGTGTGGATGTTGTAGTGAGTGTAGTTAATATCGTTAAGTGTGATCATATTTGCTTTAGACCAGTGGTTGCTTCAGTGCTGCAGACAGGGCTGTGAGTGTGTGATGCTCAGGGCCACGGCAGCACAGAGCGGAGGCCTTTCCTGTTTCATGCAGAGCGTAGAGTAGAACCTCAGCAGCTACATTCTTGTTATTCTGCAGTTGCAGCCTGCTGGTCTGTAGATACATAGGCATTTGGGCGAGTGGCTGGGAGTAGTGCAGTGTGAATGGTAACACCCAGGACAAATTGCATGGGAGGGGAGAAGAGGGGCCTCTCCCCCGCTGAGCCATGGTGGCATCACAGGGGCGGAAAATGACAATTCCTTGAAAAGGTCATACAAGACGCCTGCACTGTGATACGAGCTTACAGCCAATCTGACAATCTTAATTCAAATCATGACATTCCCCCCAAAAAGTAGAACGTTTTCATCTCCCCGTGTCAGAACAGCAGTGTGACCTTTAGCATGTAAGAACTTCACTGAGTTTTAACAAATGCTAATCAGCGCCCTTCATTAACAGGTCTCATGCACGTTCCTCAGACTGCCCCATTTACAATTTACACATTCTACACAGAGCCTCAAAAGAGCAATAGGATTATGTTGTATTCTGTTAATACACCTATATTTTCTGTGAACTGAGCCGTCCAAACTGAAGTGAGGTTTTTTTTCCAAATGACACAAAGATCAGGGTGAGAAGAGAAATGTCTTTTGCACATCCAGTCAAATGTTTTTACTGTGTTTGAAATGGTTAGTAATTTCACATTCATCACGCCAGTAAATAGCCCTTTATTTTCTGTTATTTTCACCAGACCTGGCATTTTTGTGATAAACTAGAAGAAAATACTTGACAATGAATTTCATGCTTCAGCCAACTCCCTACCCGCATGGTCAGTGTTGCCCCACACCTTAATACCACTGCAGATGAAATGTCATGGAATATTCACCTTGAGAGTTACAAACCTTATGTCTGTTCTCTGTTGTTTTATGCACTTTATGATTGTATTTACAATAAGCAGTTAAATGAGGACATTATTGCGTAGACATAATGGTTCCACAGCTCACAGTTTTTAACATTAAATATCCTCCATTGAAATTACACATTTTCACTCTGTATAATGAAGTCATTTTTTTCCCTCTCCCCAAATTTTGCAGCCTCCCTATTATGTGGTTAGTTCAACAGATTTTGTACCAGAACTTGACATCTTATCTTTGTCACTTTCCATTTCCCCACCAGCCATTGCTTGCCATTGTAAAGTGGTTTGGGCGAGATGAAGGGATGAAATTATGGTATTTTGGAATAATGGTCCAGTCAGTAGTAGATTACCAGCAAGTGACAGGCAATTTTGTGAGACAGTCTAACTGTTGCTGAAGTGGTGGATTATAGAGAAAATGTTTCACTCAAATCTAGGTCTTTTCTTTATCTTGGTCTGATTTCTTTTGGGATGTACAGTAAGATCATGTTCACATTTTTAGAACCTTCATCATCCATTCTGTTGAGATCACTCTGTGCCATCGGAAACATGGAGGAACATTTGTATTTGTCGTCTTTATTGTATTTATGCTATGCAAATTTCTCACTCCTGAAGGATGGAATAGCAATACTTGTTGAGTTAAAAGTTAAGTTGCTCACGTTCCAGATCTACAAGAAGTACAGATTCTAAATATTCCTAGAAACAGTCACATTTCATTCATCAGTGTGCTCTGATCTGTGTTGCATTGAATCATCCTGAGCCCCCGATGAAATCCAAACACGCGCACCAATACCAACGGGCTACTGTGTGGACCAGAGGAGATAGGGCAGCAAAGCCTTCCTCACAGCTGGGTGCCCAGATTAATAGGCAAGATAGACATAGTGTATGTGTTTACTCATCACTCTGATTGTGTCTGTGTGTGGGATAAAAGGCTTTATTTGAACAGGTTTGGATTGTAGATGACTGTATGGGAAACCACTGTAAATGAAGATATGCTGAGAGACCCTGGTAACAGCATAATGGCATTCATTCACTTCTATCAGAGCACACAGAGCTAGCCGATACCTCACATCAACCTTGTCTGAGCCACCTTTGCCTCGGAATATTTAAATCTAAATACAGTATCCTACACAATTCCCCATTTCCCTTTCAAACGCCGTCCAAACACTTTAGAGAAAAGGGCCTTTAATATATGAAATGCCAATGCTGCTGTGTCAGTCGGTGAGAGTTCAGGTTTTACAAGGAGCAGCACTTCAGGATGTGACCCGGTGCCACGCATATCTTCTGTCTCATTCTAACATTTCTCTTGCAGAGGTTAATGAGCTTGACACCGGGTGCCCTCTGTCTGCTCAACAGACAGAGTTACCTTGCACTCTCTCTTTTCTCTCCGCAGACCGTCAATCTGCACACTAACATCTCTACAGCCAAAAACAGCAGTTTCACTTAGTGTATGCAGCCAGGGAAAAGTTATCATGTAGCAGAGTGGTCACCGGTGCTTTCAGAACTGTTCAGCAAGGTCACACACTCAGCAAAGAGCTTCATCTTCTTGGTTTGTCAGTTGAGAATCAGAGGTATTAATTGTCGCCACTCTGCCTCATTCAATGTCTGGGACAAAACTCAACCATGACCTCTGTTTCAATTTAAGTGCTTGCTAATAATTGGAAACATTTTTAATATCGTGGTGTGTTTTTTTTTTTTTTTTTACCAAACCTAATTATTTAATGACGAGCAAAAACAGGCCTATTCAATGGGCCCATCTCTAAACCTCATGCATTTTTAATTGAACATGATTGTAGCATTAAAAGCTGAATATGCAGCTAGCCTTTTCTCACATTTGTCTCAGCCTTAAGTGAAAGTGCCTTAAATTAAAAGGCTATAGAAATCAATACAAGTGGTATCCATGAGAGAGCACATATCTTCAGCAGCCTGTCTCCTAATGCATCACACACACCACATGCTCTGCTCTTATGTCTAAAAGCACTTAATGTGCAATAAGACGCCACCCACCTCAGATGTTGCCAAATACTAGAGATGGCCTGTCTGAAGGAGCTTAAAAGTTTGGTCTAATGCTACATTAATGGATTATTAAGCCCCATCTCTCTTAGTAAGAACATGACAAGCAGCACGGGCTAAATATATTTAATGGACACTTGCATGAAACAGTTTCAATTTTAAAGTCCAACATTTAGATGATGTGACAAAGACATTTTGACAAACAGCCTACAATTAGGCAATAACTACTTTCAGAGTGATCTTAAAATCTGCAAATTTATGTCACTTCTATTCAAAATCTTACATCTAAAATGTAGATTATATTTTGTTGGTTATCTTAACAGTGATGGTTTGGAGTGGTTTTAATAATATATATATATATATATTTTTTTTATACCACATCAACTACAATTCATTTCAGAGAGAGCAGGGAAGAGGATTGGGAGACTCTGACTTTAAGCTTTCTGGCACAGACAGAGATGGAGGTCTGAGCTGCCCACTCCAGGTCATTTCCACAAAACAATTTGATACAGATTTCTTACTAGCAGGAGATTGTCTGTTTTCTTCCTCTTAAAGGTGTAGATGCTTGCTTGGTATGTTTCCCTCATCTTTCCTCAATTGGAAACTTTATCCTACACATATACTCGAACACACAGATTTGTAGGAGCAAAACAGTGAATCTGCAGCGCCGGCGAGCGAGGCTGCGGAGGACTGCATGAAAAGAACTCATTAAAAACTGTGACTCACACGCAGAGACTCTCCAGCTTGCACAGAATTGAGATAATTTGTGAGTAAATCCGAGGCTGTTGTCCAACAACATATTTCTAATTGCCCCTGCAGTTACATGCATGGTCGTGGTCTCTGCAGACACCTGTGCACACACGTGCATACGTATGAACACCTCCTGGAGTGTAAGATCTCTGCTCATACAGCGAGAGTCAAAGCTGAAAAATAGATGAGATCTTTGTCACTCAAATGGCTGTAGGTTTCTTAAGTGCTGTCAGAGTACGGATGAGGCCAACATGCATTATAGAAGACAGTGCCTTACTAAGCGCACTCCGCCTGGTCCGTGGCACAAAACTGTCTAATGGAGTTGAAGACATGGTAATTTCTGTAGCAACCTAAGATTCTATAATCATATCTAAAGTTGGAAGTTAATTAATCTCAGAGGTATATCACTGGCTTAAGGCCTTTCTTCACTGTCTGGGGCTGCTAATTCCCTCCATCTGTGGTGTTGAGGATCATTTATGGGAGTTTACCAGATTAGCCCCAGACACAGGATCTTTAAAGAGAAATGCTTGTTCTCTTCAGATTGGAGATCTGTCGTCCATGCACAGCAGTGTGGGGAATAGGCTAATAAAGCCCCATTGTATGCTGATGTGCTCGGTCTGCCTAAAAATAGAATTATTCACTGGAGAAAGCGTTTTTATTGATGTGTAAAGCAGGACATGTGTGATATTCAGTTAAATCCATGTAAAGTCCATTGACTTTCCAATTAAACTTGTGAATTGTGATTCAGCTCAGTAAATTCCGCAGCAGAACATGCTCTTACAGAAGGAGATTATTGTCCATTGGTGGCAGATACACATCTCTGTAGATTAACCAAACACCACAGTATCACACATTTTGAAATTAAGCTTATCTAAAAATATAGTTGTCGCTGATTAGATGGTAGAGATCACTGACTTCTTGTTACTTTGCGGTGTTGTTTGTAGCGGCTAAATTTAAACACAATGATGAACAATGATCTATGTGTCCTTTCAGCACACATATGTAATGGGTATATTAGGTCTGGCCTGTTTTGGCAAGATCTAGACCTATCCTGATAAGACCAAGGTCATCTGTAAGGAGTGTCTGCATAGGAAATGAGTCTGCTCCCAGCAGACTCAGCAGGAAGGCTGGAGAGATGAGTTAATAGTCACCGCTCTGGTTTAAAGTCTCTCTGCACTGTTAGTTGAGTTCCTCAGCTTCTGCCCATGGATGGCAGAGAGAGTGAGACACACAAGAGCAAGAGGACAGGAGGAATGAGCGAAAAGTGATAGTAAAAGAGAGACAGAACAACAAAGAGTAGCGTGTCATCCATCCCTTTCCCCCTAATCATTTTCAAAATCATGCCCCTTTGTAAAGCGCAAGTTTCACTCTTCATTCACACTCCACAATTTCAAATTACTCATAGTACTGCAGAATGGATCCACAGTCAACTACGTTAGTTAAGTGAATTTCCCCATGTGCCATTTTGGGTGGGCACAAGAAGCTGTCTCACCTACAGTTTGTGTCAGTCAGTGCTGGCAATGACAAATTATTAAGGTGGATTTGACATAAAATGTTGGACGTAGTCACCCTCTACCTTTTCTCCACCCATTAGTCTCTGAGAGGGGTACTTGACAGGGAGTGCCATCAGCAAGCATCAGCTCAGGCAGCACAGTTCTCTCCTCCCCCGCAGATGCACCTTGGGCCTGCAGTGGTCTCCTCCTTTTCTTTGTTCAGTGCATCTGTTCAGCGTCAGATGACAGCACTGATTAGCCTCACTCAGGGTCTTAATAAGACAACCACAGCACAGAAAAAAAAAAGCAGCACAAGGCAAACACAGACACACAAACACACTGGATCACCCAGCTGTAATCACTACATGCCAGCCCTTTGTACTTACCCTGGTCTCCTACGCTTAACCTAACTACGAGTCTGTCCTTTACTCTAATGAGGTCTGGAAAATGTCCCTCACTATTGGTAATTTGTCAAGAAAAGCAAACCAGATCACATTTCTGTCAGTTTTCCAAGCTGTATGAACTGTGAGCCATGACTCGCTTGTTATAATTTCTTTTTTTACATCTTCATCTTTGTATTTATGTCAGATTCTGGATTGTGCCCAGTGCACTTAATCATGTTTAAATCCACTACTTTTAATGGGTCTCCATCCTTTGTTTTCAGGTACGTTTATTAGTTGCTCACACAGAATTGCAGACAATCTGAAAATATGTTGTTATATGCTAACAGGTAGTCTAAAGACATCTTTTTTAAATAAAAAAAATGGTGTTTTCTGCAAATAGCAAAAGTGAAGCTGTAGCGTTTGGCTGTCAAATTAAAGGGTAAACCATGCACAAGGCTGCTCCAGATATTCATAGACTGGTTTATAACGGGAGTTGTTGGCTTGCAAATTATACCTCTCACTGTATCCACATTCATTTTATTTCATTGGTTTTAAATTATTAGCTTGTGAGGTTGCACAAAAAGGCCGGAAAAATAAACAACTTAACACATGTTTCATGTTATCACCAAGTGGCCGGTCTGTTTGTCAAATCTAAAATCGGTGTTTGGATGATTAAATCCAAAGGAGAGAGACGGCTTTCTATTAGTGCTCTGATGTGCATTCTTTAGTGCAACATAGGTGAAATCAATATTTTGTTGTTGTTTTTTTAGTTGTTGTTTCTAGTCAAATGTATGTAGGTACGAGTGGGTGTGCAGGCTCGGCTCTCTGTAGGGCTGCGTTCCTGCAGGGTGAACTTCTCCCACTCGTCTTCACCATCTCCCCCACTGCCTCCTGGCGGATGCTCCTCACTCTGATATGTGTGTCCCAGCCCACCTGTTCAGGCCTCATTACTGTCAGGCCTGTGTTAATAAATATCCAGGTGTAGAGCGCTCCTCGGTGCCTGTACTTCATCACCGAGGAGCTCAGTCTGCTGGGCACCCCCTCCTCTCCTGCAGCAGGGCTGACAGGAACCATGATTACACTGTAAGCACTGTAGTTATTCACCTTCTGCCCAAACTCCGACACTGCACTCCATCTTACACGCCGGCACAGGGAGCCACACACACATATAGCACATGCACATGTACACACCTCCACGCAGGAACACACACACTGACAAACAAATACTTACAGATATTTGCTCTTTCATTCCCATTATTTTTTCCCTTCAGTAGAACCATGGGTGTGCAGGAAACATGGACTGTACTTTGCTATTTGCACTGTAGGAACACCCCGACAACAATGTGTGACGACTCCCCACGGAGAAATTAATCCTGCTTTGTATTAAAACACATTTTAAAACACACCCATTAGTTTTCTGCAACCCATAACAAATTAGTGTCTTCAATTAACCAGTTTCTTCACACTGGGTGACGTGCTCCAAGATCCACAGCTCCCATCAAAACACTGAAAAAACTCAGACATCCATTGGTTGTCTGACAAACTGAGGCGATATTCATTGTGTCATGGAGTCTCAACTCTGTTGAATGTTTCATAAATCACACTTTTTATATTTAATTTTTTTCCCTCTGCCGATAGTGTGTCTTCAACATGTTGCTTTGGTGCTCCAAAGCTTTGCAGAGCTCTCCTCCATTTGTCACAGACTGTTTTTTAAAGTAATATATTATGCAGCATCTCTTTTATTCCCCCAGAATACTTTATTTTTTCTGAACATTTCTTCAGTTCAGAACATAACAATCTGCTTTCAAGTATAAAGTAGTCAACGAAAAACACAAGTAACACTAGCTTCACAATACCTGTATTCGCAACACACATTACAATAGGGTAATCTATTTTTTGGATCCACTATGAAACATGAAGAACAAAAGTAATGTGATCAACACAGCCATCAAAACTCTAAGCTAAACTTTTAATTCTTATTCTTGAGTTTTCATTTCTTAATGATTTTGTGCAACTGATTTTATTACATGCATTTATAAAGCATACTACTGTAATCTTGAGAACATTTTATTTTTAAATGTATGGATTTTATATTTCAACACTAATTTGCACATGATATATAAATGTATTCAGTATCAAAGACTCAATGTGTAAGATTTACACAGGCTGCTACATAATGTATGTAGGATTTTTTCTGTTTATTTCTTTTTTTGTCTTTAGCTAATTCTACTACTCATTTGCCTACATCCATAATAATATCCAATAAGAATAAGAACAAGAACAAGACTAAGAATAAAAATAAAAATAAATTGCATTTATAAAACACTTTTTATTTAAAAGAATCTCAATGTGCTACGGTGAAAGTGAAAGTCAGGTCAGAACAAGTTAAAACAGCTTCCAACATGACACAGATTCCAACGCAAACTATACACGAGCATACAAGTACACTCAAATCTTCCATATCGAACCTTTAATAAAATGTTATGATTTTTACAGGGACATCCTTTATCGTGTGGGTTGTTCTGACATTGCGAAAGATGTTGAAAAGTATTACTAATTTCACCTATAAACAATCTCAACGAGCTTCCTATGGAGTCACTGGTGTCGTTTATGTTCAGACTGTCATGTTTGAGGTCTGTGTGAATGGGGTGAGTGGGTCAACCACGCCTGTGTGAGGGCTCTCGTCTCAGGAGTTCCAAGCAGCCAGGACGCTGATGGTGGTGGTCAGGGGGAATGACAGGAAGGACACAACCACTTGACTCTGGAGAAGCAATCAGACACTAAGGGGTTTAATGCACTGCCTTGGGTCTGAGCCACAGCAATTGGGTTTGATAGCCGTGTCATTATGAGAGGAGGGCGTCTGGAGGTCTTCAGTGGCCGGGGATTAGACGAGAAAAGGGGGACGTAGAGATGGAAAGGAGGTGGTGGGAATCTCTGCGCCACTTTGGACGCAGGCCTTTCTCACCTCCTCAACGTGCTGTCATCATCACACTCCCACTGCTTTCACTGATTTCCTTTCACATAAGTGACAAAGAGAACAAGCCTCGAAAAGACAGTCTAGAGGTCACTCCCACATTGTGTCTTTGGAGACCTCACTGTTTCTGTGCTTGTTTTACACCAGACGTTTTAATTTGCTGCCATGCAGACAATTATAGTTTATTTCCACAACAACAGCTAATTAAGAAGAGAGAATATCAGTGACAGTGTCTAAAGCTTTTTCTCTCTTTGTTTTGCTGTGCTCCTCCACCTCCTCCTGCTTTTACCCCTTAATCAGTGTAAGAGAGAGACAATGTCCCTATAAATCGGAGAAATTTCCTAAAAATGACAATTAGAGAACATAAGCAATGATTTAGCTTAATGATTTTCCGTGTCAGACTCATTTAGTGCATCACTGAGATGTAACTTATTCCTCTAGGTCTAATTTAACTCCTATAAGCCTTAAGTTTGAGCTCATAGTACAGTCTGTACTTAGGTGACTATACGCATGGGAGAGACATGGAAAGTGAGAGTGAAGGAAGTCAACCTGTGATGGATGTGATGGCAGATGCTAGGGTAAGAGTTGTCATCAGTGTTCCCGGAGCCTTATGGAAGAGAGCCAGATACATGGCTTTGATTGGGCCTACTGTGGCTGTGCTGTTTGCCACAGCACAGCTTTGATTAGTGCCTCCATGAAAATGTATGCCCTATGCTCAAAGAAAACTGGGGGAGTAACTACCTGTCAGGAAATTCACAAACAAGGCTACTTAGAGCACAGGGAACTGTATATTTTAAAGTCTAATATTCCCCGCCATTTCGTTTCATTTCATTGTGGGGGGCTTGCCAAATCCCTGCTGGTACCCCACCCCACCACACTCCTGCAAAAGGTCCCCAGATAAGGAGGAGGTACACCACTATCCCCCCAAAAGTGATGTGGGAGAAGACGCTCTCTCTCAACTACACAACAAAGGCTGTCTGCCAGATGCTGTGAATACCAAAAATCCCCGCAACACAAACATAAAATATATAAATTAATCAGAGTGCAGGTAAATAAATAAATAATGTATATGAGGAGCTAATTAAATGTGTTTATTCCTGTTATCATATGCTGCCCTCATTTCCACCACTTGAAGTCATGAATCATTAAGTGGCTGCTAAATTGGTCTCTGGGGCCGTCCTAGTGGCAGGGGGCAGTCAGATCCTGTCTGGCAGAAGGCAGGTGTGCAGCGGACGGACGGATGGCCTGTGCTCCCGTAGTCCTCGGACAGTGGCGCCTGACAGAGGGGAAGCAGGCATCATGCTGGGAGGTGAATGGCCGGAGGAGAGCCTGTAGCAGAGCGGCTGACAGGAGCGCCCGTCACCGGCCCAGCTCCGCTTTGATTAATGAGGGCATTTGAAAGACAATTAGTGGGAGCAGATTTGCCTTCAACTACCTTATCAATCAGAACTCTTTTAATTCAATGTGTAGCACACTCTGCACCAAAATGAGTGTGTAAGCATTGTGTATCAGGGCAGGAACAGCCTGCCAGTCAACAGTACGAGGGAGAGGAGGGCCGGTCTATAAAATCCAAACGTCATCACTCTTTGGACTTAGATACCCTTAGAGGTTGCTGTTGATCTTGTAGTAGATCCTTACTAATAAAGTGGATATAAATAAGATATGTCATTCACATACTACTCCTATTTTGACTGAATTCACACAGTAATTCTATTTCTCCTGTATCTCATATTATGAATGAATGAATGAATATTTTTATTTTGGTTACATATTAAAAAGAACACACACACACTTACAAAAAACATTCAATTTGTTCCATTTTTAACCACAAAAGGAAGAAGCTGAAGCCAGAGGCTCATATTAATTTATTGTTGAATTTATTTTTTCTTAATATTAAAAGGATGGATGGATGGATGGATGGATGGATGGATGGATGGATGGATGGATGGAT
>JAPQRQ010000012.1:18256637-18275313 GCA_037367365.1 Apogon talboti
TTTCAAGTCACCCAAGGACACTGTACAACAGTAGTTAAAAAGGTAATACATAGAATACAAAAGAAATAAATAATTAATAAAAGGTAATAAAGGTAGTAGTCAACAGTTCAATTGTTGTTACATAATTTCATATATTATCATCACAGAGCTGTTAAATAGATGTGTGAGGTATTTTGTTGATACCTGGAACTGTCTGCCAGCTTTTGACTCCTGAGCCGAACCACTGGTCTGGATCACAGAACACTGTTTCAGACACATTTTTCAAAGCCTTTGTCGAACGTTTGTTCTTACAACTCGTCATGCACCGTGACATTTCATCGCTGTTTTCCATTCAGCGTGGCTTTCATTTTTGTTTCCTGTATTTATTCAGTGAATGTTGCAGTCTCCTGATTGGTTCACACAGGCAGACTCAGATATGTACATAATAATACAGTTTCCATTGCATTTATTTGAATATACCTTTTAATGATAGACCGACTTTTCCAGCAAGTATAGGAACATTGTCCGTCTTTACACACTTTTTTTTCTGTGTAAATTATAAATGTGAATAAAAACAGCTGAACAGACTTGCACTCCAATTGGCAATTTTGGAACCTAGCATTATGTAGTGTATGTTTTTCTCTGCGTTTATGGATGTTTTACCAGGAAGCAGAGCATTTTCCCTGGTGAAATGTCTCAATTTTCTCATCTTTTTACAAGGGACGCTACACGACAACTATTTATACAGTCATGGCTGAAAGCTTTGGGAATGACACAAGGTTTGTTTTCACATAATGTGCTGCCATGTCTTACACTGAGAAACAATTAGAAGTATTATATATGTTTCACAGGCTTTTATTAACAAATAAATCGCATTTAAGTGAAGAATCCATTTGTGTCATTTGCAAAAGTTTTGGCCACGACATACAGTAACTGAAAAAGCAGTTTACACATGTTTGCGTGAACTTCCTATTGTGTTTTTTATTGACATTAGTTGACTCCATTTGAAGCTAACAGTAGCTACAGTAGTAGAGGAGAAGTGTAGGGATTCATTGGAAAAACCCAAGAGTCCTGACAATAGAAACCCAGTGTAGGGGCTGTTATCACAGATGTTAACAGTTTGAGCACGTACAAATCTTACATATTGAACCTTTAATTTATCATAAAGCTTACAACCAACATATTGATGAGTGATGCTTATTTTAAAATCTCTCCACAGCTCTATGATAAATACAAGAATGTTTACGGTTATGGTTCCTGTCCCATAGAAAATATCAGACATGACTAGAATACTTCACAGAGCCTCAGGTTTATAGGTTTCATGATTATTTTCACTCCAGCCATGTAAAGCTTGTCACATAATTTGACTTCTTCTTATATGCATCAGTGGTCTCATAATACAGCTGAAATAACAGACAGAATGTTACAGGATGATCTCTCATTAAATCCCATTAGCACTGATTCCTTTTACATCCTTCATGGATAGAAAAGTACTAATCATAACTACAGTTTGAGATTTAATTGCATGAAAAATTACTATTATTATTATTTTTTTAGTGAATCCGCTCAGAGAGATACAGTATTTTCTTGTTTATGAGATGATATCTGACCCGGTATTTTTCATCAGATTTTACGGCGGAGAAGCAAAGCATTGAATTTGTTTTGGCTCCAGGCTTTTAGACTTTCATCAAGTCTGAGGTTCACTGAAACTGTGCTAATGTTAAATGACATTCTGTTTTAGCTGTGATAAAGAATGTTATCAGTAATACAGCCTTTAGCTCGCTTGCTGCATGTAGTATTTTTTATTTTTTTTTTTGCTGAAAGTTTTCATTCTCTCAAACTTCACTGCTGTGAGTTAAACTTGTGAATCGACTTTTTATGCCCCTGACAAACATTTACAACCTGAGAGTCAGTAACAGTCTATAATAAAGTTACCAAAACACTGGGGCTGATGCAACATAATCAGCACTTACATCACCAGAATGAATTTATTAAGTCGATCAATAGGAGCTGCAGTCACCAGAAAGTAGTTAATTGAATTTGTTGCCAGAGGAGTGGCGACTTCTCTCAACCATGTGACAGTCATGTTTAGCAGCTAGTGGGTATTATTTAATTAAGTCCAGCCTTGGGCATTCAATCTTTTGTTAGATAGAAACATAGTGCTGTTATGGGCAATGTGAGAAACATCTTGAGTTTTATTTGTCATGTTTCACTCTCAACTTTATCGCTAATAAATTAGTTAATTATAAAAATGATGGAAAAAAACCCCTCTTAAAACCCCTTTTTAATCCCTCTAGACAGACTCCTAAAAATAGAGTCTTTTATACTTGTGAATCCTTGGAAAAAAGCATCCGTAAAGCACAAATTAGGCACTCCATATTGTACACATGTATTCAAGGTTATCTTTCTTTTCTCATCCAGTCAACCAGCCTTTATTACACAATATTAAATTATTTACATCCTGTTTTCTAAAACTTAGAATGACTCCAAAATGGCCCTCTGCACATTAAAGATGAATTAAAGTCAGACACACCAGCTGCCCAGAAACCAGCTCCTTCCACCGTGGTATCTTCTTTTCCAATACTTCTTACATTTTTTTTCTCAGATGAAAAAACAAACTCTAAAGCCTCAATACGGTAAAAGTCAGGTTCAATAACGTCTTCAAGATATATTGTCACAGGGCCATGTGGAGGGTTTTGTGCCAACCCATTCAGCTGATGTTGAGATATTTCATCAAATAAGTGGACATTTTGATTGCTGATGGCACTGGGTACTCGATTACCAAAATCTAATTGGAAACCATCCAAAAGTTGCAAAGCAATTTGTGGTGAACTGACCGGCTATATGATCTTTGAAGCCAGAAAGGTAGAGCTGCTCTCATTTTATTTTTCCAGCAACAATATGAGGCTTTCAGAGTATAGCCACAGACAATATCATAGTTTCACACCACCACAATCACAACATACAGTATTACACATGTATTAGTATTATCATTAGCATTAAAAAGCTAATAAATTACGCAATTGTTGCAATATATAACAATATTAAAATGAAGAAATAATGCTTTTGAGTTTCAGAAATGCTCATGAAAATATAATTTGCATAAACACTGCGTGACTTGATCCATAAAAGAGTGTTGTTACTGAAAAGCTTAATTGCTAATTGTTAATTGTTTCATATTTTTTCACATTAAAGGTTCAATATGTAAGACTGATGGATGAATAAAGGTTGAATAATGACCTCTATATTTAAAACTAAAGTATAGGAATATGTAGACATGTCTAATGATCTATTTGGTATCTTGAGCTGAAACTTAAAACACACGTTCTGGAGATATGTGAGAGTTAGCTTAACTTTGCGCACTGATTACAATATGTACGATTCCTTCCATTGAGTTTCATGAATATCAGCGTGGTACTTGGCGTGAAATCCTGCTGACAAACAAAAAAGCACCAGGTATTGAAGACATAATGGTTGCTGAAGGTTAAGAGAAAGCTGTTTAATTAATGATTGAATTAGAAGAACAGGAGATGAGCGTGTGATTGTTAAAATAACTATCAGCTTTCATATCACTGTGTAAGACTTTTAAAGGTTCAATGAGCAATACATCTAGCAGGGAAGTTTCCAAATGGATATCCCTTATGAAACCAAAAGGACCTCTCTGTTAGCTTTGGCTCACACTCAGCTATTACATGAAGGTAATGCATCATCATTTTGGAAGCCACCAGACATAAAATGGAGTCACCTTTAAAAACTAGCCTTGACTTGATTTCTGGGTTTACTGGTGTGATCTGGTGTGGAAGCTTAAAACAGTATGACTTATTCAATGCAGCTGAAGTGACATTTGTGCTTATGACAGGTTGTGTCATATTAAAAAGTGTGTCACTTCACCAGCCATCAGAGTGCATTTGTACTAACACTGTGATGGACATATATTGCCACTTGTTTTATGTATATGGCAATTTGCAGTTAAAGCAAAGCCAACAGCATGAAGTCTGATCACATTTCGGCAGAGGAAGGGGGGAAATAAACATTCTGCATGTTGTGTTTGTTTCCTTGAAATTTTATCTGCTTTTTGGGATGACACAAGGGAGTAAAAGTGCACCAGTATGGTAATATGGGTGATGTGAAGATGATGAAATAAATGAACTAAAAAACGTAGGTGACACAACATGTAAACAGTGCAGGAAAGTTGTGTTAAACTGTTACGATGTTTAGTTCTGCATGTTTAGACAATCTAAACAGGGCTTAAGATGGTCTTGCTTCCCTTCTGTTGCCTCTTCTCAATATTTAGTATTCACTGGCAATGTTGTTAAACCAAATTAGAGTGGCAATATGGCCACCGAGTGGGCTGGATTCACCATACTTTCTATAATGGGCTTTGGTAGTCTCATTTCTTCTCTTCTGCTAAGTGGAAGTGTCACATCCAATGGTCACCATCCAAAGACATGTACCTTAAACCTGTTAAGCCCTGGACTATTTGTTTCTAGCTGGAATCATGTAACACAAAACATTGGAGCAGATGACAGCAGAAGCTTCATTCATTCATTCATTCATTCATTCATATAAAACCAAGTTATGATGAAAACATCATGGGACCTTAATTTTTGCACTTATTTAGCTCGTTCAGAGTTTTAGCAGTAGAGAAATAATACCTGCACTGTTGGATCTGCTAGTGTTAGCTTAGCCGTGCAAAGTTTGTCGCATTGCTCTTTGTTTTATGAAATTATTCATAACATACGCCGGTCTCGGACTGTTAGCTTGTTTTTAATATTTGCCCATTTAAGTGTTTGTTTGTTGGATTGTCTTCTGTTTTCTGACAGTTGGTTTTGTTAAGCTTTTAGCTGATGTTCTTCTCTTTGACGTGGATGTACAGAATGTGTGTATTGATACAAACATCATGTAGCACTACCATTGTAACACAGATGCAGCCAGATGTAAGAGCTAAATTTATCAATGTAAATCACCTGTAGGTGTGAATAGTCATTGGTCTGTAAATATCAGTCCTGTGATGAACTGGCAATGCATCTACAATGTTACTGGTGGCTGGTGTATCGGCTCCAGTACCCCACACCATGATCCTTTCAAGGATTAAGTGGTTCAGAAAATGAATAAATGAATGACTATTCCAATTATGCAATTAAATCCCCCTAAATTTTACACACTGAGCCTTTAAATGGTATTCACCCATCAGATCCTTGTTTCTATCATGTTACAACTGCAGGTTCTCTACAACGGTGTTAAATAGTCATTGTGATTTAGAGTAGATTCAGATTTAACGTGGGCTGACTTGCTAAGTTGTAAGTCTTAACATCATGAGATGAATGAAGTGAGAGGAAGTGCCCTGTGGGAAATCATCTCTTCTTGATCTGATTTCTAGCTTTGATTATGTCAGTCCCCTGGATCGCCAGAGACTGACATAAGACCGGCTTAATTTGAATCCTATCGGTCCTAAAGTTTTTCTTTTTTTCCTTTTTTTTTCATCCTCCCCTGAATCCCCTCAACCCCCCATGTCCTCGATTCTTTCTACACTTTTCATTCATGTTGCCCTCTCCCTCCTGTTTCTGCTTAGAGTCTATTCGTCTCCTAACTCTAATTATGTTTGACAGCGGCTGTAGCTGATATGGCGTGATGTCCATTCAAATTAACATAGCTGAAGCCGGAGCAGATGTCACTCAGCTATGGCTGCTTCCCAGCCCACAGTGTACCGCATTAGCTCTGTAATTATGTCGTACCATGTCTAAATGAGCTGCTCATGTTGACGACATCTGGGCCGAAATGAAAATGCCGGTGTAAGATGTCCATCACCTTAAATATTCCCAAGTTTTGTCTGTGATCTCCTTGACATTATTGTCTTTTTTCTGAGGTGGAAAAATCACTTTCATCACTTGCTATGGGGGTATACTCAGAAATTTTTGGCACGTAACCTGCAGAACCTAAAGTATCAGCTATAAAAACATCCCAGCGGTAGTTTTTTTTTAGCCCTCTTCCATTTTTGAGGTCATCTTTTTTTAGTTGATGGCAATTTATAACATCGTTTTTATTGCATCTCTGGCCTAAACTTTGTTATTTTGGGGGTTTTTAGCTTTTTTTTTTTTTTTTAGCTGTGTTCTAAATCTTTCATTTACATATGTGGATGAAAAAAACAGAATGGAGCTATTTGTGTTTTATTTTCTCAACAAACTCTATATAAATGATGATTTTCTTTATAAAGCGGAAAATAAAGAAAATAAAGTCATCTGTTGATGTTTCTCACCCTAAGATACTCACTGCTGCCACGCTGGGCTTAAATATTACATATCCAAACTTGTGTCTGTTCATTGTGTCTGAAGTCCTCTTCTGCATGTGGGTGGGTTTACTTCCACTTCCAGATTTATTTCTGTTATTGATATGACAGTTTGGAGTTTTTTTTCTGTGCATGCCTACTCAAATCTGTTCTTTTTCTTAGAATTGGGCTGCTGATATTTTAAGGAGCAGCACATATCTTTCTTTCCCCTGCAGTTCTTTGTGTTAATTAGATTTTACCCTTAGAGTATTTGTGGCACTACAGAGGCTGGATGCTTTTTTTTTTTTTTTTTCCCAATTTTCTTTAAATATTTGGAGCTATTTTAGACAAAAAAATCACACTCCTGTGCATGCAACGCATAAAATATGCAAGTTGCGGCATCACTATTAATAGGTACATATGAATTATGTGTGAAAATCCAGTCAAATTTTATGTTATTAGCCTTTTAACATACATCAGACACACATGTTATGGTGAACTAGTGTAGTTTAGGTAAGGGAAACTAGAGGAAGCCCTGTTCATACATTTTTACCTTATGTTTCGTACATAATGAACATAATCCTAACCTGCATTTAGGTCAGTGACAGACTTACTCCGGTTCTTGTATCTTCCATTCATTTGGAGGGTCGGTTTATTTCCCATAAACCCAAGCGCATCTGCTCACTGATTCACTGTGTGTGTGTTCTCCTTTTTAATCGCTGACGTCCTGGCAAACTTTCCAAAACACTGGCGCCGTTTCTCATCGTCAATTACTCGCTTTGACATAACAAGAAAAACATGCCCGTTGCTGTCAAGGGATGGTTGATTTAGGAGCCTTTACCGTCAATGATGCTGCCGCCGCCGTGTTTTATGGTGTGATCACAGAATTAATAAGACAGAAACCCCCAGCTGTCATGTTTATCGACTATATCATGCAGTTCTGTGCAGTCTGAGTTTTTGCTTCTTGTAATTTATTAATTGTGAATTTCCTTTGCCCAGTTATATATGGGCCAGGTCTCCCTTGCAAAAGAGATTTCTAATCTCAATGAGACTTCCTAGTTAAATAAACTGAAATAAAATAGATATGGCATATCATTTTACTAAAGAAACAGTGAATCAATCAATCAGAAACAATCAATTAGAATTACAAATTTTCCAAAACCTTGACAAAAATCTAGACTTTTTCTGACCATATTGCCTGGCGCTACGTGCTAACACGGTCACAAACACACACTCCCATACAGACGGTGCTGAATGCCCTGCCCACAACCTGACTCCGTGGCGTGGGTAATTAATATTCCAAGAAAGGAGCATCCAAAGTTCACGCAGAAGGACGTTTGTAGTTTTTGCATGATTATACACTAATTAAAACACAGTGAATATTCTACTTCTGCCGTTAGATCCTCCTAAATCCCCTTCAATTTTGCACCCTGGGCCTTTTTAACTGCTCTGTTTTCTGCTCTCCCTCCTGCCCATGTGTCTTTTTCCTTTGTTGTGAACTGTCTCTCCACCTGTCTGTCTTCTTAGAATACTGTCTGCCCGTCTGGATAACTGTCAGTTTGCTTTTTTTCGCGTGTCTGTATCTGTCACTTTGTGTCTTCCCCATAGTATTTCTTTCTCCAGACTGATTAAATTCATGTCTTCACTGCCTTGCATTTCCTCCTCCCTTTGTCTCTCCCTGAGGGCGATGTTAAAAACTGCAAAGTGGGAAGTTTACCTGCAGGGGGGCAGTTAATGAGACTCCATCCATGTTGTACTAATTAGCACAGTGGCTCCCGTTGTTCCGCTCCACCTGCACATATCGTCACAGATCGCCACACTATCACCGCTACCAGAGCCAGACTTCCCCAACTCCAGGGGACTATTGTTGGAAGTATCGCTGACTATAGATTTAAAGTCTCTGTTATTTTCTATCCTCTTATCGTTAGGGAGGAATCCACGGAGCCAAGGGGTTAGAGAGACCACTTTAAGTCTCAATTAGCCTGACTCCTCCATACCTTCCCACTGGCTCTGACCTGACCTGATCCCGGCCTTCATCTGGATCTTGTTTTGGGATGAGATGGCACTGCTTTATAAGGGGAACATTTAGTGGGGCTTTATTGAATAAGGAAAAAGCACCAATAACATTTCATAATACTAACCCATTTTGTAGCACTTCCCAAATTAATGTTTCTCCATATATAACCTTTCTTAAGTGATTTATCACCATTAATCATAGTATTATCCTCTGAATTTTGCTTTTTTTTCAGTGAAATCATGTATTTTCCTATATTTAATTTAGTGATCATGTAGATGTTCATAAAAGCTCAGTTTAAAGTTGAGGTTTATTATATCAAAAACAGAAAACTGATGAAGAAGTGACTATTTCAGCAAAGATATCAATAACTGAATGTAAAAACAAGCGTGTCCATCCACTGTCATTGATCCAACTCCATGGGTTTTACTGGTGAATCAATATTATAGAAGATGACAGTGTTTCTACAATCACTACGGAGCCTCTGAACGTCCAAATGGGTCATATCTGATGACCATGAAAAGATGACAAACTGCATTTTACACCAATTATTTCAACATATTGATAGATTTAGTGGCTCAGAAGTAAACACTGAGTATTTGTACATTGTTACTTCCCCTCAATCAACTGAAATGAAAGGGGAATCCTATATAGATGTGCTGGTGGTTGGCTCTAGAGAAAATGTACAAAAAGCAAAGAGGGATTTCTAAGAGATCAAGGTGAACACCTCTAGAAACTCCTACATATACTGATAATGCAGCCCTAAGGATCTAAAGTGTGCTAATTATTAGTTATTAGACACACTGCACTTAATGTTTTTTAAACGGTTAAAAAAATATATAAAATTCCAGTGGCTGACATTGAAATCTGATGCTTGTGCCAATGGATGCTCTGAATTCCAGAATGAACAGCCAAATCAACTTCAACTGATGAAATTCCGAGTTGGTGGTAAGCTTAAAAATATTCACAATGATAAATAAATAATTGTGCCATAAAACCACGCTGCGTCTCAATTCCAGGCCACGAAATGAATCTGAGATGAACACTAGACCCTCCTCATTTCTTTTTAACTGATTAGAAACTCGGATGCCAATTTATTAGGTACTGTTGCTACAGCAGAAGCTCAAAGGGACTGCGTAAGTATGTGTGTGTGTGTTTATGTTGCTGATTATTTAGTTTGTGCTGATACTCCAGCTGAACAAATGAAATCCTTGGATGACTGAATATGCAAAAATGAGTTGTTTTTTTTTTTTTTTTATGAAACATGCACACACATTCCAAAAACCCTGCATTGTATAATTTCTGGTTCACAGAGTGTTTACATAAGTGAACTCAGAAATCGTGATTGCTTGAGGAAGAATGTTCAAACCATCATTGCCATCTAGATTAAATTATGTTTTACTGCTACTATACCAGGCGTGCACGGAAATATGTAATAAAAAAAGATCACTCCATGCAACTTTCAATAAATTTCAGTTATTTTGTGTGCTATTCTAAACTGAACTGATCTAGAAGAGAAGACTAATGTTGGTTAAATGTACAGCACAAAGATAATTCTTAGAGAAATACTCCACTCCCTCAGGCACAATTATTTCCTAATGATGCTATCCCTACCGTAGATGTGTGTAACTCTTCTCTTCTAATTCACCACTATTCATTCATTTTAGAAAACTGTTTTTCTGACTATGTATTTCTGTTTTTGCAATCAACTTTTGAATGTGCAAAATGACATGTTAGCAACTCTTGTTAGAGAGATTCCCAAAGTGCCTCATTACCTTTGGGTTTTTTCATAAAAGTCAGTATTTATAAAGAAAACGATGACGGGGCTTTATGATAATGCCAAAATGCCAGCGTGAAAAGGAGGGTATGAAATATTCATCGAATGTTGCGTAGGTGCAGCTTTTGTTGTGTAATCTCCTGTATGTTTTTTTTTTTTTTTTTATGGAACATCCAGATAGAAGGACCTTTTTCATCTTGAAGCACGTTTATTGTGATCCCAGAACAATGCAGTCACCCGTCTGAAGCTCATTAAATACAGGACATCACCTCGGACAGACAGCATTTACACGCCCCACATTGATGCTGTTGTTCACCGCTCTCATTAATTTATCAAAGCCTTACCTGTCCCTGCGTGCCTCTTCTCTCCGCAGCGTCGCAGTGGGTGTGGGTTTCTATGGCAACAGCGAGACCAATGATGGCGTGTACCAGTTGACCTACTCCCTGTACAATGCCAACCACACACTGGGAGGTGTGGACAGTCTGGTGAGTAAAACACGGCCACCTATCACTAATGTCACATAGTGAAACAACGGCAACAAAACAATATTACCACCGTAAACACACACGCGTTAAGTTATCCTGACAGTTTGGGTTTTGCCGCTTCAGAATTCATTCAGTCATTTATGATTGTGCTTAAAGATGAAAGATTTCCAGCAACAAAAGTCTCAATAGTGAAGGCTTCAGAAAAGCACACACACTCAAACACACTCAAGAGGAGCAAAACCCAGAGGACTCGATTTGGTACGCCTTTAAATGTTTTTTATGGTCTTTTTATGGCTCTTTACCGCTACACTCAAATTGACAGCTTCTCTGCACACTCACACACTTTCTTCCCAGACAGACACACACACTCTCCCTCCTTCCCTCCCTCTCTCTCCTGCACCTTCTCCCAGCCTCTGTGGCCTCGGAAACAAAGACCCGCCCTGTGCCTTTCTTGTGCATGAACCGTTTCTATTCTTATCTACTCGATTCCCACCTTTGAGCTATCACAGACAGAAAAATGAAGCTCTGTGTGGCAGATTTCACACTCTGAGCATGGCTTTTCACTCCTTATGTCAAGACTCAGACACGTTGAGGTTTAATTCAGCAGTGTTTAAAAACCTCTGAATAGGGTTATATTAACAACCCAATGGCCAGGGAAAAAAATGCCATTATATGTTTCTGCAGCATTAACTTCTGTGAACTAATCAACATTTCTGCATATCATTAGCCTCATAGCATAATTGCTTAACTCATACACAAATGGACACAAAGATTTCTTTTCTAACAGGGGTCTGGGCTACAAAACAATAATCACAAATGTCATAATATAGTTTTATGTTGGGATAAATATCAAATTGATTAATAATATTGATGTTTATATCTCAAATCAGCATAAACAGGACATCTTATGAGCTGTAACCATGATGTGTCCCAATATTTTTGTCCATATAGTTTATAAACACAATATTTCCTTAAAGTTCAATGGGAGATTTTTCTTCCTAAGGGAGATGTGAAGAAAGGAGCTGGTTAGTTGTGGTAGAAAATTATTATTTACAGTCAGAGCATGAAAAATATTATATAAATTTAGAAGTAGAACACTTAAAATCATAGTCATTGTTAAAACAAACAAACAAAAAAGAATCAATGTGTAGAGGAATTATGTAAAAATCATCTCTGAGGCATTTTGGAAGCAAAGATAACAATAATATTTGTCCCGATATAAAACAATATTACAACATTTGTCATTATTGTTTTGTATCCCAGACCCCTGTTAGAAAAGAAACACCTGAATTCAACATGTCCCAATACTTTTGTCCATTTGTGTATGAGATAGGCTATTAGGCTTTGAGGTTAACAATGTGTTTATGGTTCTATGTTTGACGTACTCTGTGACTTTTTGGCATTTCCTCAAAATCTGGGGCTTTTCCTCCCGAGACTGCACTTGGTATCCCAACTCATCCCTCAGCATTGTGGATGGGTTTAAATATTAATGAATGTAGTGTTTTATTCAGAGCTTTGCTAAGTCTTTTGGGTCTGGCAATCAAGCTGCTTTGGTTATGCTTATAAAAGATTGTGGTTCAGTTTAAATGCCACTAAATACATCATGACTCGCATTTTATTTCAGTTATACTGAGTTTTTTTTCCTGCCATCCTTCCCCAACCGAGTAGAGAATGTAATGTACTGGATACACTTTAGTTCAACATTTAATTCAAAGACAGTATTATATGGATCTGTGCATTGCAGAAGTGTGCAATGGCAAAATGTTTTTTTTCTGACACAACTGACAGTACCTGCAACAAATAGAAATAAATGACTACAACTCTGCACTGTGACAAATAACCTGAAACACAGTGTACTGTTCTGATTGATCTGGGTTGTTGTCATAAACATTAGCTGTGCGTTGTCGGGTGCAGAGATGGTGGGTACGTTCTTGGTGACGTGTAGGCATTAGGACTGGTTAAAGACTTAAGACTTGAAAGGTACAATTGATAGTACCAGCAACTGCAAAAAGTACAGCTCACAGTTAATATAAGTGCATTATAAACTCTGTATTAAACATAACAAAGCCACAACAAAGGCTTAACAATAATATAACTGGTATGCTAAACTTAATAAATGTATTTTCTGCTGCTATTATATACAAATGCATGAATCTCATAAGGCATTATTAGCCTATAAATTGTTATCCTGTTTCCTTCAGGTGCATATAAATATTTCACTATCCAACTTCAGCCTTGTTTATGATGTTATAATTAACTCTTAAAGTCCTCTTAGCCCATACTAATGTTATTAAGACACTTATAAGTGCCTTATTGCCTCTTAGTGAATGCTTATTACAAGTACCTTAACATTAAGAATCACTTAAACTACTTAGTGTTAGCAGTGTGAAGATTTTCAAGAAGCCTATTATACTTGACATCCACTCTGGTTGATGGAGGTAGTAGCATTTGTGAACATTAGTGGTGCTTTGTCCCAACAGGGATTTTGTCTGATACACCAAAGTTGTCGGCACAGGCAGAGACACTGCCTGACTTGCCGTTGAAGAGTAGGGATTAAAACTCCATCTGTGTTAATGGAGATTAATGTGGCAGTATCTGAGCCACTCCGAGCAGTGAGGCAACAGGACCTGAGCACTCAACACTTTGTAGAAGAGTAGAAGCTCACCGCAATGCTGTGTTTCAACTGTTTATGCTGATGGTAGGGGATATAAGAAGTGTTTGACCTCTGTCGATAGGAAATCTGTGCAGCGGCTGCAGAGTGTCAGTGGAGATTAAGTCTCATGTGATGCATTTGAACCAGCTAGCACTTAACACTTTTCTGATCTACTCTTATTGATGTTACCACATGTTAAGGATAAATACAACTTCCCCTTTCAGTTATTTTAGTTGATGTTCATTGATAGCTTCATATAATCACTTAAAGCACTAGCTCGATATTAACTAAATCATTTTAACAAGAGTAGAGAATCATTAACATATAGCTCGTCTGAGAGCTTGTCAGTAAGTTCCTTTGGAATGTGTGAACTCATGCAAACACATAATAGGACATGGCAGCTTTTATTCAACATCTAAGACGTGTGAGTGCACTAATGTGCACACCACTGTGTGTGTGAGTTCATTGCACTCCGCTATAGACTGTTAAGGAGTCTAGTGGGACAAAGAGCCCAGTGTGCCACACACAGTTCCCAATCCCCCCCCACCTAATGAACCATGAGCCCAGGAGACAAAGCCCATTGATGGGCAAGAACAAGAAGCAATGCGAGCCTGTCTGATTGGCAGCCTGAGGATTGAAATCGGTATTGAAAGCATTGACAGTGAAGGCCTCACTGCCCTTTGGCCCACACAAATGCCTTTTAGCCCTGTCGCAAGTAAAGAGCCAGTGTATGAGAGAGGAGGAAGGAAGTTAGAGCCATTATCTGCAGATGTTTTTGACTCGCATTCTGTTGAATGTGATTAGTTACAGTCTGGAACATATGCTCATCATATCTATATGAAAACTTTTAACACACACTTTACTTGGTGTGAAAGTACTTTTAAAGAACAGTTTTAAAGGAAAAGGTGCAATTTTGAGACTTTGCTTTTACACAGTGATATAAAACACACTTAAAGTAAAGTTAAATCTGGACACTGGCCAATTGGGATGGTTTGTCTGTGCTGTGGTGGGAGTGAAGTGACATTTGAAGTGTTGGGCCACACTATTAATAACTCCATTGTGTTGTGAGGGGGTTTGGCAGACAGTGGTAGACAGGGTCGATGTCTCGGTCAGTCGCTGAATATTTGGCCAGAGGTCAAGTACTGGTTCCAATGCCACTAGCTGATTATTGTATATTATATTAGCAGTTCTCAAAACTGACTGTCTTTTTTTAAAGGAAGTGGAGTTAAGCCTCTGTTATTGAAGAAACCCTGGGTCTGTTTGCCTCTGGGACTGTGGTCTAAACGAGAAAACAACTGGAGCTTATCACAAATATTGGCAGTAATATGGGAGACACAACCTTTGAATGCCATCCTTTTAGTCGAGAAGTCGATGCCAATCACAAAGGTGCATCCCAAATATTAATCAGTGTAATTTCTCAAATAATAACTGGTTCTCTAATAATAGCTGGTGTCAAGGTCGACAATGAGCAGATAAATGCTGGTCCTCAATTACAGGCTAGGTAAAAATAATGGATGAATTTATGCCTGTAATCTAAAGTTCTGCCACTCTGACAGATAATGTACACTTATATAAGTTTAATTGAGTACATTCAACACTATAACTCAGTTGTCCAGTCTCAGTCACTGCAGGTATGAGTCTCTTACTTTCACAGCAATGTTATCAAGTAGTAATGGTATTAGTGAAGATCTGATCAACACTTCTACTCGTAACGATACTAGAGGGAATACTAGAGGGCTTTTATTTTGAAATGGTTCCTCAAACAGCTGTTAACAATTTTACAGATGTTTAAGCAGCAGAATATATTATTGTGTGGAAGCAATTCATCAAATATAGTAACTAGATTTGCCTAACAGGCTGTGGTGATAATGCAAACTGATAGTAGGTTGGTAATTTGACCAGTAAGTATTCATTTGGGTAAAAATTAAACTTACCTCAAGGAGTTTCTTCAAGTTTCAATAGACGCAGAAAGCAGCTATTTACCTGCTAAGCAAAAGTTGCACTGCAGAAAATATTGTGATCTCCTTTGTCATGTGTGAATGTATACTGGGCCTTGGATTTCTGTTTCTACACAGGCAGTGCATGTCGTGTCCTGACAGGTCTTTTAAGATTCCCAGAGGAAAAGGACTTTAAAAGTTGTCTCTTTAATAAAGCTATTGATTTGACGAACTACAACTAAATGCAGGTATCACGTGTGTATATGTATTTTATATTCTAAATACACCGTTTTGTGTTATTTCTGTTTCTCATTGACACTGGTAATAACTACAAAGTGAAGTCAGAGGGACGGGCCATTATAATCTCCACTCTACCTTGAAATTAGTAGGAGTTTCTCTCCTGCATTTACTAGTAGTTTGCAGATGCCTTTCCAAATAGAAAAAAAAAAGAAGAAATAGAGAACACTCCTCCGACAACTGCTATCCGAGGGTACGAGTGTAAAAACCTCCATAACATCTGGATGTGGGTTCAAATAAATGGATTCAGGATTCACTTGAGATCCGACTAATGGGCACTTTGCTGCCTTTAGCTGACTTCCTACTTTCTCATGGCTGATGCGCAGCCTTTTTAAGCTGAACTGAGACGACTAATGCTAGGCCAGAGGTGACATCTGTACCAAAACCGCTTTTCACTCCGTTCTGACCTTTATGAACTCCCCCTCTCTCTCTGAAGAGCCGAACTATAAACGTCTCATTTGAGTGAGTATAACATTTCTTTTGGCTAACCACCTAACCTCAGCCCCACTTCCTTCCATGTGGTCAACAAGAGATAACAGGGCAAGCGACCTCCTAAAAGCTCTCCGGTCAGCAGGTAGGAAGGAATATATATTTAAAAGGGATTCTCTGCTAAGCTACAGCGCTGAAGTTATCTTCGCGGTGACCGAGTTGCCTATGCACTTCAGACTCATGTTCCATTACACGCTCCAGCTCCCACATTCAACTTTAATTGAAGAAACTCTCTCTACTGTCAGCAAAGACAATAAGTAACAGCACGAAAAAAAGGTCAGATCCTATATATATATTTTTGTCTTAGTTTAACAAATAGGCTTACCAGACCCATTTATCAAGATAATATAGAGAAGAACATGGAGAGGTAGAGTCCATACTTTGCTTTGCTGTCACCTTAAAAGTCTATAGATGTACATTGTAATAGAATTGGTTCAGTGGCTCTAACTGGATTTACTGGTGCAGCTTCTCCAAAAAGAAATAACAATACATCATCAAGAAGCCCAAAAAAAAATAATGCCATCTTGCAGAAAATGGAGGAGGGGGGGGGTGGCGATTAAGGCAAATTTAATTTGGCAAGAATGTTTGTGTTTCAGCTTAAAGAGAGATAAAGACTCTGCTTTTCAAGGCAGAAGGCTGAACAGAGCCAGCGCCGATTCTCAAATCAGTGTGTTTTGTTTCTACAGCCGAAGAACTGGCTCACCATCAGGAAAAGTGATTCCAGAAAAGCACCGACACTTTGACGATGTAGAACCAGGAGTCACTGGTATCAGGGGCGGGAGGGGTGCTTATTGACGAAACAGATGAAGTGAAGCTTGTGACTGCCATTAAAAAGAGTGTAGTTCAGCCATTTTTAATTCAATATGATCAACTAGAACTGGATTAACCCACAAGGACCCAGTGTCACATTTGTGTCAGTTCCCAAATACATTTTTCTCTATATTTAACCATGTTTAAGTGATTTATCTCCATTTATTGTAACATTATCTTCCGTATTTTGTGTTTTTTCAATGAAAATCAGGTATTTTTCTACATTTAATTTACTACTCGTGCAGATGTTCAAAAAAGCTCAGGTTAAAGTTAAGGGTTATTATATCAGAAACAGAGAAAACTGATGAAAAAGTGACATTTTCAACAAAATATCATTAACTGAGCATAAAACAAGTGTGTCCATCCACTGTCATTGATCCAACTCCATGGGTTTTATTGGTGAACCAATGTTGTAGAAGATGACGGCGTTTCCAGGGTAACTACGGAGCCTCTGAACATCCAAATGCGTCATGTCTGATGGCCATAAAAAGATGACAAACTGTATTTTACACCAATTATTTCCATGGATTAGCGGATCAACTGGGTTTAAACAGTTTATATCAGTAGATGATTTTGGTAGATGGTGGATGTTTGGGTCTTTATGGGTTAAATGAAATCTAAGCAGCTATGGTTTGTGGAGGAGTGGTCACCTCGCACTTTGGTTCTAAATAAAGAGTGAACCAGTTGTGTTTTGAGGTATAAAAATCCAGCAGCAACATAAAAAAGATGATGTTCAACATTGGCATTTCCGGGACACATATACAGTGATTTAATGACACGGCTCTATGTTTTTGTATTTTTTTAGCTTGTGGAAAAAGCAGATTAGTTCCCAGAAGGCTTTTAAAACCATCTCTGACCTTTTACTATCACCAACCCAAAGCTAGATTATTTAATAGTGATGGAAAAGAAGTATGTGGGATAATATATGTACCTAAAGCTGCTATAGTTTCTCTGGCATTCAGCTCCCAAAATCAATTGCATGGGAGAAAAGGTCTATTTAAGCAGTTTAAAAATAAAATTAAATTTAAAAAATAAATGAAAATGCCCCTGAATTTTGCTACTATTTATTACACTTATATAACATGGCCTCTACCAACACCTTCAAATGACATTATGAAGCCTGCTTTACTCAGTCCAGATCATTTAATAGAAACATTCTGAATTTGCATTTTCTATTTTTTTTTTTTTTGTGACATTTCAAATACGTTCTTCGGAGTTCCTTGACAATTTCATGGAAATAAGGGTGTTGTTTTTGGTGACTTATTCAGTATTAACCTGTGGCTTTTCCTGTGAAGTATCAGGGTGCAGCTTTTTCAGAAAGCAGCCATGAAACAGTGTGGTGTATTTATTGTAGTGTACTGCATTGTATTGTAGTGTACTGTAGTGTGGTGTAGAATAGTGAAGTGTACTGTAGTGTGTTGTACAGAAGTGTATTGTATTGTAGTGTAGTGTATTATAGTGAAGTGTTGTGTAGTGTACTGTAATGTAGTGTAGTGTGGTGTGGTGTGGTGTGTTGTACCAAAGTGCAGTGTATTGCACTGTAGTGAAGTGTAGTGTATTGTACTGTAGTGTAGTGCAATTTATTGGAGTGTTGGGTTGTATATTGTAGTGTATTGTAGTGTTATGTATTGTATTGTAGAGTTGTGTAGTGTATTGTAGCATTGTGTAGTGTGTTGTAGTGTTGTACTGTGTATTGTAGGGTTGTGTAGTGTCTTGTAGTGTTGTGTAATGTATTATAGGGTTGTGTAGTGTGTTGTAGTATAGTGTATTGTAGTGAGTGATGAGCCAGTGCTGCAGGGAGGAAGATGTGAGACATTGTGGCTCTTGAACCCCATCCCCCAATACTTCTTAAGTTTCTGATAATTGAAAGCTTGTGTGTCTTTGCATGCAGTACATCATCATCATCATCATCATCATAAGGATTATTATTATTATTATTATTATTGTTTTCTTTTTGTGTCCTTAAGTGA
>JAPQRQ010000012.1:18299659-18314941 GCA_037367365.1 Apogon talboti
AAGATGCTAATTTATTAGATTGTAGGGAAATGAACTGAGTATATTTACAGACCATCATATACATTGTAAAGCACTTTATGAAGCCTTTCTGTAAAAAGTGCTATATAAATAAACTTTATTATTATTATTCTTATTATTATTATTATTATTATTATTATTATTATTATTATTATTATATTAATGTGACCACTAGAGGGAGTAGTGAGTCACTCCTTCAGCTTCTGTCAGATGCCACAATTTTAGAATGTGACGAAATGGGATGAGAACCACCAGGAAACAAATTTTAGAGTCAAAGAAAGTGACAAAGTGATAAAAGCTAGAAGTGTGGTTCTTTTCACAGCTCGAAATGAAAAGAATGGAGTTTGATGCTGATCACAGTGTTTCTTCTACATGATTGAGTTTGATCATGAGTTCTATGAAGATATATAGCTATAATTTGATGTTATTATCTTTAACTAAGCTATGACAGTGCTGTCCTTGTATGAATGATTCCAGACAGATCTTTACTGCACCTACTGACTACACAATCCAAACAGAAAACAAAGGTGATTAGTGGTTTTACTGTCACTGTTATCTGTCTAAAATAGAGATACAATGTAAACTATCAGCTGACGCAACGTGTGACGATTAATATATGCAATGTTATTTTAACACGCTATGAGTTTTTGATAGAAGAAAAGATTCGGTACCGTAATACAGATGTGTGCAAACAACTCTATTTATTTTTATTCAATGAGTGATTCAGTCTCCAAATACATAGCATTGATTTGTTTGTGGTTCTGATTTTGAAGTGTGCTCTGATATGAGACTTTCCCCTTGCTGCTGAGAGTTTGGAATATCAATACTACATATAACAGCATTTAACATATTATTGATGTATGTATTATGATTATTCATCCACAATTGACTTTAATAAATATATTAATATACACGCTATCACCATCAAACCATGGTTCTCTTAGATTAGGTTAGATTACCATTCACTCCAAAAATATGTATGTGAAAAAATACTGGAATTGCAAAACAAAACCAAATGCATAAATGTAAGAAATAATGCACCATTGTTATGTTTAAAATGTGATAATGCCACAGTTATGGTTAGGCTTATGCACAAAGGCAATATGGTTAGGGTTAAAACATCACTGTAAGGGTTAAAATAAGTTATACAGGAGCTTAGTTTATTTTGTTTTTCATTTAGCAGTGGTAACTTCTGTCATAGAGATTCCATGAACTGATGGGTCTCCCTCCTAAAGACAAAAGCAAAGATGTTTCATGTACTTGCTGAATAATGAATGAAGTAATGAAGTGCCCCTAAAGCCATGCAGTGCGTTTTGAAAACACTTGTGCGCCTCCTCATTGCCCAGTCTCCACTTCTTCTGATCTTGTTTTGCCTGTCTGTCACTTCATGAGCTTTTGATCGCTGCCTCTCAAGCGGCACGGCCCTGAAAATAGATCAGCAAAAGCCAAAATCCAAAATCCACACCTTGACTCAAGGATTATGATGATGGGAATTTAATTGCATCTTAGAAATCCCATTCCCAAGGAGCAGATAATTCGATTTTATTTATTTATTTTTTGCTTTTATTATGATGCTGTAGCAAAAACAGAGTGAGAGGGAAGTCCCATGAAAATGTCTGAGATGACCAAGAGGGATATGTGAAAACAAGGAGATGAGATATATATAAGTGCATTTCAGAGCGATGTGTTGTTGTGTTTGACTCACCGGCCTCAGGCAGTTTGTGCTGTTTTTCTCAAGTGTGTTGTTGATCCCCTATTTTTGACTCGGGGCTGTAGAGGATCGTTAACATGTGTGAATTTAAGATGAAAATAATGAGCATTGAGTTAAAAGCAGCAGGAGGTGCAATCATTTATCTTTCATTAGTCTCTGGTTTTATCTTCTATGGGTGTAGCAAAACCTTATTATGCTTTGGTGTCAATGCTCTGCTCCTGTCATTAACATTTCAGCCCTTTAACAGGCTAACAATCAGTAATATGAACAATATTGAACACAGACAACAACATATAGACATGAACTGATATATTTACAGCTAATATGATGAATTTCACAGCCACAGGAACTGAAATGGTTTATTCTCTGTGTAAATACAAAGCAGATTTCATAGCCACCAATTTAGTAGTTACAGAAGCTGAGACATTTGCCTACGGTGGTTGTGCACTGAGCGTTAAAGCACTGATACTTTTGAGAGTAATCTTATTATTAGATTGCGATTGCCTTTGTGTATGAATGGGAATAGGGGTATATCTTGCTTTATTAAATGCCTTGTTATGAATTTAGCTGAGGGAAAATTGTTATGTTGTGGTGTAGTGAGTATACCAAATGCTAAGTGGAATCACAGGGTTTCCCCACTATAGAATTTTTGTTGATGTTGATTTATAGTTTGTTTCTAGTTTATACATAAGCTTCTACAGCATAGGATTTGATTCATAGTTGTGTACCAGATCGGCGACTGCTATGACCATGTTAAATGTTCATATAGTATAGCCCGGTTTTGTAAATTATCTTTGTCACAGCTGTTGTTTTCATGGATGAGGCTACACACTTACTCATAGTACTGGCTTTAGATCATAGACTGTATATAAAAAGTGGACAAACCCTCCATGATGTCATTAGTTTATAAGCTGCAATATTTTAGCATTCAGATACATGTCCGTCACTGTGTTCGTTTTGTAGAAATTGAAAACCACCAACCACATTGACTAATAGTATAATAATAATAATAATAATAAGAAGAAGAATAAATACCATCCAGTATTTGAATTTGCTTAATAATTGTTAACACATACAGTTGTGTTTTAAACTGAGGTGAAATATACAAACCAATTACTGCGACCTGAGCTAATTACCAGGCTAGCTCGCAGACCTTATAATTCATTCATTCTTTCATTCATTCATTCATTTTCTGAACCACTTAGTTCTCAAGAGGGTCTATGGGCTGCCTATGAGTGAAAGTGGGAGTACACCCTGGATGCATCACCAGTTCATCACAGACAAACACTCACTCCCACACTCACACCTACGAACACTATACATTAACTGTTAATCTATGTTGTGGTGTAAAATATCGCAAAGTGGCGTTAAGTGTTGTATGTAGTGTTTAGCGGCTGTTAAACTATTTATTTACTATTTGTGGGAAGAGGGGCCGTGGGCCGGTTCAATTTCATTGATGGACCGGTTCTGGCCCGCAAGCCACCTGTTGAATTTCCCTGGATTTTTTTGGGATTGTGGGATGAAGTCAGAGAAAACCTTTACAGACGTGAGGAAAACATGCAGCCATACAGTATATAATCTAATATGAATTAATGCTAACATCAGCTAATGCGGCTCAGTAAAACCAGTAATCTCAACAACTGCAAGAATGGCAGAGCTACCTGTCATGGAGAAAGTAATAAAGAAAATGTATGTAATAATCAAGAGCTCCTCTGACGGGGGAAACAAACAACAGAACCGTTTTTGTACCAGGCTCCATACATGTTTATTTGTGGTTCAGGTCTATGTGGATTGACTCGCTCATGGAGGCAGCCTCAGTTCACTGCACAGTTTGACACTTCTGCATTGGCTTCACTTTTCATCCCTGGAGGTTGCTGCTTGAGTTACATCTGATGACTTTATGTCTAAAATACCAGCACGTTTTCCTCATAGTTTAATGTATAGCAGTTTCCCCGATCTGATATGGGATTTTCAGCACATACAGTACAGTTCATGATTTCAGCATACCACACACGTCACTGGAGATTCAGCACAGTCACTTTAAGTACTATTTGGCAGCATATTGAACTAGGCTTGATATTGTTGAAGCAGAATTGAATGGAGTGCAGCTGCAGACAGAGGCCATGGCTGAGCTGTAGTCAGACACGGAGCACACAAAACAACAGTCAAACACACATTGGCCACTGGCTTTAGTGAGTTTTTATTTGTTAGCTTACAGGTTAATGGCAGTCAACAAGATCAGTATTGGGCAATACCAGTCATTTCACAACCTAAATAATATTAATTGGCAAAATAAACATCCAATTCTCCTCAAACATAAAGCTATATGATAGATTATGACCTTCTAAATGTCTACATGTAGCCCATTTGTGCAGTGTATTTGTCAGTTTTATTCAGTGGTAAGAAATGCTATTGTAATCTGTCATTCTGTAGCATTTGTCTGAGGCTGACCCAGAGAACAATCCTCACCCCAGCTTTAGAACAGCTAATAATTACTGAGGCAGGGATACAAATTGCTGCACACACGGAAATTACAGGAATAAGCTTTGATGTCTGAATCAGACATCACTGCAATTTACACACCATTTACACCTGTGAATGTGTTTTTTATGCCTTGGTGATAATGCGACTGATGCAGAGTTGTTTCATTCAAACAGATGTGCATAAACATTATTTTGGTTATGCGAGGATTTTGTTTTGCCTTCGCTTTCCAGCAGCCGTCGGTTTGTGCATGCAGATTGAATTTGGAAAAACTGCTAAACTAAAAATGCATCATATTATGTGAAACACTTGAACTTTCTAGTGTTGTCCAATAAATTGTTGTATTTTGCACTGAAATGGAAAACAGAAGCAAGCACAGACACTGGGAGAGAGTGGAGCTTAAAATATCGCCTTGTGAAATCATGTTGATAATTAACAAACGATAAAAATGTTGCAATGAAGTTAGCCAATCAATCACACACACACACACATAAAATATATATATATATATATAAAATATAAATTATTATTATTATTATTATTATTATTATATGAAATTCGTGTCTCCACATCAAATATTGTGATCAGTCATCTTTTTTTTTTTATAACTTTTTTTTTATAACTTTATGACTGGGTATTAGTAGGAAGTGTGATGCAATACATGTTCTGAAATATGATTCAGTGTTGAAATGATCCTTAAATTCTTGGTAAATATCAAGGTAGCAACATATTGGTTGTCTAGATCCAGGAATCTATGACAAATCAGTCCGTACACTGATTTTTATGTGGAGGATTTGGGTTCTTTGTCCACATAGATCCCTCATCTCTTCTTCAGTGCCTTTCTGCTGCTCCTTCACAGCAGCAACATCAAGTAACACTAGCATCTGTTAGCAAAGAAATGAAGTAAACTAAAATCAACACATGACCAGATCCCAGCTCAACACAGACACCAGCACAAATTTCATGTAAGCACACGAGCTTGTGCAATTTTTACCTATACTGAGCCTTTAAAGCGGATGTAAACATGTAGGAGTAAAGTTCAGTCTCTAAAAAACACTACCTGTGCTTTTCCAGTCATAGCACACAGTTTTTCTTTTATTCTCCCAGACTGAGAGTTAAATTCCATTTGCTTTTGCAGCCAGACTGCTGTGTCCCACTTTGCATGAGATTTAAATGAGTTTTGTCGCGCCGCTGTAATGATATCAGACAACCAACATATCTAAGGGAAAAACAAACCTGCCCGTCTGTGTGGAATGTAGACAGTGTATTTGTTTTCTGTCTGTGGATCAAAGTGTGTGGCCTCAGTAGGTGTCCTCGTCTGTGTTTACAGGTGTGGATTTCAGCTTGTTTCACGTTTTTGTGCTTAACTGACTGTAGAGACGTGTGTGTTTGCATTTCAGTGTGTTCGTGTGGGTTACACCTAGATTAGAGCCTGAGTGTGTGATAAATGAATTTATAATGATTGCACTTCTTCGTAGAACTCTTAATTATAGACAGCAGGTAGTCAGAGCGTTGGGTTTTCAATGAATCAGTGTTTTTCCTTCAGGAATTCGGTTTTTCACTGCTAATAAACTAACTTCTGGATGGTAAAGCTTTTGGTTTCCCTTGTTTCATAAAAATTAGGCATGTTTTATATCGTCTGTGTGTGAGGCTCATTAGTGTAGCCTCTGGAGAAGGTTAGGCTACAAGCAGTGTGTTTGTCCTGAGCCCAGGGGACATTTTGCATTCACACAGCACATATCAGAAGAGACGGTTGCACTTCACTTCAGTTATTTTGCCAGGACAGGTTTCTTGTTAGCACTGAACAGTGGAAGGGATGTAGCTGAGTGACAGAATTGAAAATTACCCCTGTCTCGACATGTTAAAGTAGATTCTCAGAAACTGCATCGCTTCCTTTTTCTTCCCCCTTTAGTGTAAAATGTGATTTTTTATCATAATTACTCAGCAATGTCAGAGAGGCCTGGAGAAGTGTTAATGAAATATTAATGTAAGGTAGAGAACTTAGCGTCTCACACGCTAATTCTTCCCTTTCTCTCCACATAGATGGTCCTTAATGGATGCAGATTATGTCTTGTTTCCTCACTGCACACTGCACATGAATGTTAACTGTTTTTATGCATCTTCTGCTTCATTTTAGGGAACAAGTGATTTCTGCGTGGCCCCTGACAAGTACCTCATGAGCCAGACAAAGGGTGCCATCGGTGCTGGTAAGCCTCATTATGAATAATGCTGTAGGGGTGTAAAGATCACTAAAATATTAAGCTTCGGATGAGTCACATGTTGTGCTCCTGTTCAGGCTGGGTATCAGACTCCATTGTGCTTAATCTTCTTGTACTAATAACTAATTAACTGTCCAACGTAATGTTATGTGAAAATGTTTCCCATTATTTACCTTAATGAAGCAGTTTAATATGAAGCCTGGCCAAGAAAAACAACTAAGGAAATATTTCTTAAACAACCATCAGTTTGCTAGGGACCATAAAGATTGAACTGTGCTTTTATGGAAAAAGGTCATGTGGTCTGATGAGTCCAGATTGACCCTGTTCCAGAGTGATAGATGCATCAGGGTGAGATGAAAGGAGGATGACCCATCATGCCTTGTACCTACAGTACAAGCCTGTGGGGGCAGTTTTATGATCTGGGGTGGCTTTAGGTGGTCGAGTCTAGGATCAACAGCATTATGTGTCCAAAAAATAATGAAAATAAATGATATGACATCGCATAAGCTTATCAAAGCTAAAGTTGGTCCAACAGAATAGCAATTTCTGGCCAGGTTGCATATTCGCGACCACATTTTTCTAACAAGCCAAAGCTATGTTTACACTGTTTGTAAAAAAAATGTAAAAGATCTTCACCATGTTTTTCCCAGCCTTTGGCGAAGCAAGTGGTAACAGACTCCAAAGAATCACTATAAACTGACTTAGATACAAACAGTAGCCCAACAGAAGTAAGGCTGAAAACAATCCAATTTTTACATTGGTGCTCCGCCCATTTAAGATTCACACAGTATTAGTGGATTGCTGATATTCCCAGTATAAAAAAAAAAAACTTTTTGTGGTGTGAGTGTATGCTAGCAGGCTGATCTCACAGTTTACATTTGTGCTGGGTGTTATGACTTTTTTTCTTTTGTACATCTTTGCTTTCTTTAAAACTAAACCTTGACTTTCTATAGTGCATGTCTAATGTAAGGACTATATAACACAGCAATTGTTTGTAGTGGAAATATGTCAGAGTGAAACAGACAACTTAAGTTAAACCACATGACTTAGTTGTATATACAGAAAAAAATGTGCCATAATGTACAGTATAATGTAATTTTCCTTTTTAAAGCCGTAATTCCTTTTAGGTAAGAACATTGATATTTACTAATGTTTGACCCGTTTGTGTTTTTTCTAGATATTCTTCATTACTATCTTTACTGCAACCAGACTCTCTCCAACCCCTTCCAGCAGGTACTACATAAAACTTCATGTTGCATTGTCCGTGTAAGATTTTATGATGCTTCTTGAACTCTTTCTGACTCTTGAAGCGACCCACAGTAAACCTATTTTTCTGCCCCTCAAGCTTCATCTTTGTCAAACTCGTACTCTCGCAACAGTCCCGTCTCTCTGATTTACATCCCGACCGACTTCACCTTTCAACAGTGCGGTCGCCCATTTCTTCTCTGTGTGCTTGAGTCGCTCATTCTTTGGCAGGTGTCAAGCAAACACAATGGATTGGTGCGAATTGGCGAAGACAGGGGCTCTAAAAAAAAAAAAAAAAAAAAAAAATGTAGATTAGACGAAGCAATTCAGCGAATCTTCTTAGTCTTTACAGAAGAGTTGAGATTTTGGGTGACATCGCTAACGTCAGTCTGCAGTGAAGTGAATTTCTGTGAGCCCAGGCCCAGCGGAGCTCAGATCTTATTATCTAGCTCTTGTGGACATGCCCTAAGGATAACAAGAGCACAGCCACAGAGGGCAGACAACTGTCACCCCGCCTGGTAAACAAAGTCAGCGTTTTGCTCTACCACACAGATACCCAACAGGTGCAAAGTTCACAAGCAAGCCGGCAGAAACTGGAATCCACACACACGAGCTCCCGCCCTCCTATTCCTGCTTTTCATGTCTCTGTCTCATACACCCTCATGTATTCTCAGCCTGAACCGCAGCTCTACCCTCTGCGCCCTTGCGTTTCATTGCTCTGAGCATCGCTCTTGCCTCGACTCGGCTTCTTTTTTCTATTCTTATCATTTTCATCTCTCCAGCCTTTCCTTCTGTACTCTCCCATCTGCCTTCATTGTCCTATTTTACAGTTTTTTGGCCCAGAACAAGCTTACCCAAGCCGAAGTAAAAAAAAAAAACAAAAAAAAAATATATCTGATCATGCTATTATACTCTGCAATAGAGGACACTTAGACCAGGGTTTGTCATGCCACGGTTGCAGATCCAGAAAACATGTCACATCAAAGAGAAGCAATTACATTTATGGATAGTTGAGGTAATTGACCATGTCCTGTTTCAATTTAACATTGTGCCACAGGCCAGGGGCTTCCCAGACCCTTTCCTTGTTAGGTTGGCTGACTGTGAAGATACAATTTTACTTTGCAGATATGACAGATTAATTCTTTTATGTTAAGGGCTTGGATATTAATTTAAAAAGAAGCACAAGGCAGAAAGGTCTGTCTTTCAGGTAAGCTTTAATTATCTATATAGTTTCTGCAATGTGAGGTCTTCTTTTGCCCTCTGTTGGCGATAACGGAAACTACAAGCCCACAAGAAGAGAACCAGACCATCGGATGTTATTTTAACCCATAGAGGTCCAGTGCTACTTTTATGTTAGTTCCCAAATTAATTTTTGTCTGTATTTAACCTATCTTAAGTGATTTCTCAGCATTTATCATAATATTATCCTCTCCGTTTTGTATTATTTTCAGTAATAATCAGGTATTTTCCTTTATTTCTTTTATTGATCATGTACTTTAATCATCATGCTGAGATTAGATTTGAGGGTTATCATACCAAAGACAGAGAAAACTTGAGAAAAAGTGACTTTTTCAGTAAATTCTATCATAAACTGAACATAAACCAAGTGTCTCCATCCACTGTCATTGATCCAACTCCATGGGTTTTACTGGTGAATCAATATTGTAGAAGATGTCAGTGTTTCCACATTCACTACGGAGCCTCTGAACGTCCAAATGGGTCATATCTGATTACAAAGAATGGAAAGATGACAAACTGCATTTTACCAGAATTATTTACATGTATTGATAGGATTAGTGTCAAAGTTATTAAACGTTTTAGATCAATAGATGCTTTTGGTTGCTGATGGGTCTTTTTGGGTTATTGTAGTGAGACTGACTTGTGTATAGTGGTTGTGGTTGCATTCTTTAAGGGGTTGATGAGTATGTTGGCTCATATCAACATTAGAGACAATATACATTTTAAGTGAATTGAAAATAAAATCTCAGTGTCAAATTTTAGCCTAAATCCAGAACCTTGCAGTAAATGCCAAATAAAGTGCAGTTCAATCATCAATACTTCAAGTTCTTCAGTTTTTACACTGAATTTTCAGGATTGTAAATGATTAATATTAGTAAATAAACATGGTTTACTCAGACAGGTCAGTGTTGATGTGTAACCAATCGTAGATCAGACAGAGGGGGCAGTCATGTTGTCCCACTACAGGTTGAGTCCCTGCCACAGTGGTTTTATTCCAGGCCTGGGTTCTTTGCTGCATGTCATTCCATCTTTCAGTTTTTCTGTCACTCTCACACTATAACTAATACAGGCAAAATTGTCAAAGTGTAATGATTTCAATTTTAAAAATTGAAAAATAAATAAATAAGTAAATAGATAAATAATTAAAAGCAGAGCAGATTGATAAGGATGTGACAAATGTCAAAGTGTGACATTTTCTGGGATTTAATATTTTATTTGACTACTTGTGATATAGGAGATAATTTTTTTTCACCTAAAATAAATACTTTTTGAATGTTATATGGAATATTTTAGAATATTATTTGTACAGATTGGCCAGTTGAACAATTCTTTACCTCGTTAAATGAGCTAATGTTAGCTCACATTCTGCCTGTCCAATCAGAGAGACTAAAGAAAGCAATTTTAAAACCTTACAAAAATTCTCAATAAGCTTACACATGGAGCCTGATGAAGCAGATTAAAGGGAATCCCATTATGACTACTGATAGATTATTTGTGAATACAGTGACCTTCAGTGACAGATGTGGCTCATATTTTCTGTAACTGCTGTGATTACAGCACATTCAGTTCTGTTTCAGTTCATTATTGCACTAGTGAGTTGGTTTTGGTCCGTGGTGGCCTATGTTGACAGCTGAACTGTGTGTCTCTGATGGCAACTAAGTGTGAAAACTGGACAATAGTTCATTTAAATCAACTTCACTGATGTGGATTGTGAGTTAAGACCACTCGTGGTTTTGCTATCAGTCAAATTGTGATTTTAACCCTGTAATGACTCAGAACAATAATCAGTGCATCCCTACTGTTTGTTTTCCTCTTCATTTGGCTGAACTTGCTTTCTTGTTTGCAGCCTCTGACCATCTTCCAGAGATCCCTCACCACCATGCAGATCCAGATCCAGGGTCTGCTGCAGTTTGCTGTGCCTCTGTTTCCTACAGCCGAGGTATAAGACACACATAATAAGTATCTTTTTCTATACATGTATATACAGTGGTGGCCAACATTATTAGTTATAATTGGCATATTTAAGAGGTTTTATCTGTTTATTTTGTTTAACTGACCATTAAAATACCCAGAAAATGAATGACATATGTACAAAGTCATCCTTATATTGTATAAACTATAGAATAGAGCCATCATAAGGAGATTTATGTCATTTTTCTACAAAAACAAACTAGGCCTGTTTCACTAGCAATGTCACATGACCGTGTTCCTTCACAGAACAAGTCAAATTCCTTGTGTATTCATTGTCAGGTGTGATTTGATTAAATTGATGGTCATTGGAGAGTCTTTGGATGCCACTGTGTGATTATATTGACTGTATAAGGCTTATCCAGCTTATTACGTAAATTAAAAAAAAAGTTAAAAGTGGATAAAAACAGTAGGATTCACTCCATCTGATATTTGTTGTGCTCAGATCAACCATCTGTGTGTTTCATGAAAATTCTGAAATGAAATCATGTTTTAGAGGCAAAAAAAAAGTCAATATTTTCAGATCTGTCATGTGGTCTAATAATTTGGCCACTGCTGTGCACAGACGATTTCCAAAAGATTCATTAGCGCAGTTCTCTCTGAAACGTGGTCATCGATGGTTGTTGACCTCTCCACAGGGAGACCTACAGGGTATCCAGCATTTGCTCAACTCGTCGGAGGCCAGCTTGCACCAGCTGACCGCCCTGCTGGACTGCAGGGGGCTCAACAAGGTTTGTTCATCGCATCCTAATTGGCCTCACAGCAGCACAACTAGGTCAGCATGAGAGTATTTGCTCAAGTGGGATTTCAGTAGGAAACAGAAAGTGGAACTAGGAAGAGAGCAGGATGAGACACAACGGAAAAGCTTTTAAAATTAAACATGAGCTTTGCCAAAGTAATGCGTGTATGCGATGGAGAGTTTACTGCCTTTTCTGACTTGTGCAGTGCTGCTCGTGACTGCAGTGTAGTTTAACCCTTTAACAGCTGCAATCTCTCCGGCGCTGCATTTTGCACTTTACAGCATTCAAATAACTGTAACTCCTGAACCTTTTCCGACACTATACAACACTTTACGGCAGCACTGTGGGACTGTATTACAAATAGAATGGAACTGTTTCAGAGACTTCCACACAGGCAAAAAAAAACCGTCTGGAAATAACAAAAAATATAAAGCCATAATATGGATACTGAATGTTCAAGACCAAAAAGCATGTTTGAGCAGATGTAAAATAGCTGAAAGTTTATTTTTGCAATCTCAAAAAGTTTCGTTATGGACATTTACACTTGTTTCTGATAATAAATATGCTAAAAACTTCAAGTCTGTTTTTTTTCTTTTTTACTAAAACACACTGTTTTAAGCATTTATTATTTAGAATAATGATAATTAATGGCCAGATATTGAACGTGAAGTTCTTCCTGAAAACAAAGGTGCAAAAGAATGAGCAAAAAAGACATTTTCTGACACTTTTATTGCAAAGAAAACATGCAGACACGTAGGCGGCCTGTTATAATGGCGGTCTTAAAAGGGTTAAATGAATAATGTTGAATGTTTCAGTGAATACGCACGTCACAAATGAAGTAGACATCCTCCAGGAGTGAGGGAACTACAGCGAGGCTCTAAGTGCTCTTGTCTTTGTTTCAATGCGTCTGCTGTGAATTCTGATGTTCATTGTTCGGGCTTATACAATATGTATGACCTCTTTAGGACTACCTGGATGCAATGGTGGGGGTGTGCTACGACGGTGTGGAGGGCGTGCTCTACCTCTGCCTTTTCTCCATCCTGGCAGCCTGTGCCTTCACTGTCATGCTGTGTGCCATTCCCAGGGCTTGGAGACAAATTGCCTGCAGGTCGGTTCGTTCTCTGCTTGTCTGCCTGCATGAGCGCCCTCATTTTCTAATTCTATGCAGCATCACGTACAGTAAGAGCCAAACAGTGCATGTGTGTGAAGATTTTCTTCACTTGTGCCAGGCCACTTACTTTTTTGTTTTTTTTTCCTTCAAGTATAAATCACAGTTTTCAGCTGCAAATACATTTAACTACAGATGATGATGATGATGATGATGATGATGATTGTTATTTTTATTATGTTGTCGTTATGGTTGGTTTATATTTTCCATTTCATTGTTTTGCAGTCTGTTATATTTTCATTATTCTTCATTTTTGTTTCATTATCATTTAATTTTTTTATCATTATTTAGTTGTTCTTTAAAGTTAAGTTAGTCTTTATGTTCATGCTTTACAACTTTTATATAATTCTTTTGAGTTATTATCCATTATCGTTCACTATCATTTTGTTAATCTTCATTATGGTTATTAATCAGTCATTCATTATGTAACTATTTTTCATCATTACTTAGTTGTTTTTTATCATTATTTCATTGCACTCCATTTTTATTTGGTTATTCTCCATTACTATTGAGACGTTCTTCAATATGATGTATTTATTTTTAACATTAGTATCCATGCACCCATTCCTACATTCATCCATGCATTGTGACATTAAATTATTCATTTACATGTTCAATACATTACAAAATACAGAGCTTATGGTTTTCTTTTAATTCCGTACACTTCTGTAAATCATAATTTATCTCGCTGCAAACTTTTAGACACTCAGTATTGTCTCAGAGAGGTGATCCATCACAGTGAACGATTTATCATCCCTTCTCTCTGGACAGTTACATTATTATGTTCATGTTGGAATGCAGTCGCCAGCAGGGACTTTTTTATTAACTTCTCTTCTTGGCGCAACCAAGGATGTTCTGACAACTACAGAAAGATGTGAAAATGAGCTGCTACAAAGCCTCCTGTTAAATGCAGAACATCACAAGGCTCATATTTGCTTCTTCACAAGGTTCTAGGTCGCTTCTTGTTTGCGCTCTCAGTTTGATTTTCTGGCAACACTAACATGAGAAAATGTAGAGTTTGTTTTTACAACGACTTCACTTTGTCAAAAAAAAGTATGTAAATGTTTACTGTGATGGATCACCTGTGCCAGAACCTTTCAAGTCTAAAGCTGATGATAAATCTGGGTCGTTAATCTAAAAATGTACAGTTTGCTCTAGGATGTGAATTAGTATAATAAGATTAATAGGAAAAAAATGCACCCAAACCGAAAGAGCGAGGTTCCAAACCACGCCTCCAGATACACTCCGCTGACGTTGTGTTCTGCTCGCAGGGAAAGAGATTACGACGACATCGATGAGGAAGATCCTTTCAACCCCAGGGCCCGGAGGATAGGCTCTCAGAACCCGAACCACACCAACATGCACAGCTTCTGTAGCTACAGCAGCAGCATGGGCAGCCAGAACAGCCTCCACCCGCCCGCCCCGGCCGTGTCCAACGCCCCCATGTCTGAGTACATGTGAGTACGGCCACGAGCAAAATCTGGATCTGTCTTTTCCACAGGGGCCGACTTTCGCTTATTTTTAACAAAAATTTAATTTGGTTTTCAGGAACCAGACGGCCCTGTTCGGAGGAAACCCGCGGTACGAGAACGTTCCTCTGATTGGCCGAGGCTCGCCTCCTCCCTCGGTGCGTTGGGTCCCAGAGGCCAAGTCCTTCCTCTGATTTCACTTTCCTTCTGAGCTAAACAGGCGACTCTGGCAATGAGAGCACATTTTAGAATAATTAACTTCTCATTATTATCACTTTATTCTCTCAAAATGTTATCATTGCTTATTAGTTCTGTTTGGAAGCAGCAGAGTACAGAAGCCCATTTCAGCCACTGTGATGTAAAAGTGTCCTGTAGGTCGGAGTAATCATATAAAACAAAACTTCCTGAAAATGCCAAAATTATGTAGTTTTGATAGAGATCATTATTTTTGGGGGAAAAAGTTTATATCAAGTTACTCATCATAACTTATTGTCTCAAAATAGAGTCTTTGTCATAATTACTATGTATTATCAAAAAAATTATGCAATACCTCAAAATAATGAAATTATTTCTCAAAATGAGGAGACAATTTCAAAATATTGGAGTAGTATCTCAACATAACAAGATAATTTCTCAAACTAAAGAAATTGTCTCACAAAATAATGACTCAGGACTATTATTTATTTTGTGATACTAAGTTTTTGTCACAATTTAATGAATCTGTCTGGCAAAATAATTATCTAGGATCAAAATAAAGAGATAATTTCGCAAAATAAGTACATTTTTCCCAAAATAAAGAGTTGATATCTCAAAATAAAATGGCAGTTTCCTAAAAAATAATGATTTATCATCTCAAGATAATGACAGTCTGTCTCAAAATAATTAGACACTTTCTCAAAACAATCAAATTTTCTCTACAAAGAAATGACTAAGGATCTCAAAATAATAACTATATTTCTCATAATAATGAAATTCTTTCTCAAAATAAGAATTTATGTATTATATTTATCTCAATATAACATTA
>JAPQRQ010000012.1:18332016-18346156 GCA_037367365.1 Apogon talboti
CTGTGTCAGCCCTGCGATGAACTGGCGACTTGTCCAGGGTGTACCCCGCCTTCGCCCTTAAGTAGCTGGGATAGGCTTCAAGCGACCCTAGTGAGGATTAAGCGGGTTCAGAAAATGGATGGATATTACTGTATTTTTAAAAAATTAAAGCTAAGTTTCTTCTATATTGCAGCAAAACAGATAAAATCTGATTCACCTTTAAATGTCGTTCTTAGTTTTCTACTAAAGACTACTGTCGTGTGTGTCAGTGCATTACCGCTAAACTGGAGGCGGCACTTTATCTACACTCTTGTTAACCTGTTTATTCATGGATGTATTGATTCATAGCAGGGACTTTTGTACGGACTGTGGAGGAAGTGACTGCCAAGGATGGGTCACTGACACTGAGAACCACTCAGAGATCAGTCATTTCAGCTTTATAGGTGATAATAAGTAAGCTGTATTTGCAGTGAGGGTAATCCTGCAATTATGTTCTTATTAATGTAAATATTAGTGGTATAGGGGAATGGCTTTTATGCAAGGCAATTTATATGTCCCAGGTGTGAAGTTATTTTAGAGGCAAAGGGTTGAAAGACAATGTAAATCTTGTTTGAAAACAAAAGACAAAGTTACAAAGCTCACAATTCAGATGCAGGGAGTACAAGAATAATGCTGTAGGACAGATAAAAATGTTTAAAAGTCATTAAAATCAGCTTTTAAAGTTCAATAATTTCACCACTAATTCTAGAAATATGCTTTAAAAAGTCAGGTGCACTTTCTCGGCTTATCATTGGTTCTTCAGAGGTCTTACCTGGATGTTTATTGAGCTAAATTAATTCATCAGAATTTCTTTGTTTGAGTCACTAAATGGCTCTAGCTTAGGTCATGTATAGACCATAATTAATTTATCAATATCATATACTGTATTTTCAAACTATGCATAGATAACATGTTAAAAAAAACATCAGATTTTACACTTTTTTTTCTCTCTCATAAATTCATTTATTCTCAGATGAAGCAAATGTAAAATTGTGACTTAAAATGAACCAGATGAAACCTAACTTCTCCTGAGTCACACTGATGCTATAGAAACACTAAATAACTTAGTAAAGATCAAGTACCAAGGGAAATTTAATTCTCTTTCAGAATGGTAGTGGACGGTGCCAGACCTTCCTGTAATGCCAGCAAAGAACCAACCGAGCATGGAACTATTATCACCCAGATGAAGGGTGATAATAGTGAGAATCGCTTTAATGTCTATTTAATGGCTTAATTAGGAGTGCACTGGAGGCAGCTTTGGACAGTACATCCCATCTTAAGAGTAAAAGACCTATAGAGGTGATAGTATACATCCTTAAGAGGCTAATGCTATCTTTAGCTGTCGGAGATAAAGATGTTTGCTGAACCTCGTGAATGAGACACCTGATAGGACCCTTTTATCTCACTACTGTTTTTACTCAGCTTACAGCAGACTGGTGTGGGCTTGGGGGCAATACATACACGTGGTTGAGGTTTGATCCGGGCAATTAAACCAGATCGAATTAAGCTTGACTTCACAGAATATGCTTATTGCCTAATTCTGTGTCAATGTTACCCTTATGTTTCTACATCATAGCTTTAGGTAAGAACAGAACCGATATCAGAGATACTTGTGGATTTTCATATGCATGTAGATGTGAGTGTTTACGCCCGGCTCAACATGTCTTCTTTAGCTCTCAAAGTTGTTAAGCATGTCTTGTGCAGAGCTGGTCTGACAGTAGCACCCAGTGGGGAATGCTTTATAGTGAGGCCTTGTCTCCATGGAGACACCTAGACAAGGTCAGGGCCATTGTTTGTTTTTGTGTTTTTTTTTTTTTTTCTTTCGTGTTCCTCAGTAGTACAGTCCTCCATGTGGGAGAGTAAGAACTGAAAAACAGCAGGAGAACAAGGCCCCAACCACCATGGCAGTCCTTTAGGGCTGGGTTTTTTCATGGCTACAATAAATATGTTCTTTGATGCAACATTTGTGTAGCTTGATAGATGGCTGGAGGTTTGTCGCTGTGCACTTGGGGGTGGATTGCAAGCGTAGTGGCAATAAATATATCACACAAAAGCACTGATTGCAGCATTATGTGGTCAGCATCTCAGATTGGTTGTATTTTTGTGCAGATAATGAAGGGTTTTATTGTAGTAGAATGAGCAACGAAGCTTAAAACTGCTTCACCATGTGTCCTATGTGGGAAAAATGGCTTAGGGACAGGTGGATTATCATTTCTGAGAGGAGATGTCAGCTAGCATACAAACAAAAATGCATTTTTCTTGCTTTTCAGTGTGAGTCTATTTTTCTTTTGGAGTACCAAGCACCACACTTAAAGGGCTTAGAGTTGAGTTTCTGTTCCCCTCTACACAGGTCTGTCAGTGAAAGGAGATTCAAATTGCCTTCACCTTGGAGGCGGCACAGTCGGTCTGATTCAGCGAAAACAGTTCGGTCCGGAATAAAGAACAGCTTTGATTGTAAACCTGAGAACTGAAGACGTATGCTGCTCATTCAGATATTGGCTAGATCCACTCTCGAACTACATGAACATATTACAAGCTGTGTGAAAAAGTATTTAAGTAAAACTGAACATCTACTTTAATCATGTATTCAGCATTTAAATATGCAGTGTGTAATTTCTACTGCTGGGGCTTTCTTAGTAGCAACAAAACTGAAAAACAGTAGTAGATAATGTTGTGGAGTAGTGCAGCCTGACCAGAGTTGTTGTCAGTGAAGATGACTGGGCAGTTTTGTTTACAGACAAAGTAATGAATTAAAGTTTAATTCACATGACATAAAAGGGGTTATATGTAGCATTAATACTCCAAACTCTCAACTGCAGAAGGATGTCACATACCTGAACACACTGACAAAACCACCAATGAATCAGTGTGATGTATTTTTATGTACTAAGTTTACACACATCTATATTATAGTATTGTCAAATTTTTTTCTTCAAAAATCATAGCCAGTTAACCTGACAGTTGGTCAAAGTAACACTGTGTCTTATAATCTTCACATGCTGCGTCAGTTGATAGTTTACATTATCGCTATGGTAGCGTAGCTCTGTTTTTAGACAGAAAACAGCCACAGTAAATCTACAAACCACCTTAGCTTTCTGTAGTTAGTGTTAACAATATGTGCATTATCGGCCAAACATGGTCAGAATTGTCACAGTTTAGTCTAAAAGAATGAATGAACAAGCAGTGAACTTTGTGAACACAATGACATCACATGATAACTCTATACCTTCATAAGCCTCATAGTCAAACTCACTATGTGTGAAAAAATGCTGCAGTTTCAGCATCAAAGTCCATTCTTTTCATTTAGAGCTGTGTCCGGTGATGAAAACAACAACAGTGCTAATAGATTTAACAATTTGTCACATTGTTTGATTCTAAAAGTTGTTTCTTAACAGTTCTCATCATTTTTCGTCACGTTCTGATACTTTTGTCAAATGACCTGTAGCGTTATGAAAGTTAGAGAGACTCACTACTCCCTCTAGTGGTCACATAAACCCACTGCCCTGTCAGTGTTAATAAATTAAGTGCATATATCTGTCATCCAATATGTTGGCATCTTTGCCACAACTTCAGAACAAGTAGAAATACTTCATATAGCCTCTTTAGCATTCATATGTTTTTGTTTTAAAGTACTTAACATTTACTGTGTTTAGAACAAGCATCCGTTGTATTTTTCGATTTGCTGCACTTGGACCACATGACTTTTTCCAGAAGAAAACAAGGAATCGGCTTTAACTAAGTCAAGAAGATTGAAGTTAGAAGTTGGGTGAGAAATTGGCAATACTGATCAGAAGTTCTCAAAAGATGCCTCAAAAATGCCATCCTCTTTTTGCATTCCCTGTCTCTGTATATCAACACTTTCTTCAGGTTTACATGTCCTCTCCAAAACAGTTCATCTTTGTAATCCAGCTGTTACAAATCTGGGAAAATGTGAGGAAAGGCACACTTTGTCCACTCACAGCCCTTTTTACGAGGCAGACTATTTGAATAGCCTCAGGCAGGACAAGAGAGGGAAAGGAACTACAAATAGCCATGTCCTTTTTAGCTGCGAAGATTTAACCTCCACACACAGGGACAGAGCCAAGGATGAAACCTGAACTTAAAATGGCAACAGAGACAGAAAGAGGCAAGAAGAGTTTACTTTGGGTTACGCAGATGAGGTAGGCCTACTTTTTGCATAGCTAGGTTAATGTGTCAACACAAATAGACTGTCTGACCTCAGTCGATTAGTGGATAATCTCTGACTTCACTTTAACCTTCACGACAGTCGAGTGAAATTCCTTTAAATCCTTGCCCCTCCCTTTTACTTCTAAAGATGTACACAAATACACTGTTCATCTGGACACATGGGCTGTGTTCCAAGAATCTTTTTTAGTCTGGAGGACCCTGAACTGAAATGAACCAGAAGTATTTCAGTGGCAGCCATAATAAGGGCTGGTTTGATTAAATTCTAAGGTAACATGCTTCAGTTTAGTGTCTCCTTTAACATGGGAAACAAGGACTGACAGATTATGTTTTGTTCTTTGGTGAACTATGAACTTTACACTAGTTTTATTGGAAAAGGATCAAAGTTACAGTAAGTCAACATTGCAGTGATCCATGATAATAATACTTATATTATCATTTTATAAATATTTATATAAATACTAAATTTATCATTTTCTTTTTATATTTCAGTTCTCACTTGTTTGTGTTTTTTTGTGTTTGTTTTGTCTTAAAATATAACATTCTTTAATTTGACTTCAGTTATTGATGTCTTAGTAAGGGAAAGCATGAAAGTCTGGCATTAAATATAGCCAAACTGGTTTTGGAGGTGCTATATCTATGAGTTAAAATTATATTTATGTATCATATAAATATAGCCAGGATATGTTTTTATGGTGTGCAATAGTAGTACAAACTCTCTATGCCTATCTTGCAGAAATGTAATACATTTTCATACAATCATTCAAATGAAGACTCATGGCAATAAATATGGATGGACCAAGGCATAGCATGAAAAACTATTCTCAGTATAAGAGCCAGTTCCTTTTTTCATATTTAATTTTCAACCACGGTGATCTGATAACCAGGTTGTCCATGTTCATAGTCAGCGACAGGACAAGAAAACACAGCTTTGAGTATCTAAGATGCCATATTATGTGGTTTTAGTGGTACATGTCTAGAACATTGTACTTTCACCATGGCAGGCCCGCGTCATTAACATCTGCTGTCACATAATTACGTCGCTAAATGCAAGTGCAGTCGGATCCTCTCAGCACCGCGGTTAACTCGGGTCCTTATGAATACCCCTTTCACGTCTATGCTTGACGTCACACATTGAGGTAAAAGTAAAGTGGTTGAGAAAAGGATGTAGCAGGTAGTTTTGGAGACTGTTTGTCCACAATAGTGCTGTTTTACAGCGAGCGCCATTGTGTGTGTTTGTGTTGCTCCCTCTCTTCCTCTTTCAATCTCAACGAGAGGTCAGGGCGTGGATTGATAACCACAAGCAGCTTCTGGAGGAGGTGAGTGGCTCGAGTGGCCCTGCTGTTGGCCCTTGAATGTTTTCAGCACTCAAGTAAACACCTCAATTACTGCCTGCTACCAAATCCTCAATGACTAGAGCTCTGGGAATCAGTTCTCTAAAGACAAGAATACAGCTAGATATAATCATCTATTATACCATTTGATTTAAAAACATTATTATATAACCTAGCCATAATATCATATCATATACCCGGTGGGAATTGTCAACACCGTCATCTCTGAGTCACCCTGCAGTCCCCACAGGGCAGTGTGGTAAGAGTAGCCACCCAAAGGGCTTGTGCTGTAACCTCATCAGCTAATTATGTTACATCCCGCACAGGCTTGAAATCCCTGCCATTTTAGGAGAAAAACACAATTTGTGATCAAAGCATATTACCGGTCTGTGCTGCTCATGTGCATTTGCCCTCAGCAGGTGTGTGTGTGTGTGTGTGTGTGTGTGTGTGTGTGTGTCCCTCCAGCTTGGTGTAACTGAATCACAATGTTCCACTGCTTCCTCTGTTGCCACTTAATACCTCTTACACAAGCAGGAAATACAGGCCAGCCGTGGGGTCACTGATGTGTCGTCTTCAGTGGGCTTCCAGCCAGATGACTGTATTGTAACATAGCTAATACATCACATGTTGTTTCACACAACAACCAAAAGGCAGAGACGTGTCCTCTGTTGAACTGAGCTAAAATACTATTCCTGAAGAGAGTAAAGTACCAATGAAATATGCCGTGTAAAAGCGACAATGAAAAGAAATGAGACAGAAAGGGATAGACAAATGTGCAAAAAGGCACCGAGCAGCCTTAGAGAAATAAAATCCCTACACTCTGTGGTTTTATGTAACTGGAATTCCCATGAGTTTTTTTGTGTAATTCCCCTGTTATAACAACATGTTGTTTGTCTGTTGTGGCTCATCCTGAGACTATCCTCTATGGAAAAATGAAAGTGGTGTTTGTTGACAAATGACACACCTTCAACCAGGACCGTGCATCATGGTGACCAAAATCTCATCACAATCAGATAATAATAAGGTTTGTTTTTAAATGACCACATGGAAAGGTCACTTTGGGTCTATACTATTTGAAATATAAGACATAAATATGAATGTGACTGAAAAAATGTATGCATCAAAACCAAATTAATACTTTTTAAGACTAACCTATAGCAGCAAATGAAAAAAATAATAGACAAAGTATACATAGTGTAATGAAAAATACCAAATAATGGCTAAATAAAGCTCATAGTATGAAAACTAGACTGTTATTATTGCAAAAAAAAAAAAGAATAGCCAGCTCATTGTGCATTATCCTGCTTATTATGTGACTGCTTACTAAAAAAGATATAAGGCCAAAGATAATTGATATGATAAACTCTCTCTCTCTCACACAGTCGATATTCATCAAAGTAGAATGTATAAATGTATAAACTATAACACGAACATACTACAAAAACATGGCCCAAATGATGAGGAATACTGTTGTAAAAGACCATGATTGGTGACGTAGGAAAAGGGCTGAGACATAAAATGATCTCAAAACAGCATAATGATAAAACTTATGTCAATGATGATGGAAGATTTGACAGTGCCCCCATGATTCAGACTGGTAGAACCATATTGTGATCATATTTTCCCCCATATCGCCCAGTCCTCCTTACACCCTTTGGTTGTGCTCTGACAAATAACCCTAGCAAAGGTACAAGAAGAAGAAGAAGTCAAGATTAACATAGAAAATCCAAAAACCACTGCACTTGAAGTATATCAGGTAACAGGTGTAAACTGTTGAAACTGTTCACAGCTGAGCCTAAAACGTGTTTCTTTTCCACTGGTATTACCTTGAACAAATGAAGTGACATCAACGTAAAAGCATGTTGTGTATTGAATTCAGCACGTGTTTTTCCCCTATGCGTTTGTCCTCGTGTTGCTAATGTGCATGGCTATATTTGAGTCCCTTTTCTTAATCTATTACACATTTTTCTCGCCAGGACATGGAAAACAGTGCGCTATTGAAACTTCATTGAAAGGTCACGCTGCGCTGTGGCTACAGAGGACTTGCAGTTTCTTAAAAAAAAAAACCAAAAAAACAGTAATGGCTGTTTTTGTGTTACACGTCTCCCACGCTGTCCTGCATGATAGAAGCAAAATGGACTCAAATGGTCATTACCTGAAAATAGCCCATTCTGCAGATGTCATTATGTGTGAAGATGAGTATGAAGTTGACATGACAGTGTACGCCACGAAGCCTTGTGAAAAGCCTATTATCAAGCACTCTGAGACTCAAGCACAATCATTTTTTTCCGCCTCTAATATGTTACACAGGCCAGAGGAGAGCCATGAATGGATGAAAAAGATAGCGCTTCCATATCACGAGAGGTGCATTAAGCTGAGTGAAAAAAGGCACATAGGAGAAATCACAAACTGTGCTGAATAACGTCGTATAATAAACGAAAGAATATTAGTCGCAGCACGTGCAAGTCAAATAAAAAGCAAAACGTGACCTCAGTAAATATGTCTTATAATGTTTTAGTAAGTTTTATGGTCATAGAATGATATGGTTCGAATCATAGCATAATTACCAAAGTCATTCACTATATGGACAAAAGTATTGGGACGTCTTGAGTTCAGGTGTTTCTTTTCTAACTGGGGTCTGGGATACAAAACAATAATGATAAATGTCATAATATAGTATTATATTGTGATAAATATAATGTCATTCCATTGGTTAGTTTGGTTTAATTATCTTTGCTTCCAAAATGCCTCAGAGATTTTTTTTACTTTATTTCTCTCAACATTGATTTTTTTTTATTTTTATTTTTATTTTTTTTACCCATGACTATGATTTCAAATGTTCTACTTCTAAATTTCTAGCCTATTTTAATGCTCTGACTGTAAATTATAATTTTCTACCAGAACTAACCATCTACTTTCCTCACATCTCACTCAGAAAGAAAAATCTCCCATTAAACTTAAAAAAGAAATATTGATGTTTATAAACTATATGGGCAAAAATATTGGGACCCCTCATGACTACAGCTTGTAGTTTATGCTGATTTGAGATATAAACATCAATATTAATAATCAATATAATATTTATCACAATATAAAACTATATTATGACATTTGTCATTATTGTTTTGCACCCGACCCCTGTTAGAAAAGAAACACCTGAATTCAACGTGTCCCAATACTTTTGTCCATTTGTGTATAAGTTAGGCAATTACTCTATGAGGCTAATGACATGTTAAATCATCCTCTTTCCAAATACAGAGCTTTAGATGGTGTGTTGACATTTGGAGATTGGAAAAAAAACACTGAAATACAAATTTTTACAAAACTGTGATGTCCATTTTTGTCAGTCACTTAGCAACAGGTGTTCCCAAAACTGAAACCAATCCAACATTTGAACACATTTAATGATACTGTTTGAGATGATTTTCCTTCTTACATACTCGCTGTGTTTTGCAGCCAAATTGCTTTTTTTTTAAAACACATCCCTGCTGTTTTCACTTCACAAGTTACAACAAGAAGATGCCACTCACTTGGTTATCTCTAATTCTCTTTACTTGTTGAGAACCAGAATAGAAGGAGTGATTAAGAACTGAGCATAACTTCATTGTTCCAGTGAAATTGTCCAAGTGTCTGTTAAAGGCTCCTCACTTATTTTCCATTAGATTTTCGATCCAAATCCACTCATTCTTGTGCGTCTTAAATTTTTTCCCCCAGTGCTCAAACTGGGCTGGTTGTTGACCTACAAGGCTATAGGGCAGTAATTCGATTCTGCATAGTGTGTGTGCAAAGGCGTGTGTGCGTGTCTGTGTGTTGTTGTCCTGGTAATTGCCGATTGTCCTAGTTTGTGCGTTATACCTGACCTTCTACCCCTGGCCTTAAGACTACCTCTGACCTTTAATAACCAAGCAGCCGGTGCCACTTTTTAATGTCCTGACAAGTCGGCAGAGCTCTGCATGCTTGTTGTTTTGATACATAAATACCAAAAAAGAAAAAAAAAAAACACTTGTTTTTTTAATGTTTGTAGTCCTGGTTGCACCTACTGCTATTTCAATAGGCAGAAACCAGAGTGAGAGTTTTTGGTGCAAGTTTATCTGATCTATGTAACCTTATTCTTTTTCTTAATGAGTTACTATACAATCAGAAAACAAGATACATGGGTCCAAATCTACCGCTCTCTATTTTGATCGCAACTTTTTTGACTTGGACTGATTTGACATTTTATTTTTTACGTATCTGCACTCGTGTTATCCAATAAGACATCTGTGCGTCGTGCTGTTGAACTTTGTGATCTCTAAATTTGTAAAGGGCTCAAAGTTTAATTGCGAGGACCACAGATACGAGCGTCATGAGTCGGAATTACAGTGAGCCTGATCTGACTGTACCGATCTGTTGCTCGTTTGCCAGAGAGATTGAGACCAACGCCCCCAGCCAGACATCTTACATAACCCCAAATCAAGAGCAGGCCATGCTACCAAGCACCGGCACCGTATCAGGTACACTGCAATCCAGCGCACAACCTCCGCTCATCAAGAGCCCCTGAAACGGGATATACAGTAGCATTGTTGGGGTGCAGAGAGGGCAGCTCTGAGGTTTTCTATCAGATAACTGACCGCAATTGTGCCCGCTGGACTTTCCAAAGCATTTGGTTGCATTTGTGAAAGAGCAGCTTGAAAGGTTGCTCCGTAAAGGTCACTGTCGAGACCTTGTTGGCCTTTTTTGTGTGATCTTGATCCTTTGTTCCGCGTGGTATTGTGGCACGCAGATGTCATGGTTAAACGGCTCCGCTGTTATGTCCTTGTGCATCTGAATGATAAGGGAGGAGATTTGTAAATGGATGGACGTGGGGAAAGTTTAACTGTCTCTACATACAGCCATGTAAATATTTATGCATATTATTTGTTTCATGTTTTGGTGCATGCGGTAAGGTTGAAATTAAATAATATGAAACATTTTACATCAACATTCAGAGTTTGATGTGTTTTTAATTTTTAGTGTGTTATTTTGCATCGATTCAAGGTTGTATTCCATCATATTTATTCATCTGCTCATTATTTGCCCATTTTTTGAACATTCTGTCATAAACCAGATCAACTAAGGATTTCACTGTGAATACATCATGCATTTTCACACTCTTATGAAACAGAATTAAGATCCCATAATATTTCATTGCTGTGTAAATAAATATTTTATTCTCTAAGGGGTTGGCAGATTCAAGATGTTCCCCAATTTCACAGAAATTCATTTTAATTGAAACTAAAACATGCTTCCATGGTAACCAGAAGGGTTGAGGAGTAGAAGAGGATGGTGTCTCTGGGGGGAAAAAAGATGTGTAGATGGGAGTGTACTTTAGATCTTACATGCAGATACATTTGGACAAAAGCAACGCTCTTTATCTCTCTAAACATGCATGCTGAATCCTATGGGCAGGCTAAAAATATAACCTTATGACCCTCCACACTAATGTAAGCAGTCAAATGTGACGTGACTGTGTCCACATGCGTAACGCTATCGCTCAGAATCACAACCCCTCTGCACCGTTTTATTTTCATTTCCCTGTCAGCTGTTTTTAGCTATTCTTAGTATTACAATTAAGTGGTGGAAAACAGATCATAATGATGTTAAAAGCTAAATTGTGCTGCATCTCTCTTTTCCGCCTTGTGGTTTGAGGTTTGGTTAGCAACATTTATTTCTCAAATTGATGACAAGGTACTAATTAAATTCAATTCAATTAAATTTCTGGTCATATTTAATTTGAAACAGCATCAGTTCATTTAGAGATATTCCAATTAGAATAACAACTTGACCTGAATATGAAAATGACTAAGAAATAATGTTGTAAATGTTATACCGAAACAGTTAACCCAGCGTATTAGTAAAAAATAACATGCTTATATTAAGAACTGACCTCATAGAACAACATTACTGCCTTTTTTTTATTTAATATTCCCAATAATTGCCAGCTAATAAGTGTTATTGTTAATACAGGGATGATTAAAACACAAGCTTTGCTGATCACAGGAGTAGGTGTGTATTAAAAACTAGCCCACATCATTTAAATGACAGTTATTGTCTAATTTTATTATATTTATTTTAACAGATTTTCACTAGTCCTATTTGCTGGCAACAAGACCAAAGAGAGACAATCATGAATCACTAAACCCACGCTAGTCAGCAGCAAAGAATTTGACTTTTAACAATACTGTAATTTTTAACGGTCTGAAAGGAAATTAGATTTCACTATGCCTTATTTTATTTATTTATTTATTTTTATTTTTTTTCTATGTAGCACTGTAGCTCTTGTAAATGAGCACATCTCAGCTCAAAGTATCAAAAACAGGCCTGCCTTTTTATCCATTTATGTTTTATACTGATTTAATATTTTGCTTTACAGAGTCATTGAAATGTTCCCTCATCATGTTTTGAACTTTAAAAAAGAAACAACGATTTGGAAAAGAAACTCAAGAAGGAAAATCAATGACCGCAACATGCATAGAGTAGGGAATGTGTTTTTCTACATTTTATTTATTTATTTATTGTTGCATGTTTCTGATTTTTTTATGGAATAATACAGACAATATTTTTTTTAAATTTGTGTTAAATTCACATTAGTCTAGATCACATGAAGACATCTCTCTTTTGTTGTTTTTTTTGCGCTTTTATCTGTGATCGTCACCGTCATTAGTGTGTAATGAAACCAGTGCCCATTAAAGGAGCTGACGTCTGCTGACTGCTGACTTTTGTTGCCTATCTTGGCAGCATTTGCCTCCTGGCACATGATAGTGGAGCAAGTCAGGGAGAACCAACCAGGGCAGGCAGGTGAAACCACACCACATCCAGGCTTTGAATAATGGATCCGCGGTGGGAGCTCGCAGTGCTACAATCAGCAAGATGGCCAACCAAGTCAAGCCTGTTGCTTTAACGAGCAGCGCAGCAGGTCGTGATGATTAGAAAAGCCATCAGCCGCCAAGAAATGCACGGGACAAGGGGGCTCAGTCGCACCCTACTCCTTTTTATGACATTTAGAAAACTCCATCACGCTAATTGGGTTCATGTCGCTGCATAAGCAAGCTGTTGTTATGACTTTGGCTGATCCTTGCGAGGACATGAATATTTTAGGAGCCGTCCTTTTTCATAGCCACCGTGTGTAAATTCACGCTCTGCCCATTTGTTTTGTCAAACCCCAGGGTCAAGTTGAACCGAGTCGAGACCTGCATCCAAATGAAAAGTACCTCTAACATGTGATCTCTATTGTGGTGGGGGGACAGCATGATTAAAACTGCTAAAAATGACACCACGGCTATAGAGGCTGTCGACCAGGAAATTGCCATTCACTTCCCCCTCATGCGGTGCTTGAGTCTGTCAGACTTCTGGCTCACTTGTGTCAAAGTTGACATCTCAAACAGTGGCCACCATGAATTAGTCAGTAGTTATTAAAAAAAAAAAAACGTGTCCTGGTAGTAAGAGCTGCAAAAGACAATTCAGTCCCAGGTGGGAAATCTGACCCATTCAAACATCTCCTTATTATCGATTATTAAATTAGATCAGTCATTCCTTTGTCTGACAATATTGCTAATTTCTTACCTGACTGGATTTTTCGAGGGTCAAGGGGAACACGCTGACATGACACACAGAAGAGTCAGTCAAGTGGCTTTAAATAGGCTTTAATTAGCCTGACAATTTTTTTATTTTTAATTAATCTACCACTTACTCAAATTCCCAATTTGCTGATTAATCCTTTGGTTATTTTTCCAATAAATAACAACCATAGCTTCTGTGTCATTCAAGTGTTTTCTCTTATTTAAGTATTCCACTCTTTCCTCCACATTTTTTTTTCAGAAGTGGGTATGTTGTGAAACTACAGTTTTGTTAAAAATGAAGCTTTTACTGCATGATCTGCAGTTATTATAGAATTACCTCAACTAACATTGAAGGATAGAAGTATTCTACCAGTTACAGACCAGCTCAACTTTTTTGACTTGGAAACAAGTTAAAAACTTTACCAGCAATATTTTTACAGTGAGTAGATGAATTGAAGAAAGGAGGGGAGTTTGTGGCTAAAACCTCAGCATTAATACCTTTCCTGTTGCTTGTAAAAATAAATGTCGAGCAAATTTTTCAGATTATGTAAAGTAAATATTTAGTTGAATGCCGGCTTAAAAAACTGACATAAGTTAAATCTTTGCATGTAATGGAATGACTTCTGAAGAATCATGGAACTGCAAATTAATTTTCTAGTTCATACTATGGAGGAAGAACCATCATGACAGTGTGAGTCACTGACACGTTCCATCCAAACTGATGTATTTATGTGACTGTCATAAATGGTTTTATTATAAGAAGTTCTCCTAAATTGCTCATGATTCTTGTACATGGATCATCATTTGAACCTCATTATCATTAGAGGTTAATGGATTTTGTAATGAGCTAATAACAGTTAATGGACTTATAGAACCACTGCCATGATATAAATGGCTTTAAGAATAACTAGTCATTAGATGAAATGGATGTAGGTGAAAGTTACAAATGTCTAAATGAATAAATCAATCTGTGAACAATTTTGTTACAGATAACGGTTAAATGAGCATTTAAATAACACAAAATTA
>JAPQRQ010000012.1:18346256-18366191 GCA_037367365.1 Apogon talboti
TCTAAATGAATAAATCAATCTGTGAACAATTTTGTTACAGATAACGGTTAAATGAGCATTTAAATAACACAAAATTAGAAGAAAACCTCAACTCGAAAATCAAGATGATTCTATTTACATTTTTAAAAATTACCGTACCTGTTATTTCTTGACTGCTATTGCAGGTAAATACTTGTGGGTACTTTGTAAAATCCACTATCAATGTATCACTGATTAATTGGCCAAACCAATTAATGAGTCTGTCTCTTATATAAAGCTTGTTTCCAATAGATTGCTTTCATACCAAAAATGCCAAGCAATTTTTGCTCTAATTCCAAGCTGTAATGTGATATTTAACCACAGTCCACATGTCTCACTTCCTCATTATGGTGCCGTGAAGTCTTCTAATACATAGTTACAGTCTGCCGGCCAGAATCACATCTACACCAGAACCAGTTTTTATTTGTCTAATTGGGTTTTATGTGTGTGCTGCATTGTGCCAGGTGTGTTTATAGAGTGGTTGCTGTGCAGCTGTCCACAGACTCGCAATCCAGTTTACTGAATGTTATATCAGTGAAAGAAAGTGGATAATGAGGGTGCACTGAGGAGTACACGATGGCCAAACTGATAATTAGGTCTGTTGTACAGTTTTTAACAGTCGTGCTAGTGGTGCAGGGGCCGCATACAGTGAATTTGTATGTATGTGCACGTATAAACAAGTACCTCGTGTATACGGTACTCAGTGGCCAGTCATGGCCCTTGCAACCCTTTTTGCTGAGCAGACAAGGTATACCATTTGTTTTTTTGTTGTTGGTATGAGTGCAAGTATCCATGCAACAAAGATACAGAGAGAAAAATAAAGAATATATAGGTCATTTAAAGGTATCCTTGAGCCTGTATCACTGAAAGGTAACCATGATAATGTCACTGAATGGTGTCTATGGGGATGTATATTTAGGTCATTTAGTGGTATCCTTTGACTGTAAGTATATGTCACTGAATGGTGTCTATGGGGATGTATATGTAGGTCATTTAATTGTATCTGTGTGCAGGTAAATATATAGGTCATTGAATGATGTCTATGTGAATGTTTATACAGTGACAATGCACATAGGTCATTCAGAGGTGACCAAAGATATGGTACAATATGTTCTTTTCACCAGTAGAAGTACAGATACTTGTATCAAAAAAAAGAGTGCTGTAAAAGTAGAAGTAATTTGTTGAACTTTTTCACTCATATTAAAGTTGAGTACAGGCTTTGAAATTTATTATGTTAAAAAGTAAAAAGTAGTCCTGTGAAGGACATTTCTAATGGATGTGTCTGTGCAGAGCTAACTGAATATTGCATCTCAAATCAATATTCTTAAAATAATGAATTAATTCATTGTGCAAATCAGTTTGAAATGTCAGCAACAGGGCTCAGACTAGTATAAGATCTATCCTCTGAGTTCAGTCTCTTTCATGTGTGTTTACACTTTTTTGTCACATATGTCAATCGTGTTGTTTTGTTTTTGCATCATTTCTGTAATTTTCATACAGATATTTATGATAAAATAAGGAATAAGTGTTCTTTATATTGAAGTACAGATATATGAAAACTTTTAGCTTTATTATGTAGTATGTATTAGTATGTTTTGCACCCAGTTAGGATCATATAATGGTGTCAATGAGACTGTGGTATTTTCAGTGACTCCTAAACCTACATTAAGGCTGAACAGCTATTCCTGACCTGGAGTTTACCTCAGACTGTCTCAGAAGCCTCTTAATTGACCTCAGAGAACAGACGGGGAAAGCATTTGTTTTGGCAAAGCCTAAACCCAACAGGGTTACCTATAGTCCACTGTTGGCATGTCTTTACAGGAGTCTGCCAGGTGCATGCCCAGACACCAAGGCACAGAGTGTACTGTCACCAGAGCCAGAAAGTCACTCTGCGTCTTATCACAAGTCTTAAGAAAATGAGTGGTATAGAATCTGCCCGAGTAGCAGCTGCTGTATGTGGACGTCCATGGGCGGAGCTACTGTAATTTAAGGAACACAGGTGACAGATGGGACTAGGTGTTATCAACACCCTTGGTCCTTAATGATTGTCCCAAAAGCATGCACATGAATGAGACTGTGCATGGATGCGCGCACTATCTGATACCTTCTATACATACAGTATGTAATTATGTCAGAGCAATTAAGCTGTATTGGTTTAATTTCCTGTTGCATCCAGCTCCGTAGTCCTTGCTTCTTTTCTTTTTTTCCCATCTTAGTGATTACTTTACAACATATGTAAATTCTTACTTGTTTATTCCTGTAAGAAGTACAAGTGGATGTTTTTGGGTAAAAGTAGGACGTTTTCAAGTTTTAGGACGTTTCCCCCCCTTGTGAATAACTGTCCACATGCTGAAAATAATGCAGTACATCCTGTTTGGGAGATATCTACAGAAAGTGTCAGAAAGAAAAAGACTTGTAAATGTCCTGGTTAGAAAAGTCCATTAGCAATGGTGGGTGAAAACTGCATAATCCAAAAACACACTTTCAAGACCTTTTTACTCTCTCTTGAGGTGGTTTTTGTCTCTTTCAAAATAGTTAATGCACTCAATGGAAGATAGAAAAGCTTCCTAACTCATCTTATCTCTACTACTGATATATCTTTGCACAGTTTTGTACATTTCCAAGGACTGTTATAAATTTAATAATCATCAGCACAGCTTCACTTCCCACTGTTCTCTAGTAGAAGAGATATTGTGAAGACAGCAGGTACACTGAGTTACATTGAACAGTGTCATCAGTTCTAATGAAACACAAAACAATCTGTAGAGGGATATGATTGAGCATCGCTGACATTGAAGTCGACCCAACTCAGTGTCCAGAGCTTAAAGAACTCAATCATTCTTTATGTTTTCTTTAAATTATAGCCCAATTGGTTGTGAATCAGACCGACATCAACAAAGCAGCACTTGTGCTTTTAGCCTTGAGTGGCAAGTAAAGTGGTTCCTTGTCGCATTTTCTTTACTGTGAAATGTGTTCAGAGTTGGAACATGATTGTAGTTAAGTTAGAAGCAGGACGTTTTTAATAAAAGGCTGGAGAGAGAAGTGTTCTCAGCTGCTTTTCTGACCATGGTTGCCACGTGCATCCCATAGACAAGATGGTTTCCCCACGTGCAGCCCATAGGCAAGAGTAATATAAAAAAAAAAAGAGGATGAAGATGCATTGCTTAATTATTTCTTGCTGTCCGGTCCTCATCCTGTTGTCCTGTCTCATCTCGTTGATTGCAGTCTGTGGAAGCTTGCCATGCTCCCTGCCTTCATCTATTGTTGTTAGTTTATTAAAAGTAAAATGTCTCCTCTTGAATTTCAATTGAGAGGCTTCAAAGTGAGCGGCTCAGTGGTTGAGGGGGTCATCAAACAAGCCGGGTGCTTCAGCATCGCAGGCCTCTCAGGACCCTCCAGGCTCAGTGTGGTTCAAGGGAGCTCATCAGCTGAGCCCTGGCAAACTCTAAGCCTTCCCATACTTATATCTGAAATAAACTTCCGTAATTTATTTTTTTATTTTTTTAAATTATAAAAACAACTCAGAATTTGGCATGTTGTGTCAGATTTGATGATGCAGGGCTAAAATTGGACTATTTCTTTAATTTCTTTTTTTTTTTCCCTTTTGTCACTCAGAAAATATACTGGCACAAGTTTCAGTCATGATCCCGACCACATTAAATGCAATGGAGTCATGGGAACATATTTATGAGCTTCTATAAATAAATAAATAATAAATAGATGGAGATGGAGAAAGACCACAATCTATTCAGATCTGTTACATATCAATTATTATGAAAACTACTATCAATATTTATCAAAAAATGTAGTTGGATAATGTTGCCAGTAGTAGTAGGAGTATCCTGAAAAGAGGGGGTTTGTGAGTTATATTTTATAATAGTATATGCACCCATAATTTCATTCTTTTATTGCGTTGTGTGTAGGATTACGGTTTGTAAGGAATAGAAAACAAAAAAAAAGTATTGATATATAAACAATGTCTCTGTAGCTTTGTAGAGTTTATGAGGTGCACCTGAATGCACCTTGAAGTTCCTGTCTTCGTGTAGATTTACTCACAAAATAAAAATGTGGTGCTTTGTGAATGTTACTTACTTTTATTTATATATAGAGTTATGGGTATATACAGTATATATGTATGTATATATATAAAATGTACAAACCTTATGATTAGGTTATATTATGACCTTTTTGTAAATCCTTTTGTTGACCAGCTCCATGCATCACACTTGGATCAAGGCATTATAGATGGTCCATATTACTGTACCAATTTACACCACTGTGATGGCAAATTAACACTGTACTGCAGTCAGGCAGACCATTTCATGTTGTGTTTAGGCACTGTTCATAAGCTGATCCATCTAATATAGAGGTAGGCCTAGTAGGTTTTCATACATGAATGAGAAAAACAACAATAACCACGACATAACTCAATGGATAACTTTGAATCATTCAGTTCCAGAGGGCATCCTAACTCCTGGCAACAATAGTCAGATTCAGTATCACAGCATTTTAGGGGAATAGTTTCCCTTCAGCTGCAGACAGCCTGTCTAGCCAGTTACAACCTTTCACCTTTAGCAATTTATCCACAGACTTTTCTGTCATTTTTTTATGGCATTTTTGTTTGAGTTTGTCCCAGTCATCCACTTATGAAGTTGTGATTTACTGATGACTTAACTTTGCCAAAGAGCACAACTGAAAGTATGAGAACTCTTTGCACTTTGTATTCATAGTGGAAAATGGTACAGCTTTTTAATCCTCGTATTATCAGCTGTACAAAAATATGCATATATTAAAAAAATAATAATTCAGCTGTGCCTCCTTGACTTGTCCTTCCTAGATGCCTCTGTTCTGGTCCGCATTGTGCTGTACAGGCAGGACTCAGAGTACAGCAGATGGCTGGAGTGTCTCCTTTGCATAAATGCTTACATACTAGGATGTGTCCATGATGTACAAGTGTTGTTTTTGTCACAAGGACAACCTGTCCAACATAGAGCAGGCTGCTTCTACTAGTACATATTGAAATAGCACTTACGTGTTGAAGAGACTGTTATTTCAGTCCTATATACGTAGCTCCTTTATATAATTTATTGTTCCTTTCCTTTGCAGCTCAATTCCATACCATCTCCTTTAACAATAACCACCTCTACATCTTGGCTTTCCTTCATTCTGTCTCCACATTATAAAGAAAATTTGAAATGCAAGATAACATGGTTTAGTATAATATGACTTGCAATAACTGAACAAAACAATCGGAATGTCTGGTCTGTCAGCACCGAGAGCTGTGAGAGAAACAAATGCCCATCTGAATTTTCTCTTAGTGGCACAGTTCTTCTTCTACATCTTCTTCTTCTTCCTCTTCTTCAGTGACAGCTGTGCATTGTAAAGCTCATGTGTAGACAGATGCCTTTATACTTAAACTCTTGAACATTATTTCTTATTTATCACAATAACTGTAGTTGTCTTACCACAGGTTTATAAAGATCAGCAAATATTTTTAAACTTTCGAAGTAACACCTTTTCCTAACTGTGTAAAATCATGGTTATCACACATTTGTATATCTGCAGCCACCAGCAGCTCACTGAGTTAGTAAAGCAACATGAACTCAAGTCATCTTCGGTCACTTTTTGGTCACTGTTATCTCGTTAGTGACCAAAAAAGACATTTAAGGATAATTTTTATCCTGGCGTGATTTTGGTTGTTTTTGCAAAATGTATGATATTTACAGTTCATTACTGCAGTGATGTTTCATATATCTCATTTACATTTACTTTCTTGTCATTGACTTGCTCTGTTGAGCGTCAGCTACCTGAGGTAATAACGTGTTTTCTTATTAGTTGAACTCTCAACAGTGATTGACAGCTGACTCATCTTCACTTAAATTGGCTGCTCAGATGTCGAGTTGATGGCTCGTGGACTTATCCTGTATCTCTGCGCCTCCTTTTTTTCTTTATTCCCTCTTCAACCTTGTCTAGATGGTGGTTTTAATGGACCCCATGGAGGACCCCGACGACATCCTGCGTGCCAACCGCTCCAGGGAGAAGACTTACATGTTTGACGTGGCGTTCGACTACTCAGCCAGTCAGGTCAGTCGGAAGCAACAAATGCAAATGTTCAACCAGGCATACAGGACTTGTTTATCGAATTGTATTTTCGTCTGTCCGTGTAGGAGGAGGTGTACAGAGCTACAACCAAAGGACTGATTGAGGGCCTCATATCAGGCTACAATGCCACTGTATTTGCCTACGGACCCACAGGTATGTACGAGTCTCCTGGAATGACCTAATGTGATGCTTTAGTGCTCTGACTAAATGGAGGTCTGTCACCCGTTGCTGTTTTTGGCCTTTAAGCTCTGGTCAGCCACCACACTTAAACCAAAAAAAAAAAAGTGACACATTCCCTTGTCATCTGTTTTGCTTTTAATATTTATAAAGGTCTGATTAGCAAATGAGTCATCCTTCGCCTCCCACTTTTCCAGTGGGTAGCGGCAGATTGTCAAAGTCGAGCACTGTTTCTCTAAGTTACCCATCTGTCTTTCTGTCTGGTTGCCTTCTACATCCTTCTGCCTTTCCATCTGTCTCACTTTTTGTCAGGCCTTTGTCCTGCTCTTGTGGGGAATTAAACAAGGAGTATATTTGTTTATGAGCTTGCATGTATAAATAAGAGAGCAAATCCATCACATTTAATTATAACATTAAATCCGTTATGACTAAAGGGAACGTTAGATTTCTATCTGCAGTGTACGCATAAAAACAGTCTCACCTCAACATTGCATTTACTTGTGTACTAGTGCTTTTCCAACACCGCGTGATCCGCATCATCAGGCAAAGATGTCAAACAGCCATGAATGATTAACAAAACAATAAATTCAACAATACATGGCAGCATACACAATTATAAATATTTAAACAGGAGCTCCATCTGAAAGAAAGTACATGGATGCAAATAAGCTTACTGTTTCCACGCCCTATTTAACGCAGCTCATTTGCTTTTATAATAGCACTCACATTCCACTGGGTATATACTAAGAGAAATAGGACTTTACTTAACACATAGTATACTGCAGAACTAAATAGTGAATGTCTAACTGTATCTGTTGCTGTAACTATGTAAACAGTAAATATCTAAGCAGTGTTTTGACAAGAGAATAAAAACAAGACAAGACACAGCGTAGATCTTGATACACAGTTTATTTCCGTTAATTTATTCTTCTTTCGGGTAAAACTCCCGTGTTGACAGTCTTGTAATTAAATAAAAGTAGTTCTTGTAAATTAATCAGTATATGTTGTTTGCCATTTTGCAGTAATTCAGTCACCCTGTGCTGTGAGATATTGTTAAAATTAAGATTTAAGTTTTAGTTGTGGTGTTTCCATGGCTTAATTTAACAAGATTGAATGTTTTAAGCACTTGTAGATATAATGTATAATTATTTGTAATTAAAAATGTAATTATTCAAAATACACACATTTGGTGTTATACATATGGTCATTTATAGTATCTTCTATAAAATAGTACTAAATGTATTGATATATTTAGCTAACACACCCCCAAAAATGGAAAATGACTGCTCATCTTCCTTCAGTCGTGACATGTCATATATTAGTGTGTCTTAAATTTAGTTGTTTTCTGTTTGCAGGTTGTGGGAAGACATACACCATGTTGGGGACCGACAAAGAGCCTGGCATCTATGTTCGAACTCTGAACGACCTGTTTCGTGCCATTGAAGAGACCAGCGATGATATGCTATACAGTGTCTCCATGTCCTATCTGGAGGTCAGAGAACACTTTTGTTGTGGTTGCAGGATTTAGTCAATCAATCAATCAAATTTTATTTATATAGCGCCAAATCATAACAAAAGTTATCTTATGACACTTTATAATCGCATTTATATTTGCAGTTATTGTGGATATGATTAAGATTGTGTCTACTTGTTCGTTAAACAAGGAATATTCACATTAGAGATCATTTTAAAATGTGTATTTCTTTAATTCACACACAGAAATTCAGCTTACACAGTACACCTTAGTCCAAAATTTCAAAATACACACACAGGAATAAAAAATGTGTAGCTTTTATTATTTAGAATGTAATAGCACAAGGTAACATAGCAATTTGATTGACAGTGCAGCTCTGAAAACCACAGAAAAAGACTACAATAACATACAGTTTAGTTTGTATCTTTCTTATATTTTATATGTTATGATCAATGAAACATTCCATTACATTTAATATAAATACATATTTTTCCTGAATTTTGATTGTTGTTCGGAAACATTTGGACACAAGTCAACAAAAAACACAGACCTGATTGTTTTTAGTTATTTTAATGCAGAAATGTTTATTAACAAATACTTCATATCTATTACTGCTTAGAGTGGGTGATTCATTCATTTTATTTCATTTCCTGAAAGAGTAATACATGCAAACAGTAGAGATGTGAATATAAAGTATGAGTCAGATGAACTGTAAAATGTTAAGGAAATGGAGTGATCTTCTTAAAAATAGATGGACATGTATACGATATGTATGAATACATCCTCATTTAAAAAAAAAAAAGCATAAAATGGAAATGGAATAACAGAAGAACATGTTGAATACAAAGCTCCTCTGTTGAAAGGATCAGGCTGTGAAATTACATTTTGTATTTCCAGTGCTAAACACTATGATTATCTTCACTGACTGACATTGTTCCTGAAAATCTCAGGGCGGGCGGATGAATATGAACATGTTTCCTATTGACATGCCAATACCAGAGTGTAGATGTTCTCTGAGCTGTATTGAACTGTTCCGGACGGATCCTGTCACGAGGCTGTGTGTGATGTGTGTTTGCTGTTTCCAGGGAGCAATCTGTTGCCACTCCTGCTTCACCACAAAGAGGTTAAACGTCATTTTATAGCCTGGCTGAGCGACGTACACACATCTGCTGCCTTTCTATTTCAAATCACTCTCGCTTTCACACATGCAATCTGTGATACACATGGACAGGAACACATACAGCTAATGCAAATAATTATGCAGTCTATGAATAAAGCTGGTGTACATTCATAATTTGCCACTCATAAGCAGAACTCTTTTGCATCTCTACTGTTTATTCTGGTTTTGTTGCCCTGCTCTTCTCATGTTTAGCAAACATAATGGGAGGAGAAACCTATTTCAGACTTCTACAGCAATGAGTGAGTTGAGATGGAAAAAATAACGGAATAAAAACCCAACTGTCAGTCTCAGTAAAAGCATCCCCTTTTCAGAGTTTGTGGCTGGGGTCTGCTCAACAAACACAACAGTATTCACAGCTTTTTTTTTTAACTTTTACCACTGGTTACTTTCCAGGATGTCACTTCCTGCACTTGGCTTTTATGTGGGTCTAGGGGCTTTTTCCTCTAAGCATCAGTGTCCAGAAAAGTCACCTGAAATTTAGTATCATGAAAGACCAGCACTGCCACTAGGTTGACGACCGCCTGCCACCCAACGCGCTGAGGTTTCTAAATAACAGGCTGCTGAAAATACAGCTATTAATATTTTCCTGTCAGGTCTGGGTATGTGTACAAAGTGCTGAAACTTTCTATGGAGCCTTTTTTTGGAGCCTTTTTCTTAAACATGCCTGTAACTTTTATGAATATAGCCTAAATGATGTACAAGCAGGTGAAAACCCTTCAGTGTTTTATCTGTATTTTATGTTACTGTGCTCAAGTTTTGGTCACAGTTATGTTAGTTGTTTTAATAAGTGTGTAAAAACAATATAGACATTTCTTAATCTCTGTATCACCAGAATGTATGGGGAATATGTAAACGGCATTAAAAACGAACCAAAAAAACTCTGAATAAATATGAATATTATAAATAAAACCTCCAGACAGTCAACCTAAGAAAGTTCAAGATGTCTAAACTGTCACACAGGCATTTTGTGATTTTTATTTATTTATTTCTTTTATGTTGGGCTAAGACTTGAGTACAGTCCTGCAAAGGGGGTCGGAATCACAGAGTAACTCAGGATACAATGCATTGATACGATAATGATAGAGTCACCGCAATGGTAATTCTGTAATGACTGATGCATTGCGAGACAACCTACTTGACATTATTGTGTCCCTGTAACTGAAGAGCAAAAATACCCCCAAAAGGTGGGAATTATTTTTTCCATGCATTGAGGATGCATCTTAGAACTGAAATGAGTGAAAGCAGCAATGGTAAATGAAACTGGCAGGAGAATCCATTTTGTTTTATTAAAAATCTGAATATTTTGGCATCAGTAACACCAGACATCCCACTAATTCACAGGCTTAAACTACAAGAACAGAGTGATTTTTATTTATTTATTTTTTTCTTTTATTTGTATCTGCATGTGTTTAGATCTACAATGAGATGATCCGTGACCTGCTGAACCCGTCTTCAGGCTTCTTGGACCTGAGAGAAGACTCCAAAGGAGTGATTCAGGTGGCTGGAATCACCGAGGTGTCAACCATTAATGCTCAGGAGGTGAGATTTGTACACAAACAGGATCATTCTTGCTTTAAAACATAAAATATTTCACCCTGCGCAACATACGATTCTGCTTATGTTTTGTCAGATCATGGAGCTGCTTATGAAGGGAAACAAGCAACGCACCCAGGAGCCGACCGCCGCCAACCAGACGTCATCGCGCTCCCATGCTGTGCTGCAGGTGGCCGTCAAGCAGCAGAGTCGGTGTCGAGACGTTCTGCAGGAGGTCCGCTTTGCACGGCTATTCATGATCGACCTTGCCGGCTCGGAAAGAGCTGCTCAGGTAAATAAAAGCCAAGGCGCTTTGAAAAGGTGTTTCATGGTAGAGCGACAAATAGCTGGAGCTTTACATCGATGTTATGGATTTACAGTCAAGGCCAAATGTAAGTGTAATGTTTCGTTTATTATATAGTTTTATTTCTGAACAGTTGCGTCTAAATCTCATTGCGCTTCAATGTGCAACAACAATGAAGGAACTCAGATCAGTTCAGACACAAATTAACTATTTGCATGAATGTAATTTCTTTGGCAATAAAAGACTTTGATACTTATAAAACGCTTGTATATGATGTTCGATAAATCTCCAAAACACGTGGAGAGAAATGTAAAAGCATGTGAAAACAACATTTGTGAGACTGACAGCCTTTGGCCATGACTGTACAGTAGCTAGTCTACCTTTCTGCTGAACATAGACAGGGTACCACATCGGAGATTCATTCGTTGTCAGTGAAGCTCTAATGAGAGTTTAGCAAAAGCGAGTTTAAAATAAGTAAATCCAGATTTGCATTAAGCAGAGTTCTTTTGTTTGGCCAAAATTACATTAAAGTGAACCCAAACTGCATGCGCTTTCTTGCCTGAATTACAATCGATAAACAAAAGATACATTTGCATACTTCAGGATAAATTCAGGGACATTGTTATTATTCTGAGGCTCTGTATTCCTTAATGACATGTTACATTGTTTGGTAGCTGGAGTCTAAAATCGCTAATTACCCAGTTTGAATGGAGAAATAAGGACAAATAATGGGGACAGACAGCAGCAAAGTAAGGAGAAAAGAGCCTGACAAGTGGAAGAATGTTTTAACAAGTCAACTGGAGTGAAAGCAAAATGGATATTGCTCAAATTAAAGCTTGGTGGAAGAGGCGGAAAAGAGTGTAAAAAAAAAAAAAAGAATAGTCAATTGGGTTGAGTCTGTCACTTCACTTTCTTCATAGAAGGTGATTATTTTATGCAGGCCCTCTGAAAATATCTGCTATTTTAGAAGATTAACCTCCTAGAGTGTAATCTTAGAGACAATCCTGGATCACATTAGAGTTTTGGTGGAACTGAATGAAATCTAGTAAAAAGATTTAAAGGGAGTCCTGAATTTAATACCAAATTTAGATGCAATGTAACTGAATGTAGTTAAACAATTATTTAATCAGGTTTCAAACCCAATCCTTGTAGGTGCACCCCATGCTTAGAGTCTAAAGGCTACAGACTGTGGCACCCATTACATATGCTGCTTCATTCAAGCCAGTGCAGTCTGAAAACATATGGCCTCAAATTGTAGTCTGCCCATTAGGGATGTTTGCCAGACTGTTTTTTACAAGGTCTGAATAAACCAGGGGAGAGTTTAATAAAAGCCTCTAGACATTATGGTCCAGTCTGCAGTTTAACCCATGAAGATCCAAACAGCCACTAGTGACCAAAACATCTACTGATCTAAACTGATCCACCTATCCTATCAATACATGTAAATAATTGGTATAAGATACAGTTTATCATCTTTTCATGGTCATCAGATATGACCCATTTAGATGTTTAGGGGCTTCATAGTGAACGTGGAAACACTGTCATCTCTACAACATTGATTCACCAGTAAAACCCATGGAGTTGGATCAATGACAGTGGATGGACACACTTGGTTTATGTTTATGTTATGTTTATGTTTATTGATATCTTTGCTGATCAAGCCAATTTTCTTGAGTTTTTTTCTATTTCTGACATAATAACTTTCAACTTTAATCTGAGTTTTCATGAACATCTACATGATCAGTAAATTAAATACAGGAAAATACCTGATTTTCACTTAAAAAATGCAGAGGATAATATTTTTATAAATGGTGATAAAACACTTAAGTAAGTTTAAATGGAGACAAGAATCAGTTTTTTTGATTGCCACAAAATTAGCGCTGGGTCTTTATGGGTTAAGTAATACACCAACGTTTTGGCAAATAGGCTCTTTTATCACCTCAGTGCAGTGCAACAAACAGTTTTGGAGCCTATTCAACGCGCAGTGGAAAGAATCGTATGCAGTTTGATATAGATGTAGTTGAAGGTATCAATATGTACAGTGTATTCATATAATTGTAGTGATCATGTTTCTTTTCATTCCCCCAGACATGATCACATATCTTAATATCATGTACAGCGTTCATTTTGTACTTATTTTACAGACTAATGTGTATTTATATGGACGTGCAGACTTAGTCTTCCCAACAAAACAACACAGACAAAAATCTTTTTAGCCTTTAAAAACAGTTATGATTGTATCCAATACTGTTTCATGAATGTGTTCCCTAAGCCAGTGTTACATCATGTTGGCCACCCGCAGAGAGTGCTATCTGAGGTTTTCCAAGTCAATACAGGTGTGGAGACAAACAGGACTGAATAATCAGAAAGCACCAAAACAGCATCTGCAGCCCACTGATGTTTCTTTGTTTTGTTGTGTTTTTGGCATTTTCTTTTCAGGCATTCAAGCAACATGTTGACTTGCCTCTTCAATTTGTTGCCCCTGGTATTCCAGTTAAAAACAAGTAATATAAATGGCTTGTCATCCTTGTCTATTTGCTGTCACAGCACCACCTCTTAGCAGGGAAACATGCAAACGGTCTGCAAATGAGAGCACTTATTTACCATGGGGACTGTTTTTAAAAGGTTCATTCAAGGCAGACTATTAATGAATAGGCACAAGGCCTCCACTGTGAACAGAGGATAACAGGTTGACATTTGTCACTTAAAACCGCAGGAGACATTATGTCCGCCTCATAAGAGAAGGACGGCAAGCAGGTCATTTATTTCAAAGAAAGAAGCTGTTGACAGTTCAACCAGGGGGAAAAAAAATGAAAGGAGGTACTGCCATCTGCTGGCCAAGGATGGAATATGAAGACACAAGAAAAGTGTGTCACTCTTTGACCCTGTGTCTTTGTGTCTTAGACTCAGAACAGGGGTCAGCGGTTGAAAGAGGGGGCTCACATCAACCGCTCTCTTCTGGCTTTGGGAAACTGCATCAATGCCCTGAGTGACAAAAACGGCAATAAATATGTCAACTATCGAGACAGCAAGTTGACTCGTCTACTGAAGGTACGGCAGTTCACAAGTTTCACAAGTACGGAGATCCTTTACTGACACAACAATGTAAAACAAGAGGGAAAACTTGTACTGATGTTAAAGTACTAAAGTATTAGCAGAAACATGGAGAAAACATTCAAGTACAAGTTTTGATTTGTTTTTTTAACTGATTTGTACATCATATAAACAAAAATACTGGGACACATCACACCTACAGCAGACTTACAATGTGATTGAAAATGTTCATGTTAGTTGTTGTCAGCAATTATTATGATAAATGTCAAATCAGTATTTTCTAAGTATAAAGGTTGTTTTTCCTTCATGAGTGAAAGTGAAAACCGCTTTTTTAAAACAGTGTATTGTGTTGTGAAGGTTGTGACATTATCCACTGTGTAAATGTTTTATCTTGATATTAAGGAAATATGTCAGACAGATGTAGAGGAGTAAAAAGTATATTATAGATATAGGTAGACTTTATTTGGAACATAAGTAGGCAAAAGAAATTCCAGCTGTAAAAGGATATGGAAATAAATCAACCAAAAAAGAAAAGAAATATCACACAAATGTTTAACAATTTCATTGTGGCTCTTTAACAATACTTTATGTCCAAAAAGGAATAAGAAGTCAATCGTCCTACCCCAATTTGACATGACTTAACTGATCAGCTAATGTATACAGTCCATGTAACGAATGGGTCAGTCATTAAGTTACACAAAAAAAGAACAAATTATTACATGCCATCAATAACTACTACTGTTGTTCTCCTGTTCATTGTTACTATATCTCTGGAAAATAAGGTTTTTATACATCTTTGTAAATGTTTTGATGTTTTCACACTGTTTCATACCTAGATCCAGTTTTTCTTGCAAAAAGGAAAAAAATGCGACTGCTCAAGTACCTGAAAACTGTACTTAAAGTATTTGAGTACAAGTCCTTAGTAACATTCTACTGCTGTTTGCATATTTCATGTAATGTTATGTCTGACTAATGTTTTTCTGTTGTTCTTTCCTCAATAGGATTCTTTAGGTGGGAACAGTCGTACTGTCATGATCGCCCATATTAGTCCCGCCTCCGTGGCGTTTGAAGAATCTCGTAACACGCTGACGTACGCTGACCGTGCCAAAAGCATTAGAACCCGAGTAAGTTACCCCCCTATTTCTTTTATATTCTCAATTACATTATATTGTGATTTTTATATTAGTATTTACTCCGTGCCATTTCTGTGCCACCTGTGTTTCAGGTAAAGAAGAACCTGATAAATGTGTCATACCACATTGCTCAGTACACCAACATCATCTCAGACTTACGCTGTGAGATCCAGCGTCTCAAGAAGAAGATCGCAGACCAGGCGAGCCGCCAGCTCAACTCCGACAGGGCCGACATCCGCCACGTTCAGGGTAGAACCTCCACCTGTTTCCAACAAGACACAAAGCAGAACACTGCCAATATTTGAGTAACCATGACGCATCCTTACTTACATCTTGTCTCCTCCACATTCTCTAGCTGAAGTCCAGGCGCACTCGAGCCAGCAGAGTCGGGCCGAGATGGACCAGCTGAGGGAGCAGCTCCTGGACGCCTTCCGCCAACAGATGGAGATTAGAAAGAGCCTGATGGAGCTGGAAAACAGCAACATGGAGATCCAGATCGACACCTCCAAACACCTACTCACAATCGCAGAGTTCGTCTCTTCTTCCTCCCTCACACATGATAGTAGAGGTTTAAACTGTAGATACTGGGCCTCATGAATGAACTGTTTATATGATTTGATCTTGAATTGCGCATGAGAACAATGTGTAAAGTTTTTGCCGTTCATCAGTAGTTTAATAACTCTAGTTTGCTCTCAGGTATGATTTAAAAGTCGTAAACCAACGCAAACAAAAGGTGTTTTTTGTGTGATGAAATATTTTCTTGAAGACACTGAAAAAAGTATTATAAGAATTTAATATTTTCATAATTTTTAATGATTTAACACTTATTAAATATGACTGAGTCTGGCGTGAAAAACACCTCAAGTCCATTCTCAGATCAAACTGTTTTCTTCATTTAATTAGGATTCCTGTTTTCTGCACATACAGTTTTAATTGCTGGTTTTCTCCTGTGATGCTTTTTGGTTTTGTGGATTAGTTTGAAACCACAGCGCTTTTTTTTTTTTCCCATAACAAAATATCATTATGTAGTGTTCCTTTCTTTTCCTTTTTTTCTTCTTGTCTTCTGTGACCTCAGTGCAAATTGCAGTGGTTTGTTGGTTTGTGGTTAACACTTAGCACTTAGTATTTTCTTATTTCAAACGAATGGGAACATCTCTCTAATTTGAGAGCAAATTGGATTTGTAAAAACTTCTTTAGGTTAGAAAAAAACCTGTCGATGTACACATTTCACTCGTGATAATTCCACCTCAAATCACCAGCTTTCAGAAACTGATTGAAACTGACCGTCTCTGATTTGCTTCATATTTTCATAAAATTATGTTATTAGTCCTAGTAAACATGCAAACCATGCAAAATTTCAGTTTTATATCTTCTTTAGCATTTTGGATACTGCGGCTTTGAAAATAGGGTGTGACTATAAAAACCAGTGGTGCAGAAAATAATGCTAAATTCAGACAGTCATTACTTTTAAACTATTCATGATAGATGCATGAAATTTTCAACAGTTCTGTTTGGATATACACAGGGCCAAATTTGCTCTAAAGCACAAACAGCAGTTAATTTTCTGCAAGCTTTAACTTAATATTTACAAATGTGGAACTGTTAATCTTATTTTGCACAGGTTTAGTGATATTTTCATGCATCTGTCAGGACTAGTTCAAAAGTAATTACTTATTGAACTCAGCATCTTTTTCTCTTACCATGTTTTTACAGTAACATGCTGTTTTCAAAGCCCTAATATTTTAAATCTGATGAAGATATGAGGTTGAAAACTTCTGTGGCGTTCAATAATGTTATTTTCTGAAAGTACGAAGTGAATCGTAGATGGTCAGTGAGGAGATTCATCTGACATGACCCCTTACACAAGAGAAAAATAGGAAAACCTTAATGCATGAGGCTCCATGTATGTACTTCTCATCTGTAAAGTATGAAAACCAGGTGATATGTCATTATTACAATGCTAATGTCCTTTATTATTCCAGCTGGGAGCAGGAGCGAAGTCGGCGCAGGAGGAAGTGGCGTGCGGAAAGAAGGAAGGAAAGTGAAAATAAGGATGAAAGTGAGAAGGATTCGGACTCCTCTGAGTCTCCACCAGACAGCTCAGAGACCCAGGAGGTCGCACTGGCCCGAGAAAACCTCGTCGCACTTATGACGGAACAGAAAAAACTCCACAAACAGAAAGTATGTCATTTATTCCAGCATTTCTGACAAAAAGACACCAGAGTTTGCAAGCCTCTCAGTACATCTTACTTTTCTTCTTGTTCTTCAGACGTTGCTGGAGCGCAGGTTTCTGGAGTTACGGGACCAGGCTCGGCGCTTGGAGGAGCTGCTGCCTCGGAGGGTGAGCTCAGAGGAGCAGCGCGAGGTCCTCTGCCTCCTTTGCAAAGTCCACGAGCTGGAGATCGAAAACGCAGAAATGCAGTCCCACGCTCTGCTCAAGGACAATGTCATCCGGCAGAAAAACTTTGTGGTGCAGCGTTTCGAGCAGCACCGACACCTGTGTGACGAAATCATACAGAAGCAGAGGCAGTTCATTAACGGTGAGTCCAGTGTTTTTTTTAATGTAAACTGGCATTTCTGTCCTTTATATACTTAATCTCTTGACATAATCTCTTAGATACAGTAAGATACAGTAAAGTGTTGCATTAGGTGTAAATATAATACTCACTCATAATACTTTTATTGTACAACACATAGCATTTACTGAAAAGTCGTGGGGAAAATAGTGGTATACATAATTCTCTCTATATTCTGTCATGATATTTGTATAGCATTTAATGTTGTTTCTCTTTGAATTAGATTTGAAAATGTATTACTAGTGAAATTAAAATGTCAAAATAATAATAATAATTACATGATAACTATAATGATGCAAAGCAGCCCAAACTAAAACAAAATAGAACTTCAAATAAAGTCAGTTTTGTCTGTCCATTATAGCTCCAAGAAGAGAATGTGGATCAGGATAAAATGGCTCTGCACAACATGGTATCACTAATAAACAATGACATTTATGGTTATAGTTGATGGAATTCACTCTTTCAGCTTCTTTTCATAGTCACAGAGTTTCATTGTCGTCGCTAAATCTTCTAGATAAACAGTGAATGGCTTCTGCAGCCACAAAACTCAATCAAGAATGAAAAAAACAAACTTGAGTAAAAATGAGAACTGTCTGTAATATATATTCTAAAACCATAAGACAGAACATGACACATTTACGGTGCAGTTTAGTGATAGTGTTAAAAAAAATGGTGGTGGTCCCTTATATTTTCTCAAATATCAGATTTATTCTCAAATGTGTACATCTTAATGTCAAGTTCCTCCTTGTTGGTAATTTTAAGCTCTGTCATTTAGGTTTTTAGGTAGCATGGATTTGTCTGACCTGTACATGTTTGTTGCAGACCACAGTCTACTAGTACCTCCACACCTTCAAGAGCTATATGATATGTATATGAGAGAACTGGACGAAAGGAAACTGGACAGAGCCATGGCCCTGGATAAAGTGACCACCAGACATACCATCAAGGTACCTCTCTCACTGATACACAAGTAACACAGAGCATATGTTGATGTAGCATCGTTTGTGAAAATGCCACCCAGTTGTGATACAACTTTGTCTGTGTGCACTTCATGTCCCTAGGAGGGCTCTTTACCCAAAATCACCCTGCCCATTTACTGTCGTGACAACATGCAGGATGTGGACTCGGACCAGGAGAGCGTCCGCTACATGGGCTCGGATAACAGACGAGTCCAAGCCAAAATCCGCAGGCACACGTTGCCACCCATTCTGACCGAGCCCGAGCTGTAAGAGATCGTTATTTTTTATTTTTTTTTGCTTTCAAATGTAGAGTGAAATGGAAATAACTGCATCATCCATTATAGCATCACCGCAGGACGTAAAAAAAAGAACAACTTTCACTTTTCCTCTTTCATCCTGTCAGGGACAATAACAGGGTGTTTAAAAGCAGCCCCCATGCCAGGCAGATGAAAAACACCGCTGTAATGACCCCGCCTCCCATTCACATCAACGGAAAGAGCAACAGAGAGGTGAGGGCAGCTTTAATGAGCAGTTTCTGCCCATGTTCATGTCAGTTCAGCTGCTTTCCTTGAAATGGGTGTCATGCTGTGTAATACTACAGCACTGTTACCTTTCACTTCAAGGAATTTGTGTGTCTGTCTGAACTGAACTCAAATTGATGTTTCAATCGACCGGAACATTTTTATTAATCTAATCAGCCTCACAAGTGAAGCTCAAATAATATCCCAGTGATTATTTGCTGTCATGTCTTGTATTCTGTTTATTTTCCAGCTGTTACTGTTCATACAGCAACACTCTGAAATTTCCCCCAATTTTCTGTTTTGAAAAATAATGCATCAAACTGTCATAATTGCCCTGGTGTGCTGCATGATGAATCCCACTTAATCATAAATTAGACGGTTGTGGATGATTGTTTTGCTTTAGCAAAAGTAACAGCTCCTGAACACCATAAAAGGCCATGAAATTTGAGAAAGAACACAAAACAGGCTGCAAGAAAAAGATGAATGTTAGCGGTAGTGAAAGAAATCAGTCAATGCTGTCAAAACTGTGGTGTAATTGACACTTCAGGAATGGAAAAAAAAACATTTGTAAAAGCCTGTAAAGAGCATTTCAGCAGACTTATGCACAATAACTGAAGTGAAAAGAAAATGGTTTGTCAATAAAAGAGAAAAAATAATCCGAGGAAAGTTGTTTGGGTCACTTCCTACTTCCTGTTTACTTTTATTCATCTACAAATGTATTGGGAAAACTGTACGATCCTAATGTTGCTCTCCATGCCTTGGGGCAGCTGCAGCCTTTGGTTCCTGAGAGTTCTCTGAGCTACAGTCATCTGAGCCACAGCGTCAGCAGCCACCTGGACTCATCGCCTGAAAGCAGTGAGGCAGGAGCTGATGTCCCCCTTTCACATAACGGTAAGAAACCACT
>JAPQRQ010000012.1:18398099-18418220 GCA_037367365.1 Apogon talboti
AGATAATTGCAATAACCGGGTATGATGCATTTACATGTACTTCAAAAATGTGATAATTGAAAATCCTTGGTTTAGATGTTTCAGTTAATTACCGGATTTCTTTTAGAGTACACGTTTGCGTAATGACAGTAGATGCAAACTTCTACCCTTAACAACTACATCCCTTTTCTAAGACTTCTTTTTTTTTTTTTACACGTGCGCAGATGTAAAATAACAAAATAAATCCGATTAATGGGTAAACAGGCATGAAGACGTCTGAGTACTGAGGAGAAATCCACATGTGTTAATTCGACTTCTCATAATCACATTACTGCTGTTATCCGATAAAGCATATCAGATTATGCTGTTTACATGATCACTTGAATAATCTGATAACTCCAGGAATTGGATAATGATCGGAGTTTAAATGTGCATGTAAACAGGGTCAGGGTTTTCTGTGGACAAAATCACTCCCTGCCTTCCACCTGTAGTGGGCGCTGTGACGTGACGCAACCTATTGCACGCTGTCACACCAAAAATCAAAGCCAGATGTTAGCCTGTGTTTTGCCTATTGTGAAATCGAAACACTGACCATATGAACACCGCTATGCTCGGGGTATTTCCGACGTGCAACTATACGCTGCGCTGCGTCACCGCCCCTTCGATTCTGGAAAAAAGGTGGGATCACTATCTCACCTTTTTTTCCCAGTATCTGTGTAAAAATGGCTTAAAATTACACCGGAGGAACCCATGAGCACGGCGCTGCTACGGAATGATTTCCTAATGAAAAGGCTTCACAATACAACACATGACACATCAATAACAAACAATACAACAATAGGGGAGAACCCATCTGTGTTATTATCAAAAGGAATTATCAATCAATCTCTCCCCCTCCAGTCAAAATGTGACTGTTTGAGACTGGCGGAGCTCTGTTTTTCAGAAATCCTCCCAAGCCTAATTAAGATCCTTGGCTGATTACATACTTGTCTGATTAGACTGTTCATTATGTCTGCCCAGGGTGAGTGCTTTCACACTGGCTGCAGTGGATCTTTGATATCATCGACCGACACCGGATGGATACAAGCTTAATGGAGCTTAACAGAGCACACTTTCACTCTTAAAATCCTCCCAGACTTAAAAAAAAACAAGTATAGGTGCTTCCTGATCCTGCAGAGAGCCACTTGAGCACTTTTGACTGCTTTTTTTTCTGATGTCCCCACCTCCCATATCTCCCCAGATTGAAAGACAAAGCTGCCAGGCTTCCCCCCGTCTCTCCTCATCGTCCTCCTCCTCTCTTATTTCATCTCGTCTCGCCTAATCTGTCAGCAAGTGTCTCCCAGCCATCACTCTGTCTGACAGACGGACTATCTCTGAGTCGTCAGTCACTCCACTGCCTCTCTGCAGCCGTCATCTCCAGCCGGCAGGGACACCCCCTGCAACACAGGCGTCACTGTGCAAATGAAGAGAGGCCCCTTGTCTCCTGAAACAGGGAAGGCATGACAAAAATACTCGCACTGATTAAGGAGCTTCCCTTCCTGTGGTCATTAACATTGCCAACAGTGGCTGTAAAATTAATGTTAATGGTCAGGATGAGGTTTGACCTTGTGGCTGGTGAGTGTATTTCTGCTTTAATCAGGTGTCAAAAGCTTTACCCTTTGAACTAAAACAGCCAGAGACGTATAGAATAAATATATATATATATATATGTTGAAGCTCCATTTACTAAGGTCCAGTGGGTTAGATTTAGTAATATCCAGTGATAAAACTGCACATTGTGGTTGTTAAAAATGTAATCTGTGCATTTTTAAGCCGACAGAAGTGGTACCATACTGTTATGAAGCCTTGAGCTAGCATTTTAACTGTCTGTTTATAGCTTCAAATACTTTGTTTTGACTTATACACTGGATTTAACTAAGCCAATAGTTCAGATCCTTCCACTGGATAATATCTGCTGTGATTTATTTGTCTCAATTGCACCAAGTTCTGTAACTCTGATGCAGTGAGTAGCTTCTCATTTCTTAAACAACCATCAGTTTGATAGAAGGCATAAAGATTAGGCAATGTTTCAATGGAAAAAGGTCACGTGGTCTGATAAGCCCAGATTTACCCTGTTTCAGAGTGATGGGGTGAGAAGAGAGACAGATGAAGTGATTACCCATCATGCCTAGTGCCTACAGGACAAGGCTGAGGGGGCAGTGTTATGATCTGGGGTTGATTCGGTTGGTCAGGTCTAGGTTCTGTCACAACATGGCTCAGAAGAAGGGCAAAAAGGAGACCACATAAGACTATTTAAAGTATAACCAAATGTATTTAACCAAACCAAATTAAATTAGCAGGTCAGCTCATCAGTTCTGAATGTATTGTGTGGATCTGGATGAAAGTGCAAACATCAAAGCCAAGTCAAACCAGCCAACAACGGGAAAAGGAGAGAAAGATCGCCTGCATTGGACCTCTATATATAGTAAAGCCTGCTTTGCAACTCAGGTGTGGGCCAATCTTCCTGATAGGACCACACCTCCAGATCCCAAGTAAAACAGGAACTGGACTTGAGGCAGGAGGCCGTCACAGTTTATCAACATTTTGTGTCCAAAGAATGAGGTCACCTGACAACCTGAATGTACTAAATGGCATGGTCTGAACGTCAGTGGATTTTTTTTTTTTCTTTCCTCATGACACAGATGTATTTTGAGATGACAATGGTAGGATACATGAGGCTAAAATTGTGAAAGGGAGACCATTTTCATATATGGAATGGCCACCATAGAGTCCAGATCTGAACCCCATTGAGAATCTTTGGGATGTGACGAAGACTTTACACAGTGGACGAACTCTCCCAACATGAATAAAAGGTCTTGGCAAAAAATTCATTCAGCTATGTATGGAAATAAATATGATTATAGTGATATTACATTAGCACTGAATGGGATAAACAATGTCACGGTGAATACGCCCTGTTTTCAAAGCTAAAGGCGGTGCAATGCATTATTCTTTGTGTGCCTCTTTTTCAGCCTGTCTGTGTGTGTGTGTGAAATTCACATACTGTTATACTGCGTGTGTATCTGTGTGTGAAAACTCACCCTGATCCTCACTGAGTCCCATGGACCCTCACAGAGGACAACAGAGGACGACAGAAATCACAACAACTACACCTGCAGAAAACTCATGCCAAGTGGAGGAAAGTGTCTCAAAAAATGGATTACGTGAGCTGGGTGAAGACAGCGTTCGACTCCGGATGAATATTTATGACTGAAGAAAAAGGGATGATCTTTAAGTTGTTGCTGTTGAAATTTGTGGGGGAAAAATGGGTGGTGATCTGCTCGACCAACCACCAGTGGGACAGAGTTTTCAGTGGGATTCAGGTTCCTCCTCAGGTATGTTTTAACCCCTAAAAACCCAAAAAGCACTGATTTAAATCGTTCAATACCTGATGATCCACTAATCCTATCAATACATGCACAGAATCAGTGTAAAATGCAGTTCGTCATCTTTTCATGGTCATCAGATATGACCCATTAGGACGTTCAGAGGTTCCATAGTTACCGTGGAAACACCGACATCTTCTACAACATCGATTCACCAGTAAAACCCATGGAGCTGGATCAATGACAGTGGATGGATGCACTAGGTTTCACTTTTTCTTCCGTTTTCTCTGTTTTGATGTATTAATGTTTGAATTTACTCTGAGTTTACACAATTTACTGTGAAAATTGCAAAATACAGAAGATAATATAATAATAAATTAGGATAAATCACTTAAGAAAAGTTAAATGTAGAGAGAAATTCATTTGGGAACTGCCACAAAATTAGCACTGGGTCTTTATATGTTGAGTACTTGTTTATACAACTATTTTAAATCAGACTCTGCTTGAATCCAGTAATTTTTTTGCAAGACTTTGCAAGACAGAGATACCAAGAGAATTTTTAGTCTACATATTGACAAGATCAACAGATTACCATTCTACGAGAGTTAATACTAATTTACTAAAATGGTAAAAACAGACAAAATGTAATTATTAACCACAACTAAATCAGCTGTCAGAATTGTTCCAAAAGCCCACCTCAATTGTTGATCTATCAATTAATACCTGACATGACAGAAATCCTTGTTAGCCCAGTATAACAGTATATTTAATTAAAGGGTCTAAATAAAGTGAATGAGACTAGAATGACACCTGGAGAAAATTATTGACTAACAGACTTTACACTCAATTTTGTTAAGTTTAGAGTGTTGCCAGTTGGATGTCTGCAGAGGCTGATAGGTTCGTTCTAAAATAACAAATATATAACTTCCTAGGACCCACTGTCCACATATGAGGACAAGAAATTCACAGCTTTATACATAAAAAAAAGAAACAACTGTCCACCGCAAATGACATTCCATAAAAATGTTTAAGAATGCATCTGAAAAAACTGTTACATCCTGATGTTTCCAATATAAGCAATTATTTAATTAAAAAAATCCAAAACTCAAAAACCTGTGGGGCTCCCGGGTCTTAGGAAGATATTATATAAGGCTAGAAAGATAGGCCACCTTACAAGGCATATTTAATTAAAAGATAAAGAAGCATAAGAATAACAATTCAAGGAGTACATGCCAGAATAAGTTAATATAGTAAATATGTATAAGGCAAGAAAGCAAGGGAAAAAAGATAATAATAATAATAATAATAATAATAATAATAATAAAAATAGGTGAATAAATAAATGTCAAACTATTTAACAGATGGGTTTTAAGGCGGGATGTGAGGGTATGTCAGTATGAATATAATTTCCTAAATCTTGCACCTTTTAAATCATTTCACTCAGACTACGTTTTCGCACTCCTTTCCCACCGACCGCTTTGTTCTTCAGTTGTCTGATTTAAGTCGAGAGATTTATATTTCATCTTATGCGCAGACTACTTTTACGCATTCATCAATACAACTGCAGTCAAAGTGATAACCAAGAAGAAGAGCAAGAACAAGATCAGACAAAGCCAATGGAGACTCAGAGAAAAAAAAAAAAGTTGTGGTGGGAAAGTCTGACTGACACACAGGAGTAATACACCGACACATGTCAATGACTGGCGGAGACAAGAACTGCCTGTTTCTTGGTGGGAAATGAAACTTTCCCTTCAGTTGTGTTTTTTTTTTTCCCCCCTCACAGAATTAGAGCTGAGGGGTTTGACATTAAAGGTCATGGTCTGTGTAATAGTTTTTAAATCTCACACAGTTTGCATTGCTTAAAGTATTACTGACAGTTTGCAGTCTTATTAGATACAGTACCTGTGGCAGATATTCCTGCCTGAGCCTGGGGATTAGGATGGCACCGTTTGCCAAACAACATCTCTGGTCGTGCCAGAGGTGTGTCCCTCAGACGTGACTTCCATTCAGACTCAGGCGGATCAAGTCAAGTTATAAATGTATTTCCCCTCAAAACATAACACATAGCTGCATCGCTCTTGGAAAACAATAGTAACGCAGGAAGCGTGAGAGTCGTAGCAAGTGTGAGTGTGTGTAAATAAACAGGGGGCCGTTCTCGATATAGATATACCCACCAGAGCTATCATGGTTAATAATGTGTCAGTGATGATTGATGGTCAGCGAAAGGGACGGGATAGGCTTGTTCACGTGTGCGCACATGTTTTTATTTGTGTGTGTTTGTGAACGAGCATGTGTTAGCATGTACATGCCATATGGATGCGCTTATCCTCATTTTCGGCGTTTTCCTTCATGCTTCCTTGGTCTTTCTTCATTTCTTCATTCCCTTGCCTCTAACGTTGCTTACGAACAGCATGTTGATACACTTTCAACCCTCGGCTTGCAAGCGGAGATTAAATGAAGCTGTAAAAAACATGACAGATTGCATATAGACATACAAAATGTTGTATTCATGAGAAAATATTTTGTTATAACTCGAAAAATATCTTGCTGTAACATGAAAGTATCGTATTAATGAGAAAATATCCTGTTTATAATAAATATAAACAAAGCATAACATGTTGCAACATAAAAATATCCTGTTATAATGAGAAAGCCTGCTGTTATACCTCAATATGAACTTTTTACATGTCAACATGTTGTAATAATGAAGAAAATATATGCTTATGACATAAAAAATACTGTATAACATTGAGGTATACATTCTTATTACATTTAAATATGTTGCTATAACATGAAAATACTTGAAATAAGAAAATGGAAATGATTGCATTATAACGAGAAAATGTGCTGTTATGCCTCAAAAATCAACTTGTTATAACATCATAATGTGGTTGTTACAATGAGGACAATATGTGTTTACAACATAAACAATGAGATAAACCTTCTCGTTATATTGCTATAATATGAAAATGGCTATAACTTGAAAAGCATCCTGTAAAAATATGCAAATGTCCTATTATAATGATAAAATATTGTGTAAATAGATGAAAATATATTATTAGAGGATAATATATGTATCTGCAATATCATGTAATAACACTAAATATCTAAAAAATGTACATAAAATATAATATTATAACAAGATAATACCTTGTTATTCCTTGAAAATATATTGTAAGAACATGAAAACTGGTATAACTTGAAAACCATGGAAATTATCTTGGTATAACGTGAAAATATCTCGTCTAATGTGACCTGTTTTTCCATTGTGTTTATCATTTTGTGCATTCAGGACAGTGGCCGTGCCTTCGCTCTGTGTCACTGACTATTCTCAGTATCCTCAAGTAAACACAGACAATGCACTGATGGTCAGTGTTCTGTTTGTCCTGGGTAAATGAAAGCTCCTCTTCAGACAACAAAAGACCGAGTCAATAAAAATAACCACAAACCCTCCAAACACACATGACAGGGCTTGTTGCGTTGTTTGAAGTGGCATCAAGTGCTGCTTCCAGTCCAAACATCCAATACGCTGCTCACACAGACGCACAAAGTGACCTTGTTTCATGTTCCTACAGATGAAAATATTTGTTTGTGTGTAGACAGATAATGTTGGATGTGTTTTAAACAGGATCAGTGATGCTTTAATGATGTCAGTCATGAATGTACTATGTATGTGTAGATTCATTCATTCATTCAATACATATATGTATTATATGATACAGAACAGTTAAAATCATCATACCATTATGACTCCATCCTGGGTATTCTGTCTTCACCAGTGTTAAATAACTAGCTTTACAGACAGTTAACAGTGCTTCAGTAAACCCAGGAAGCCTCTTGCTGTTTTGGGACATTTACTTTGGTGCCTGTAAAACTGTACAGAATATAAGAGAAAAAAAGTGTAGTGTTACAAAACACAACGTTTGTATTATATCAAATACACACAACATCAACCCATAGCAAGCTACATCTCCAAAAACATAAAAAAAAAAAATCTGTTAATGAGAGCGATTAGCATGATGCTAAAATACATTGGAAATCCCATTTGCATGCTAACACTATTAGCGTTCTCCGTTTTTACACAAAAACAAAGCATTAAGCAACACAAAAGGCCTAAACTGTACATGTAAGGTTAATTAACATCCCACCACATGAGAGCACTCACAGACAGACGTTCGTTCAGGGCCAAAATAATGAGTAGCTGGGTTTCAATGGCAACAAGCTAAGACGTCTCGAACAACAGGAAACTACGGCAACTCTGAGCAGACAAAAAACATATGTACTCAAACTAAAACATCTCTTTCCACAAGGGGACAGCACACTGGGTTTTTCTAGATACTAATGGATAAATCGTGGCCATAACATTTATTATTGGCAAAATTGTAATTGAATCTGTTGTTTTTTCCTTGATTTCTACAGCCCAAGTTTAATAGATATATTTTTATTTATTATTATTATTTATTATTATTATTAATAAATATTTATGTGTCTGTTGTTGTGTTTTCTTGAACATAAACTTTGTACATTAGGAAGAACAGTCAGATTTAGATACTTCAGTGATCTCTGTTCCATGAGCTTGTTCCACTAACTTTGTACTTCTAAGTGTTCCTGAGTTCTCTGTGTCTTCTCCACCTGCCCCCAGAACAAAATCCTTCTCTTTCATAAGCTATTACAACAAGAAGTGCTGTGTTTCCACCAACAAAATGCAGATTTTGATATGCTTGTTGATTCATATGTGCCTTATTTCTAGAGTCCAGATCTATTTCTTCACAATTTAAAAAAAAAAAGATGTTGGTGTTTAGTATCACTTTTTTTTACTTTCATCCATCCATATAATGTTTTCAGTCCTTCCAACTGCACCCACTTCAGAGACAGGAACACACGTCACCTCAAAATATTTTAAAGTACAATAATACACAGTAAATGGAAGAACTCCTCTTTTATTTCCTGCCACACAACATCTTAGAAAACAAAACAAAAAAGTTACCATGGGAGGACCCTATAATAGGGCATAAAGATTTGTGAAAATTAGGGAATTGTTATGAAAAAATTCTTTAAATAGATAAATTAAAATAATGGAGCTGAAGACTTGTGGACTTGTTCTTTGGTCAGCCTTGTCCGAGGAAGGCTTAGTCTCCTTGCATCACTGATAACGGTAGGATAGGTAAACAAAAAACGGTATTTTTTTTGAGAGGGGAAAAATTACCAGCTGACTAAAACTTTTTGACCACATGACTCTAAATAAAGATTACGTGCAAATTCCGGAACCACTCTAACTCACATTATGCTTTACTATAGTAGTGGTAGTATCACAGAGGAAATCTGCATTGCTAATGATTACCAATGAAACAAACCTTTAGCATGTTTTATATTCACCAGAGTCACCCAGCCTGTGACAGAATGACAGCTGGGACGATAATTATGGCAGGCCTGGACGTTGGTCACCCTTGATTTAATACACACGCAATAATGTTGGGTAAAATCCACCCCAACAAATATTTTACTCTCAATCACTAACATGTGGTGAAAATCATGTAGTGAAAATTTATTGATGGACTATAGACTTAATACAATCCAGTGTCTGCAGCCTTACTGAGGTGAGCGACGAGAGCTCATCGGCAATATATTAGAGCATGACTTGCGTTTTTATTACATTTTTTGCTTTGTTTTCTAGTTTTTTTTATATCCTTAAGTCATAAAACTGGGTCACCACACCGTTGTGCCAGACTCTAAACTTTTCACAGCACCTGTTCATTCCATAAATCACATTAAAACTTGATCACACATTCAGCTACTGCTTGAGCATACGGCTGGTAAGTGTTGTGTGTGTTCACGTTAATGTATTTGATAACAGCCAGCTGGAAGCCATACTGTATTACGTTCCCCCCTTTTTTAATAACTCTCATCATTTACGACGTCACTCTTCATGTGCACCGTCGTCAGTGTGCATGTCATATCTGTATCAATGACAGTCATTAGTTACCGGCACCTGTCTCGGTTGTCTATGCCTCCACAGTTCCCAGTCCAGCAGCCCAGCGCTGACATTGAGGCCAGCTGTTTCAGTGTGGTCTCAGGTGATTAAAACCAGAGTGAGACGCCGCGGCGTTTCCTGGGCGAAGGAAAAATGAGAGGAGAAATGATAGCTGTTGGTTCTCATGGGGCTAACACAATACTTTAATCACCTCACACCTATCCTCCATTTCATCCTCCCATCCCAGATGCCCACAGCAGCCAGCCAAAATCCAAACATCATTTCTTATTTCTCTGGTTTTCCTTTCCTCTTTTTTTTTCTCTGTCCTTCTGTTTTCTCTCTACCTATGTCCTTCACTCTCTTTGCATCTTGTTGTCCTCTCTATTTATTACTTATTGACCATCTTCGCTGTCACTCTGTCTCTCTTTCTCCCCCGTCTTTGTGTCTGAACATGGTGTATATGAAGACAAATGTGACCCCAAGGATACATGATATCTATTTTCCAGCCAAAGTCGATCTACCAGCATGTAACCAGGATAGATCCTCTCTCAAATGGAGAAAGAGGTAAAAAGTGAGAGCGGCGAAGGAGAAAAGACGGAGAATGTCTGTACCGCAACCAAATAAAATATCATTCATATTCTAGGCAAAAATCAATGGATGTCACATTACGTGTACATTTTTATCCCTATCTGTCATGTGACCAGCCCTTCTTTGACAGCTAAAGCTTTTCCATTTCATATTTTTACCACACAGTTACTTTGTGTCAACAAGTTATTATCTTGTGCACACAAATAACCTGTAAGCACAAGATTATAAAATATCACCTTTCATAATTTTAAAGGATCCCAATGCATTTTTGCTCCCATTAACATCAGTAGCGCTATTTCTCTAATAAAATACTGTATATTTTATTACAGTAAAGACTGTGTCGTGATCTAATTTTGTTTATAATCTTGAAAATACATGAACACTTCAGTAAGAAGATATGATTGCAATAAAGCATTAATGTTAAACATGCTGATAAAAACCTCAAGTGGTTTACCTATTTACATATAATCCTGTACGGTAGTGATTCATTGGTTGCAATGTAAGAAGTATGCTAAATTGTACATCCCTAACAGGGTCGGTTTATATGAAGTCACTGGATTCCTTATTACGGAGCTTCGTGCTTTCAGAAAATAATGTTAGGATGCACAATTTCAGCCTCATACCTTCATTGGTAAAAACCAGCACAAAAAAAAGGTAGAAGAAGATGTAAAAGAACATCCACGGTCACATATTACATAATTACTGCTTTCTGAAAATCAAAAATAAATAAATAAACAGTTCAGTAGTATGGTATCAATAAATGTTTAATGTGTATAATCAGTGGAAACAGACTAAGCAAATTATGTTTCAGCCATTGCAGCAAAAACAACATCACACAGAAAATGTATTCATGTATTATTGCATTAACATGTTTGTAATTCTACCATCTGGCTGTCAATAAGAATGTGTTTCTGACCAATTTAGAAAACCAGAGGAATATGTAAGAGTACAATGGTTCAGAGAAATCATACGTCACTTGGTGATTGTTTCACAGTGTTTATGTTCTAAAACCAAATAAATATTTAGATTTATAATTATTAAGGGCATTACAATAGAATAGAATGTTTTCGTACAGGGCATCACCACATCAGAGCACGGTATTTATTTCTCATAATGTAATACTTTTATGTTGAGTACTTTTCGATCAAATATATTCATAAATATACTCATTTGCTTTCCAACATCAGGTGGAAGTTTGTACTGTCTGCCAGTTGATGTAAACGAGACATTAGTACTCTTTCAGTTACATAAAAAGAGGGAAACTATTAATTGATACTCCAATAAATATGGTTTGATTAAAGATATCAAAATATAATATACTAATAATACTAATACTAATAATAATAATAATAATAATAATAATAATAATATACTAATTCCTAAAAAGCAGTGTGGTTTCTGTGTACACATAAAATCAGGAAAATATACCAAAGAAAAAGCAAAGAGTATAACAAAACAAACATGAATTGAGCTTTGTCCAAATAATAACAAACATGAAGGGGAGACTGGAGGGGCTCATGGAAAGTAACACCTAAGATGATGTGACTGAATTGTTACAGACCTACTACGCATAAAGTGAACAGTGGCAAGTGTGTGTTGCATTCAATGACTGCATTCTGTTGCAGTGCGTAGGTGTTTGATGTAAGCTGTGTGACTGGCCTCATTGTTAATATTATCTTTGGTGTTAGCGTAGTTCACTGCCTTGGCGTGCACCTATCAAATCATATTGTGTATTTTGTCACTGTGGGACAAACTGACTGCCATTGCAAATTTGTCAGACTAGTAAAATGCTTTCTTCTATAGTGGCACCCTTTTGTGTCCTTCAGTAATTGCTGTTGAAAAGTTTTTTTTTTCTGTACATTGTCTCTGCAACAATGAAATAAAATATCTGCCCTTGATCGGTACTAATGTTTAATGAGCCTTGTCTTGCTGTTGTGTCACTTGTGTTCTTCACTTTGTCTCATACAGTACCAGTGTTGTGTGAGATGCTCGCTCTAGGAATGATATTGAACGTCCGTGTGGGAACATGAGTCGCATACAGTATTTGACTGGCTCTGCTTGTAAGTGCGTGTGTGTATTCTGTGTATGGCACAGCCATTCATTCTGTGTGACAGTAATTCGGACGGATTGTATTGATTGGTCCTGATGGATGCTGAGATATCAACCAGAAGGACACTTGTCTCTGTCTGTCTTTGGTTCTCAGACACACACAGACACACACACACATTAACACAAAGATTCAGAGACGTGTCCAGAGACCACATCACCAGATAGAAATAGAAAGTAATCACACAGTTAAGTGATTAGACAACAATTTCAGTCTTCAGTCCACAAACCATCCTTCGTCTTGCCCTTGTAAACTCCATGTTTTAACGACTGTGAAGGGACTTCAGTGGCAGCTCACTTCATCACTGCCCTGCAGGAAATAGTCCCTCTTTGTTTCCAGGATGTGCTCCACTGCAAATGTCAAAGTGGCTCGTTTTGGAAAGTTTTCATTTAGATTACTATTATTATTATAACTGGGAGAAAATTCTGCTCCGTTGCTTTGTGGTAATCACCTGACATGCTGTGAAAAATGAGCACAAAAATTCACGTCGGTGCACAGTATCAGTGCAACCTCCGTGACTGGTCTTGACATGTGAGCATGTGGTCGTCCAATAACCGTCCATGGCTCAGATGGTGACTGCACTGTATCTGTGTTTGCACACGTTTGTTCAGACCTTACAGGTACAACTCTTCTCATTATTCTATAATGGCTGTTTAATTGGTCTTTTAATGGAGCTTTTTTTGAGAACCTAATTGGTGTTTTGCAGCATAGCCAGCAGTCCCCTCCGCCTGCCAGTGAGAGCCAGGGTCCTTAGGGCGCTCTCAGGTGTCTGCGCTGATTGCCTGCTTGCCTGTTTGCTCTCAATCTGTCAGTGCTGTAGCCATGCTGGCAAGAAAGGAAGTGAATTGCAAGTGCGTGTGTGAATGTGTGTGTTCCTTGCGATGGCGTCGGCCTGGCAAGCCATCCTTCAGGCGGCGCCACGACAGGACCCATCTGCCAGCTAAAACAGAGGCACTGGACGAAGCATCTCTGGTGCAGATTGGCACAAACACAGCTCACCTATCCACCACCTTTTAATAAGCTTGCCTCTCTCCGTCATCCTCCTCTGCATTACTCTCCTTTGCTGCCCTCATTCCCCCCTTCTGCTCTTCACTCGCACCCTTTTTTTCCACTTGATTTCTCTTCTTTCCTTCTTAGCATTCATCCTCTTTGAGAGCGGTGAGTTATCTTACTCTCCTGAGAAGCTTCTCGTCCTTTTACTCCAAACAGATGAGACTGTCTGCTGTGTTTAAAATAAGAAATAAAGTAAGAAAAAAAAAAGTCACTTTCAAATCTGTCTATTTTTGTCTCATGAATTGATCCGAGTTATATTTTATCGTTGCATTAAATCCTTTTTTTATCCACCCTTCTATCCCTTCTATTCCCCTTTGAAGCAGGTGGATGGATTAAAACTGTACTATTGATTTATCCGACTTAATAGACAGACTACTGTGGGTGTTGTGTAAACCCATTAGTATTTTATTATATCTGCAGACTTTAAGTGTCCTCACTGTAGCCTCCACCAGTGTAGGGTGAAAAGGTTTGACCTCAAGAGTGCAAAACTGGAGGAATTAAGAGTCACTGGTGGCACTTTGTGTGTGTGTGTGTTGTGGCTTATTTTACTCCAGATGAGCTAATTGGCGGGTGATTATCAGCCCGTCACTGCCGGGGTGTGACTGACAGACTTACTCATCAGGTAGCAATGAGTCATTCACACAACGACAGACACACACACCGGTAGTGGCAGATCGACACATTAAAAATAGATCGGTGTCTGTAAAATACCACGAATGATACACATCAAATATAAAACACGCTGCAAATTTCAAGTACAAACATGAAAGGGTTGTAGACGCAGGCGCCGTGATGCAAAACTACGCTAGTCCGCACACGGTTGTGTTTACTCTAACCTCCTCCGTCCATGTTCAGCCATGCAGAGAGCAAATGTTTTTCCATGAACTCTGTTGTTACATGCTGACAGCAGCCGCAGGGGCCAACGTACACATGATAGACAAACCATGTTGTTCCCAGTACTGTCCACCCAGGAACTCTGCAGGGAGGTAGCACTGGCTTCTGTCCCTTTTTGAGCAACTGTGACATTATAACTCTTCTACTGAATGCTGTCCTGCCTGGTTTGGGAAAATGAAGCCCCTGTCCACTAATTAGCAAGCTGCTGTAGAGGCAGACTGGCCTGAAAAACAAACAAACAAACAAAAAAAAGACTCTGCAAAACTTAGGCAAACAATTTTTAGTGCAGATTGCTGCTGACTTGTTGATTAAATGTTGGGACACTACAAATATAATTTAAATTTAATAAAAAATAAATCCAAGTCCTCCACGAGCTCATTTATTGCTGAAACTCCACATCGCAGTGGCAAAGTTTAACCTGCAATATTTTCATATTAGCAATAAACAGAATCACTGAATAATATGAAGTTATTTTTAAGATAATGACACAAAATAATCACAGTTTTGCTTTTCTACAGAGTACTTTAATAACTGTGTTGTTTCGGTTGCACTTTCATTACACTCACTGACAACTGTAGTCTTAATTGTTTTCACCTCAGACTATGAGATAAAACTATTTTATTATTAGAAACTAGATAGGGAGGCACACATTTTTGCTAAAAATTGGTCAAAGCTGTAATAAAGTACACCATCCCAGAGTGGACAGAGAGGAAAATATTCCAAGGCTATATTTTGATTAGTTCTTATTTAAGAGATACAACTTATCCTCACATTTTTTATTTATTCATTCCCATGTTGCAATTATTTTACAAGATTAATACCTATCACACACTGTTAATTAACAGACAAGCCCATGAGGTAAGTAAATTAATTTATTTGAAAAAATATTCACCAGCTTCACATTCAGTTCTAAAGTGATGGGAAAAAGCAGTCATTTATATTTTAGTCTGGAAATATCATTAATGTTTGGCTGCCTTTAACTTTCATTATGGCACATATTTGATGTAGCATAGTTTCACCAGGCTTATGCAATGTCACAATATTTATTTCCACCATTTTTTGGACACAATATGTTGCTGAACTTAGATCTGACTAACTGAGGCAACCCCAGATCATAACACTGCCCCCATTGGTTTAAAAATCTTGTTGCAACAAAAACATACTCATCACTGTAGTAATTCTGCAATGGAAGGATCTGAACTATTTACTTAGTTAAATCCATGTGGTGAGTTTTTTGTCCAGTCTTCATGAATATTTTTGAGGCAACAAATACAAATAATGCCCTGTAACATGCACCAAATACTTACAGAATGACAATATCTTAATATTTTATCAGATAAGTCATGGACAGCATAACCAGATGTTAAGAAATACTAATAAAATGTCCTTTGCAGCAAGTGTTGTTAGTATTTAACAGCATTAAGAGTTCACTTTGATGAAGTGCACAGTCTGAATCCCATCATGTTGATGGATGAATACACATATACATATATACTGTATATAACAGACATACACACACACATTGACCCAGAGGTGGTGACGGAGGCCATGTCTTCATTAACGACTCCACACAAAAATTAATGGCCATATGTTTCTGCGACATACTGTAAATTATACATATATTTGAGGGTACTATGTCCTTGTAATGAAGGTTGATGTAGAAAAAATAGATACGAGACTGCAGGCCCAACACAGAGGGACTTACAATAGAAGGAGACATACCATTCCCCTTATTTCTATACATTGGTAAAATATACAAAATCTTCCGAACTTTAAAAACAACAAAGTTCCACCTCCAAACTCATTGAGATACGTAGTTATTTCATTATTGCTCATTATCATACATTGAGTAAATGCCTCTGATTATGTAGAGAATTAAAGGATGTGTTGCTATGTCTAGAACTACAGGCAGCTACTATGTTGAAGATCCAGCTATTAGGGATTCTGTAATTATCATTAGTGTCATTAGATCCTTTCCTTTCCTCTCTTCCTCTCCTCACCCCTCCGTCTCTCATCCTCCCTCTCCCTTTGGCAAAATGTAATCATCAGAGTTATCAATCATAGTGCAATGCCCACGGCACAGAACTGTAATACCTGCGATGATGGAAATGATTCATATACACAGCTTGTTCATTATATCAACACAGACGCACTGCACTGGCTCAAACATTTATTCCTTCACTCAGAGTCGCAGATTTTGATTTAGTACGGAAGGCTTTTATTTTTTTTATTGCTAAATCACTGTCTGTGTTGGAAAGTAAAATATTTCTGTGATTACAGCAACAAGTCAGAGTTTGATGATGCACATTAATACTACGTCTGAAGTGCATCATTTTCTTCGTTTCATAGACTGTGCATAAACACATTTTTCAAATATTAATGCACTAGTTGCTATGCAGTACATTAAAAAAAAATTGCATTTACAACACCAAGTTCCCCATAATTCATCATTTTCTGGTAATTCTCCAATATACATTATTTTAGTTAGGTGTCTGAAAATTTGCAATATAACACTACAACTCACTTTGCTGACTATGTATCAAGGAAAAGGAAAAGTTTTTTCACTTTAAGAGTGTTTATATTCCAGTGTCTATGGACATTTCTCATGTGGAGACAAAAATGCATGCAGTGCTTACATAGAGAGCCATCATCTTGCAGACCAGACACACTGGTTTTAATCCAATATGGTCATTGTCAGTCAATTTATCACAAATATAACTGCTCTTTATTTATAGACTTGGATCAGCACCTATTGAAGTCTATTGTCGTGTGTTTTTCATGCCAATAAGATCATTCTTGCCTAAAATCACGTTTAAAAACTTCAAACCCCATCTAGTCTAGTCATACATAACATTAAGGTGAAACGATATTTGTAGGAAATTACTTAAAAAAAGGTTTTTAAAACTGCAATTGACTTCTGGGGCAGGTGAAAATCTCTAAAAACAGTGTATTATTAAAAACACACTGTTACTATATTCCTATGTGCTGTCTTAGGCATATGTTGGGTGTAGAATATTCATGTGCAAAATGTATTTTGTATAAGTATCATGTCCTCGGGTGTTGTATCAGCCATATGTAGGACACTGGTGGGTATGTACTGTCGACACAGTGGCAGCTTGTGAACATCAAGAATACCGCTGAGATCCGGCAAAAGTTTTACGTGATGTTTGAGTTTGTCAGGCGGCTCCACACACACCTCTGCAATTAGTTTGAATGCGGCTTGAAAGTTCAGCTTCATACAAGTGAAATAAATGTTAAATAAATGGACCTACACTTTTTCCAATAGGGACCAAGGACTTCTACTGTCTGTTGTAAGTAATCTTTACTCTATTTATATGGAATTATTGTTAAGTAAACCTCAGTAGAGGGGTTTGAGTGCCTGAAAGATCGCAGGAGCTATGTAGTCGGGGGTCTTCCAATGCAAGTTTGTCAATCTAGATCTAGAGAGATAGATAAATAGCCTGAATTACTCCTGTTCCAACTTTTTTCTTGAATGTCAGGAATGGATGAATATTTATAAATGAAATAGAGATGACCAGAAGAATAAAAGCTAAAATATGTTGTGTTCATATTGTAAATATTAATGTGACTTTAATGTTTTTTAAAGCAGTTAAAATCTCCATTTATCATTCTGAGATCTCATAATTAAGGTAAATGGAGTCTAAGTAATGTTTTCTTTAATGAATGCACAGATCTTCCATTGTTTATTCTAAGTTTCTTTGTAAAAAACCAAAAAAATCTCTGATGGCTCCTTGCACATGACCTACTACCCTATTATCATACTACCTTTCGCTCTGTCACTTTGATCAACACCTCATCTTACGCTGTCAAACTCTGACCTTCATCCGATGAGACTGTTTGGCTGATGGATGTTTGGGAGACGCCGGTGTGGTTGCAGGCCTGTGTAATGGAGGTGCTGTGGTTAACAGGGCAGAGACTTATATCCTCCTCAACTTTTCTCTGAAATGACAGTTGAGCCCATATGTCAGTGAAAATAATGTTGCATACATAACACTTCCAAGCATTTCCAAAAAAACCTCCCAAAAAAACAAACAACAATGCAGACCGCTGCTAAAACTCTTTTGAAATGAGAAACTTCATGAAATACGTTAGTCTGTAAAATATACTTACTGGCACTAGTGGGAATGAGGTCGTTTTTTTGTTTGTCTCTCTGCTTCTGCTAATTACAATCTTGGCAGAAGCCATGTTTACAGACAAGGTATTGCGTTAAATGTCGAGTATGTAAGATTTAAGTCAGCTTGTCTGTTTTGGGACGCTTTTGTCAGCATTTGTCAACTTCACTTCACTAAGCTGCCGACCATCTCATCTGCCTAAATCCATATGCAATGCTTTCTGTGATGAGGACTTCAGGTCATTTTTCTTTCCACATTACTTCAGTTTCTCTCTGTGATGGCAATAGCATGCAACACTAGCGATCAAATGGACATAGTTGATGCCATTTAACCCATAAAGACCCAGTTCTACTTTTGTGCCAGCTCCTAAATGAATATTTCTCTCTATCTGACCCTTCTTAAGTTGTAATATTGCCCTCTTTAGTTTGTGTTTTTTCAGTGAAAATCAGTTATTTTCCTATATTTAATTTACTGATCATGTAAATGTTCATAAAAGCTCAGATTAAAGTGAAGGGTTGTTAAATCAGAAGTAGAGAAAACTGAAAAAAAGTGACTTTTCCAGCAAATATATCAATAACTGAACATAAACCCAATGTTTCCATTCACTGTCATTGATCCAACTCCATGGGTTTTACTGGTGAATCAATGTTACAGAAAATGACAGTGTTTCCACAGTAACTACGGAGCCTCTGAACGTCCAGATGAGTCATATCTGATGACCATGAAAAGATGACAAACTGGATTTTACACCAATTATTTACATGTATTGATGAGATTAATGGATCAACAGGTATTGAACATTTTATGTTACATCATAGATTTGGTCGCCAGTTGATATTTGGGTCTTTATGGGTTAATGATAATCTTCCAGAACACAAACTCTAACAGAACTGGACAGAACCACCAAGTACTGTATGTGTGGATAGTATTGAACACTGAACATTTTTTTTTTATTACGTTTTCTAAATGTATTTTAAATAAGTGATAACATCAACATCGTCCTTTAAACCTCCCTCATTGTTGTTTTCTCCTCATCCGTCTTAGAGGTCTGAAGCCGTCGGTCGCCTACCCCCGCCATGCACTCCAGGTTGGGGGTCATGTATCAGCACAGGTGGGGGGAACTGGGGGGTCTGATTGTTGAAGACCTCCTCTTCGGGTTACCATCTGTCTGACAGTGGGGTCAAACCGATCTGTCTCATAAATGTGTGCACGGAATGCAGAGCGAGGAGCAGCACTGATTAGGCATCATGTGGCGTCTTAGTGATACGTCAGAGTCTGTAAGTACAATGGTCGCCCTCAATAACATTCTTCAACACAGTGTTTTGTTTGTTGTAGTCTGTGTTAGTTGGGTAGAGACGTTCTATGTGCGGCAGTCAGGGGATTTTAATTAAGATTGGCTCACTATTTCTGACCAGACATCTTTTCATACTATTTTTATACACATATTTTGGAAAAAATTATAGTTTTTCACCATTGTTCCTCTGTAAGCATCCATACTGGCCAGTAAATGCTGCCAATCCGTATATTAATCACAATACTTTAGTTTAGTTATACCTAAATATTGACCAAGAGACAAGTAATTGTATTTCCAAAGGATGTTTGCCTATGAGTGTCCATCCATGCACTGCCTGGACTGTGGACATGAAGACTGGTTTATTAACACTACCAGTTGGCATTAAACACAGAAAATAATTGGATTTTCTCTCATGTCTGACAGGCACAAAATCACAGAACATAGTGGCAGAATCAAACAAAGACACAGACATAAATGCACAGCGAGATAAGCATTTCCCTTTGCCGATTGTCTTACAAATGGTAGATAATTAGTTGGACTTAATTTGCTTAAACTGGCCTTTGGTTAATGTAATGACTGTGATCAAGCAATGTCATGCCTCAGAGACACAATACCAAAGTTAACGCCTGTTTGGATACACTGCTGGTGTGTCCAAACTGCTGCAAGGAAGGTCTTATAAAATATGAAAAATATGTGGTCAGTGGTGAGAGGCAAATACTTTTTCCAGTTCTATATGT
>JAPQRQ010000012.1:18443221-18453983 GCA_037367365.1 Apogon talboti
TTTCCTTTCCTTTCCTTTCCTTTCCTTTCCTTTCCTTTCCTTTCCTTTCCTTTCCTTTCCTTTCCTTTCCTTTCCCATAGTTACAATCAATAGGGTGACTCAGTGTGACATGGTTTTCATTTTTCCTATGTGACAGCATGCAGTGAAATTGACCAAAATGCAGGACATCATTCCAATATGTGGAAACAGGACAAAAATACTGTACAGTCCCACATAAAGTGAGAGACTTCCTGAACATACCATCTGTATATAGGCTTCAGTTAGGAGTTTGACCTTTTGCCATCACCATCTTGGTGTTTTGGAACTAGAAATGTTAGTATTTGAACAAGAGGGTGAAACTGGGATTAAGTAAGTACTCAAAACTGCCAAGCTGAGGTTACTGCTAACATACTAAAACACTGACCACACTGCTAACAAACACCAACTAATTTCAGTTTCTTGATGTAATAAATGTTTGGAAACTGGATTCATATAAGGAAGGTCAGCTGTGTCTAATGTGAAACATACTAGCTGGCTGATCAGAAGGCTACCTGGCAAACCATGTAATGAAATATCAGTATGTGATTAAAGATGAAAGGTTCTGTGAGATGCAAAGGTCAAGTCAATTCATTCAATGTATTTAATCTTTGTTTTGAAGTTAATGCGTAACATATATTTGTATTCGTATTTATACAGTTAATGTTAATATATTTACATTTGAAATGTTGATGTACTCTTTAGAATCCCTTTAATAGTAATTGTTCAATATGCTTCTGTGTTTTATATGGATTTATCCCAGTATGCCTTCCTGGATTTTGATTGGTTACCGTATGTAGCGAGTCCATGAAGTCAGGAAGTGAGTGTACATCTCTTTTCTGCTGATTCTTTTTATTAAGAGTAACTCACCACCACTTATTGAATCCATACATTATAGCTCCAATATTAACTATTTCAGCGTTGATGAAACTAACTAGTGGCTAATAAAGTTTTGTTGCATACATAAATGGGAGCCATTTGTATCACTGAACCTTTAATATTTACAACAGTTGGTCTTGTGGTTCAGTAAAGTGGATTTCTTGACAGGGGAGAGATATGTGGGATGTTTTGGTGTGTTTAGTTATTTTCATTTTGGTTTCAACAGTATAAATAAGAAAAGAAACATAAAAGTATGTGTGTTTGGTCTATGATTCAGCTACAAAAAAAGACGGTAGAGCTGCCGGAAATGACCCTCACCCATTGCAACATCTCAAACTGTCAATATTCTCACAAAATAATGATTTTGTTCATGTTAGATTGTATCACATGGCATTGTATCCTGCTAGTCTATGAATACAATGTTAGAGATCATCAAAAAGAAAGACAGTTTTCACAAAATAGTTGTTTATTTAGTGAACTGAGTCAATTGTACCATAGAATTCAGTCAGAAAAGAATCTGGTCTACCTTCATTGACCTCAAGATAATGATATGTCTGATGTTTTAGTCAGAACACCTTTTGAAATAAAAACAAATTAACAGGGGAGTCAGCCATACAGACCAAAGCTCTTTTTGTAACACACTGTAAACTTAAATCTAATCTTGGTGTTTATAGAGTTTTTTGCACTTTTGCATCAGCCCAGATGTTGCTTCTTCTTCTTTTGTCTCCCTTTTACTCCTGTTCTTTCTTTTGATCCCCTCCTCCTCTTTTCTCTCATCTTCATATTCTCTTCCTTGTTTTTTTTGCATCTTTTTCTTTCATTTGGTCTTATTTCCCCCTCTTTCCCCTTCTTCCTCTCATATTAATTCCTTCCCTTCACTGTCCTTTTTACTCCCCCTCTTCTGCTCTTCTCTCATTACATCCAGACCAGTGAGTTTGGTTTGATCTTTGCCTGATGGTGATCTCTCTCCCCTGAGCGCTGACAGGTACGATGGGCTTCACATCCTCCGCTCTCCAGCCCGATGACTCAGGCAGTGTGATCACAAAGTGCGATGTTCCCTTCCTCCGTAAATGAAGGCACACAGGTTTATGGAGAGTCCAGACGAAGCAAGCAAGTGAACACAGTTGGATACAGGGGGACACGAGACAAAAATATATAATACTGGCCAAGTCAGCCTTCATCCTCCATTTCAGTGCATTTAATATACAGTATGCAGAAATCTTTTTAATATGAGCTGAGTGAGAAAAAAATCAGTCTATGTTTGTGTTTCTGCATAACTGTCAAGCTAACTTGAAGCAAACTTTTTAACCAAAAACCCAAAGTAAAACCTCAAACTAGATATTCAATCTTTTTTTTCCCCAGAGGCTAATTTGGATTTATTTCATTATCTTATTTGTTGATTTTTTATATATTTTTGCTAATATAAAAATGTTGATCAACAGCTTTAGTCGCTAATTGGAGTCAATAATCCATTAAAAATGTGAAATTGTTGGATCAGCCTTAGAACATCATTTCTCTACCAAACATTCTCACTAACTCGGCTCACATTGACGGCTGCTCGGGGCATCACACTTAGCCCTGAAGCGTGATTTTTCAATGTGAAGGGTAGGCATCTCTTTTTGACGCATGAGGTAGTCTGAGAGATATCTAGACAATTTTTGGCTTTGGTTTAAGATGTAGGACATGAAACCACTTTGGTGCTCCACCATGACTACTCCAACCACCGTTTTTTTTTTTTTTACTTAACTGCACCACTTCACCTATGCTGTTTGTTTTCAGTGTCTAAGGACTTGCATTGACCTCTACCTGGTGCCTTACACATACTGTAGTGTTGAATGTAGACACCAACAGGTCATCACCAAGTAGTAGCATTTGACAAACAGTGTGCATCATACAACTAGCATGGCTGCTATTGCAACAGTGAACAGTGGCTTCATTTTTACACAGCGTCTTGAAGCGATGGTGCCTTTTCCATCTTTATATGCACTCCGGTTTTCGGAGGAATAAACTAAACTGCACAGTGTCATCAGAAATTGGGGTTATAGGTACCTAAAACCTTCCAAGGCTTCAGGGCGTCAAATCCTTTGATGAGCTTTTCTTTTCATAATTCCTGGGTAATTCTCTTGATCTTTTCCCACATAAAATAGCTCGGGTGTTTTCATCACAGATGAGACTGAGGAATAATTTGGTCTCCTCATCAGTCTAAGTTTTAGTCTGTGTTTTAGGCTTTATGAGAATATCTGTGAAGATGCAGGAAAAGAGAAACAGCCTTATTTAGAAAAGTTACCACTTCAAAAGTGAATAATTTTGCAAAATTGAGATGTTACACTGTTCAATTCAGACATTTGCGTCAAGGTTTTTGTGACGCAAATGCAAAATGCACATAAAAATGTGTTGATAGAAACAAGGCGACTGTGACTCACAGTGCGAGAGAAGGAGATCACTCACTCTGTGTCACACGGCTGAAATTCCCAGTGGAGAAATGGTGTTGTCTCTAAAAGCAGGGATAGTATCGCCCTTGACTCACACACTTACACACACACACACACACACACAGGTGGAAAACTCTATCAGTGTTGTCAGAGATGGTTTGTGCTGACTCAGATAAGGTACACCCATCTTATCGTTTCCCTTAAAGCACAAACTTGTCCACCTTCATCTGCTCTGTTCAGCTCTGATTTCTCTCTCTCTCTCTCACACACACACACACACACACACACACACATAACACATTCTTGTGTAAGACACGACCTTCTTCGAGCTATGCTTATCACCTCTTATGTAGTGATAGCTCTCATCTCATGATACTGTTTTATCAGCTTCTCATATTGGAAAAAGTGCAGTTTTCTAAGATGAACAGTTCTTTGTGCCAAAAAGACAAAATGAGCTCGGTGGCTTCAAAGATGGGAAGGTTCTAAGCATGACTAAACATGACTACAATTGAAAACACAATCTTACCGTGTGTCTTTTGATTTTTTTTGCAAACTGCCATTGCTGTTTGTTTTTTTGTTGAGTATAGCGTCAAATGGCTTGGAGAGGTCTATGAATATTTTTCCGTCTTTGCAAACAGCGTAACATTTTCAGGGTTCATGACAGACCAACACATTTGGAGAACTGCACAGTGAGAGCGAGCGTAAGATTGTAAGGTTGCAAATGTTGTGTGTAGCAGTGAATGTGTCCTTCCACTTTGAAATGTCCTTACTCCAGGGTTTGACCCCTGTGGTGCACCGAGCATGTGAGGAAAGAATTCCTAACTGCTGGTTAATATCTAAAGAGTATGACAACTTATCATACTCAACATATCGTGCACACTCAAGTCAGCATGTCAAATGCACTGTGCAACATGAAATCAATGTCGCACCCTGAGGCGAAATTTTGTTCTCTTAAATGTTCAGGCTAACATGAGGTTTGTGTGGCTGCAGTCCCTCCTGTTCAGCTCCTTTCCTTTGACCTACAGAATAATACCCTTCCTTTTACTGACTCATTCCTCCAAAACAATTTCTACTAAGAATACAGATCAGTAAAGAAGACTGTGTCTGAGTTTGTCTCCATGTCTGTGAGCTGACAGACGATATCTGTGGTACCGAAGGTCGTCGTGTCCCTGTACCCACTGAGTTGGAATCATCGTTCCAAATTTCTAATAGTCGCTGCATCCTCGCTGATTTCCTTGGGGGTACAAACTGAAATGGACTTTGCTCAGTTCAGGATACATTATGTGTCATTTTTCTATTTCTTTTCTCCCTTCAGCTTGCTCACACCAAAGCCATATATATATATATTTAGATTATGTACTGATATACATATACTCTATACTATTAAGGGCTCATCTAGGCTCTAAGTTAAAGATGCAGACGATACAGGCGAAGCATTCTGTCCGTCCTCTACGTACATTACGTGCGTAATTCTGTCCGTTTTCCAGGAGCTTGCCATTGCGAACCCATACGGAGAATACGGAGCAGTATCACCAGGAACTGTGGAAAGCAGTGTTGAGATTTGAAGAGAATAACTTCCATAAATAGTGGAACTTTTCAAAGAGGGACTGTGTGAGTTATTGAAAAACTACCAACTTATTTATGACAACTAGCCTTCTCAATATCAACATCATTATCCACATTAGGAAAACCTCCTCTGTCAGCACCATGTTTGTTATTATCATGGTTATTATTGACATTCTTCTTCATCTTCTCAAAAAACTTTACTCTTCTTCGTGGTATTTAGCCAGTATGGTAATTAAGAGCAGCGCCCTCTAGTGGATAGATGGAGAAATGCTCATTCCAACGCATTGGACGCACAGAAGTATGAAGGCAGTGACGCACGACAACGTTATAAACAGATGTACTAATTTATGTTCGTAAAGAGAACATAAATGAGCGTTAATGGTGTTTGGAACCACATATGACAAATTAAAGGAAACGTATTTAAAATGTGTTAGTAAGGTATTGTGTACTACGTTCAGTCCTCCTTATCAAGTCTGTAAACTCTACCAGGGGGATGAACCCATCACTCCAAAAGATATTCCATGATTCAACGTTTAGATAGGCATGCAAGTGGGTGAATAAGTCAGAATCTCCCATATATGTTTAATTGGATTGAGATCTGGTGACTAAAAAGGCCACAGTATAAGAATCATTTCATTTTCCTTCTCATCAAACCATTCAGCGAACCCTCATGCCCTACGCACAGGGGCATTGGCAACCTGAAAAAGACCACTCCCATCGGGTTTTTCCATATGTGATTTCTTTACTTTGCATGCATGTAGCAGACACTAATGTCTACTGTACCTTGAAATAGACTCTTGAAATCCCGGTGGAAAAAAAAGAGGTATTTTACAAAGATCTTTAACTTTCATGTGAAATAAATCATAAAGAATGCTAAGCCTCAAGTTTTACTGTCTTGTTTAAGAAGTAAGATAGGTCTGCACAGTCTTGGTTGACAACTCATGATAAAATGCAACTTAAATATTACATCAAAAAAATCTTTTACTGTGCACAGGAGTCCACTGTGGTTTTCAGCAAAAATAATGTACGTAAGTACTGCAAGTCCTAAAATCAGGTGAACAGAAAAAATGCTCTTATATAATGTGAATCTTGAGAGGAGCAAAAAAAACCAAAAAAAAAAAAACCACAGAACAACAGGCAAGAAATCCACCTGATTACAGGAGTAACTCACTATGGTCCTGTTCAAATCCAGTAATGGGGATGATACAGTATATAAACACACACTCCTCCATAAATCAGGAGGAAAATAGAGTTTTACGTCATCACAAAAAGTTTCCTCTCACTTGTAAATGTCTCTTTCTTCATCTTAGCATTGTCCCACTTAAAATGTTGCCACAATCAACAGTTTAAAGAACAGATAAGATGCAGATTTTGTACTTGGTGAACATTACAGTTAAGCGATGAATTAATTAAATTACTTAAGTAATTAATTGACTGGCTTACATTGTTGGTACATTATTGACTGTAACTTTCCTTCTTATATAGGTGTTAACAGTTGTTGATCTTGAAAGAAATTAAATAAAGGCAACAAGATAAGAAACTGAAAATAATGAAAAATTAGATAAGAAACAAAAAGGTTTCATAAGAGAAAACCTGTCAAATGGAAGAGATTAAGCTTCACTGTGAAATAGAGACATCTTCTTGTCACACATTCAGCTGAGAATCCATCAAGAATGCACACAGCGGCACATTGAAAAGGGTCAACAACTTTAAAAACTCTCTATTAATAACATCCAAACTAATATGTCCTTTTCTCTTCTCATCTCATCTCATTTGGCCATCCTGCTTCAGGAAAGCAAAGGGCTGAACCTCATTTTAGCAAAGCTGGAAAAGGCTCTGAGAGGGGTAAAGATCCGGCTGATAATAAGGCCGCTCTTGGCTACAGGGTCAGGAGGGTGGGACTGGTTAATTAGAGAGCTCTGGGTTTGGCTTCTGGAGCCTTTAGTGTGTATGTGTGTGTGTGTGTGAGTGTGTCTAGTTGGCAGACTGAAGGATGTCTGTTCACGCTGCGTAGTGATATAACGGTGTGTGAGTGTCCTGGTTCCTTGGTTGTGCCGTTGGTGGCTCATCTTGGGTTGTTAATTTGCTGAAGTAATCTTTGCCAAAACCTCCCAGGAGCTGTCACCTTGGAAGGACAAGGGAAGAGGCGGCGGGGTATGTATTATAGTGTTGTTCACAGGACGTCAGCGGCACTACACCCACTAATCACAGCTGAGGCTTTCATCTGCTGACCTGCGATATTTGCTCATGTAGAAATCAAGACCTTCCAAAGGTCTGATGCTTATTTTCAGACCAAAATGAGGTGAGGACTTTGTTGTTTCTCAGTGGCTGCTGGAGCGTCCTCACACACAGCTGATGATATATAGGTTGTGTACACACAGCTGGAAGGAAACCCAGACCTGGATGTGCCACATCGAAATTGCTCCCCGAAAACCTAATTCAGAAAGTGTTGCACCCGAGGATTGGAGCCTCTGGTCTAATAGAGATCGCTGACAGTTTGGAAGGGATGAAAAATCAGAATGATCAATGTGACGCAGAGGGAAATGCCACATAAAGGTGCAACATGCAGAACGACATTATTATTCTTCTGTTATTTACGTTTTTGGACCACAACAAAAAAAAATTATAGTAGTTGAATATTGGTAAAAATGTCAATGTGAATAAAACTATTGCAAAAATAACAATCATGTGTTACTAAATCATGTCGTCATTTATCTAAGTAATTTAAGACTGTATTTCTGTTGTCATGGGATGCAACAAACACAACCAGAGCCCATAGAGAAGGCCTTTAGTGGAACCTTCAGGAACAGGAGTCCGTGAGATTGACAACAAATGCCTTAAGAAAAACCCCTCTCATAGTCACCACCATGGACACATGGCAAAAAGCTTACAACCATGGTGAGAACAGTTGTGAGAACACCCATTGTTATACATCTGCCTTTACACATGTGGTTTCTATATTAAGTCCAAAAAGAACAACCACAGACCTACTGGAGATACACAGATCAGCCATAACATTATGACCACTGAGGGAAAGTGCCATCAGTTTGATTATCTGATTTCAATGGGACCTGTCGCTTGGTGGGATATATAGTTGTTCATTCGCAATGTAAAGTGGATAGAACCTGCCAAAAATTGGTCTAAATAACAAAATCAGATCTCAACCAATTAGCATCTACAGGAGCAGAAGATAACATCAAAACACAACGCGCTAATCACAGGAAGTACAAACACTGGTATGAAGGCGACACAAAGAACATGAGGGAGAAGGAGGGGGTATTTATACACAGGTGGATGAGGATAACGCGACACAGGTGGAACAGATTAGGGCGGAGACAGGTAATCAGACAGGAGGGAAGACCTGAAAGAAAACAAAGAACAATTAACCCAAAAACATGAGACACTGATCCTTGTTTACATGCACACTAATACTCGAATCATTATCCCATTTCTGCAGTTATCGGATTATTCAAGTGATCATGTAAACAGTGTAACCTGATATGATTTATCAGCAGTATGGCAGTAACAGTTTCTTCTTTAGTTCCTTCACTGTCATACCAAACCATTCAGTCATAATTTAATCCCTTCTTGGACTTTATGCTTACATACAACAGCTGAATTGAATATATAGCATTTCTCATTTACATATAAGTATGAAACAGTCATTTAATTGCAGCCTATAAAAACTACGTTAACCAGCAGCCACTTCTAAGCAGTTTTCAAGCTGCTCTGCTGTAGTAATAAAAATCTTTATTTTATATCCATGATGTTGTTGGAGAAATAAACATATATGCATGTTAATGGAAGCAACTTTGTTTGGATTTTAGCTTTTTTATTGAAATGTAAATAACTGTTCTCAAAGACCCTTCAGTATTAAATGAAATCCTGAAAACCCTAAAATGTACATGGAGTTTAGTCAATCAAATCAGATGGCTAGGAAATTCTAAATTTACATGTGATGATATTCTCACTGCTAGGATTATGAATCTGGTAGCATCCTTAAAGCAGTGGTTCTCAATTCATCTCACCTCTGTTTGTCTGTAGCCATCCAGTCACAACTCACCTTTACAGAATGAAATCTAACTAAATGTATTTACTCCAAAATAGTCTTGTTCAATTTTGCTGTTTAATCAGTGAACCAAAATCCAATTATAACCCATTCAGGGTCATATTTATACTTCAACACTTGTGGTCACTTGTCAGTCAAATGCTGCTGTTACCATGGTAATGGTTAGCCTCTTTCATGCACGTCTGTCTAAATAAAAAATTACCAGGTAAGTAAACAAGATAAACTATTAAGACAGATTCTTCTTGACCATTCTGTGGCCCATTCAGAATGTCTAAGTCATGAAATACTTACCAATGCAGTATGATATGATTCACTGTTATTGTGATGCAATGCGATGTAGCCTGATTTGATTCGACACAATGACGTTCAACATGACAGATATGCCTGTTTTTGTCTGACGTCTAAAAATGATTGGCTCTTTCACCAACAGGTCTTTTCTCAAGTCTTCTGTAATATTAAAAACCTAAAAACCTGCCTCAAACCACTCCTTCTTCCTTGTTACGACTCTACTTACACTTAGCACGAGATGAGATGGGGCAAGAGTTGTTGAGCTGACAGCAGTGGGGATGAAAATGATTGGACACATTTCTAAATTATAAGGGTATAGGGGCTTCTGATCCCATGCAGAAGCATTATAAACAAATCTGATTGCCCACTTTTTGGAATCGGGATACTTACATTTGAACTGTTGCAAATCTTACCTTCCCTGTAAAAAGTCCAAAACACCATATTTTTTTTGCAATTTGTTAAAATTGAGCCACAGTTAATCTCCCTTATTAGGATGTCCGTGTCAACCATGACCCTGAACCTAACACTCAGAAGAAACCACCTCCATCAAAGTACTTATTTCACAGTTTGGAAAGAATGCCATTTTTAAGGGTAAAGAGAAGATCTTCTCTATTCTGCATCAGACTCTGTGTATTGTTCTGGTTATTTGATTTTCTTTTTCCTCAAAACAGATTTGAATTGGAGGCTTGGTTTAGATCTGGGCTTCCTGAATGCTGGGCTCATTCCCTTCTCGGAGATGGGAGCGATTGTGGGAAGTGAGCCTGAAGATTGCTGAAGTAATTAACGTTCCTGCTGGCTGGCAGATCCAATCGTCTCGCCTTGGAGAGGAGCTGCTGCACAGGCTGACACACACACACACACACACACACACACACACACACACAAACACACACACACACAGACACACACAGAGAAGCGCACACAACAGATTCTCAAATTCAAAGTTTAATTGCGTACTGTAGCACAATAAAATGTGTCCTCATATGCACAGACAGCTGTCACACTCAGAATGCTGTACTGCTTTGATGATTTAGTTAATGTGCTAGTGGAAGTGAAAACAACCACAGCGCCTGTCATTTATGTCACGTTTCTGCTTGTATGTTGGTGAAATAGTAATGATGTTGTCTTTGGTGCTTGTGTATCTTCTTATATTAGACAAACCTCAAACGATAATGAATTTTAAGTCAGGAAATAAAGATATGTAGAATTTTTAATGGGATTTTTTTCACTCCTATTTTCTACTCAGGTTTTATGCTTCTTTCCTATCATTTCTAATTTTATAATGGGTAGACACTTCAAGTAGATAATCTAAGTTTAATTCAGGGGTACTCACACTTTTTCAGCTTGTGAGCTACTTTTAAAATAACCAAGTCAAAACGATCTACCTACTCTAAAAACAACAATTTATATATTTACTGAGTAGACTTCATATAGATACACACACACACACACACACACACACACACACACACACAATATAATAGACGTAGTTTGCATAACAGCATGAAGCCTT
>JAPQRQ010000012.1:18454083-18473955 GCA_037367365.1 Apogon talboti
ACACACACACACACACACACACACACACACACACACACAATATAATAGACGTAGTTTGCATAACAGCATGAAGCCTTATGGCACAATACAGTTTAATGCATTTAGTGATGAGTTCTATACTCTGATGTCTTGCACTGATGGGAGTCATCTAGGTTTGCACAGTCTGGACAGTGGCTGCTGGTACCAGCCTCAAGCAGACTTCTAATGATCATCGATCATGGAGGAGCGCTATTTGGACAAAAAATGACTGCTGTCCGAATAATTGTGTGTTCAGTTCCCTCACCTTCTTTCTTCCTTTTTGGAGGGAGGCCAGTGTCACAGTTTTCATGAACAGTTCCAAAGTGACTCTCCACATTTCCCTTTTTTGGAGTAATTAATGATAGATTAAGAGATCAGACAAAACACTTTGAATATGACCCGTTTGCCACATCCATTTCACATGGATGTGACAAGAGTTTGGGTTCTTACTAAATCCAGCTCTCCCACTCATTTTTATAGCCATTCTTTAGTATCTATAAATCGGAAGGTCAACTAGGTCACATAGTTCCCTGGAGTTTTGCTGTAGCTTACACGGTTGATTGCATGTTTGACCACGATGCACGATGCGAGATCTCGACTGGATGCCCTGTATGTCAATCAAGTGGCAAATGTCAGAGGGAAGATAGAGGACAGACAATATCTAAATATATTTTGATTGGTAGAAGTTTTAACCTTGCTAGAGCTTTACAGCAGAGATTGTTTATAAAAATGGACACTATGATACTCCTCGAAAGTGAAGTCGAAAACATTACACCCCCCCGGTGGCTGGCTGCAGTATTGCATATAAATCCTACCACTCCCTTGTTATTCTATGGAACTTAAGCCTAACTGAAAAGGCATACATGTCTTAAATATTAGATAGATTTAATGAATCTGACTTGTATCTTTCTAAACAGTTGATTTTTAATAAGCTAATGGATGTTGGTGTTATGTTATGTGATAATGACCAATCACAGACCAGATGGCTCCAAACACACTCCACCTGATCAAAAACTGGTCATCTACACATGTGAGTGACCCCTATCTGTCTTATTGCTGTACACATTTTGTTCTTCATGTGCTACATTGAATGAATTATAATAATAAAAAAAACAAACAAAAAAACTAACAAAAAAAACCCCTTGTACTCGCAGAGTACTGGACTACACTGGTAAATTTAAGGGGCTCCATCTGTGGATGCAGTTAGAGGTCAGATCTTACAGATATGTGTACCCTTTGATACATGTGACTATTTTTTTAAAAATTGTTTTTCCATTAATAAGATTTTAGAGTTATTTGAAGGATTTGATGTCTACCATGTGGGCTTTGATTGGCAGATGTGTTTGACAGCTCCCTCACCTGCTGGGCTTGTGTGTATTGAATAAAACATTTATTCTTTGACGGACAGCTCTACTGTAGTTGTATTTATTAAGTGACTCTAACAAGACCGTCATATCATTGTGGTATCTAAATGTTTAATTAAGTTAACCGTTTTAAACATATCTTTAAGTCTTAGCATTAGCGGTAGCTCAGGTATCACCCCTTTTGGTTGTCCTCATATGATTCCTTGTGGCTCCTGAAGGAAAAAACGGTCATGGACAAAACGCAAACTTGAGGCTCAGAAACCATTGTCCAAAAAAGGAATGAGAGATGTTACAGTAGCTCCGGACAATTTTTCCTCTGACGCTGAAGTGATGAGGGAGGGACATTAATATTAGTTAAAGCATTTTATTGCACAAAATTAGTCTATGCCCCAGAGTGCAGGATGAGTGATTGTTTTTAAAAAATAATTTTACAGGAAATGACAAACTCTGAAGTACAATTAAGAATACAGACACAAGAACTTTTTTTTGTCATAGTTGGGTCAGATGCGATGTGAAATGTGGTGCAAACTGCAATTCTCATAAAAAAACCAAAAAAAACCACACAAAAAAACACCTAAACATCAAATCTGACTTTATGAGGACTTTCTGTGCAGCATCACACGACACACAAATAAACCTCTGCATCCTGCCCACCTGTTCCCATATCAGCAGTCCTAATATCTCTCCTTTATACTGTCCTCCTCTCTTATCTCTCCTCCTCTCTTATTTTCACTTTTTTCTCAACACCCCTGATCTCTCCTCTCTTGCAACGTATTCTCACACTCCTCTTCTTCTGACAATTCTTCATCACCTCTAGCTTCACTTCTCCGTAATACACTACATTACATTCTTGTGATGTTTTTTCCCCCCTCACATTTCTTTGTCTCCATATCTCCTCTTTACCATCTTTCCCTCCCTCTCTCCTCCTCCTCTCACCTATCAGGGAGGGCAGGCCAGCCTTTTGTCTCAAGGTGACTCAGAGCATCTGGAGTTGTTGCTCCGATATGTGAAGCAATTTATTCGCAGGCAGGAGGTGTGAGGAGACCGGACTCTGGGCCTCTGGTGATTCGAGACGTTGTGTCCGGCGACCTCATCAAGGTTGCAGTGTGTTGTTTATGTTGTTGTTGTTGTTTTTTTACTTAAACAGTATCTGAGTATTTTAGAATCGGTGAAATCCCCAATTTGATTGAGACATAAATCCTATTTAAGAGTTCAACTAGCAGAGGCATATGTTCCATTGAGAAGAGTTAAAATGTCCTTTGGGAGAAAGATGATGTGTGTGTGTCTGTGTGTACGTGAGTGGATAAAAGAATAATAACTGAGCTTCCTGGGTGGTCCTAATGGGCTCCCGTCTCCTTCTGACATGAATATAAAAACCCTCATGCTGGTAAAAGAGAATAATTGTTTTACATGCAGACATTTTCCACCTCCCTCCTCCTCCTCCTCCTCTTCATCCTCCTCTGCCTCTGTGTTTGAGTTTCAGATTCTTCTCCACTGTCCAACATGTGGGTTGGTTTGTAGTGTCCACAGACCGGACACAAGTGTGAGTTTTTCCTGTTAATGTTTCCGTCTCTGAGCGTGTGACGTCTGCAGCCTGTCCCAGGTGCTCCATTTATGTTTTCATATGCACAACTCACATCTTTCATCATTTGGCAAGACAGGCCCTTCATCAATCCTGATGCAAGCACTGCACAGACACAGCGATCTGTCCAGACGTCCAGGCATTTGGTGATGAGACAGAAGTGACTGCAGTGAATCTTAATCATTATGTTGTTATTGAAACCAAAGAAAAACATGACTGTCATCGCATATATGAATTTCAAGTCCAATTATGAATCTGATATTAAGTTCAATATGACTTTGGGGATGTGAATGTTGGGTAAAATAAACCCCGGTAAAGCTATAAACTATACATGTTTACATAATGTACGGGATTACGATAAAATTGAATGTACAGAGTCTAGCTTTTTGTTATATCGATTGAAAATGTGTATTTAATGTTGCTTATGTATTCACCTCAACTTGGGTTTGTTGTATTTATTGCGCTTCTCTTGAAAAATCAAGTTTTACAACATGCAGAGCAGCTTAAATTGAGCTCTGTTCTGTCTATTTGTTCTGAACACTGAAACCAGAAAGCAGTCATTTGATAATGGTGACCCATTTAATCTGATAAAAATAGCCTCAAAATGTAAATGGTGACTGCAAGCAGACAACCTAATTTTACCTCTTTATCCTTACAATCAGCTATTTATATTTAAAAGAACATCAGATCCACCTGTTATGTCTTCAAATCCAGGCTTTGAATCAGACCAGTGTTTGATTGCGTAACAACTAAAGCACGCTGAATGTCTTTATAGGTTCTCAGGGATAAAAAGAAGCCCAATTAAATTGAACTCTAAAAATATGAGTTCTGTATCTGAGCAGAGGATTAAATCAATATTATAGCCCAATGCAAGGCAGTGCTCCAGTAACAAAGCAGAGCATAATGGAAAAATCAAAGCGCTCAATGTTTGGACCCACTAACATTAGTCATTGGGTCTCTTGAATGGAGTGTTATCTCGTCATGACAACAGCAAGGAGAGAGAGAGTAATTGCCAAGGCAACAGGTCACCTTGAGATGAACCAACTTTTCTTTGGTTGTCTTTGGTGATGCTGCTGGAAGTTTTAGGTTTGTGTTATTATAACTACCACGCTGTCCAACATTAGCAGGTTCAGCAAATCCTGTCCAGAGTTCAAAAGTTTTCCAGTTGACAGGAGACTTGAGAGTGCCACTTGATGAGGTTTATTTCAGCTGTGTATTTGTGTCAGTCACAATTTGGCATGTGACCCAAACACCAGAAGGACATTCCTCCAGGATGCATCAGATGACTGACCTCCAAATGACAACATCAGAGCAGAAGGCTTTGATGATTTCATGAAGATCATTTCATGCATCTCTTATTTTCTTCTTTCAGTCCTGCTTGCTCTTTCAAACCCATTCTCTAGAATAGATGCTGCTGTTGTACATAATAATATGAACATTTTTAGGTGGGCTGTGCATTTTAACCCAAAGTACTTTTCATTGCAATAGTTCTAATCACTAAGTTTTACAATAAACAAAAACACACACACAAAAAAACACATATAACAATAAAATGATTCATAAATCATTTCATTCTTCATTCATCTGGAGCTGGTTTTTGATGTTAGCAAACTCTATTTCTAAGCCAACGGCAGTCTCTATTCCACCACAGTTACCTGCATACTGATTTCTATGATGGGACTTCTGTTGGTTTTTCTGTTAAAATCCTTAAATTGCTCCCAACTTCTGCAGTGTCAGTTAGCCTATAAAATTAGTTATGTGATATCTACCAACAATCAGCTCTCAGAAGGACACCAACCAAAGTATACAAGCAAATCTTAGATATTCAATCTTTAAAGCGACAGTGCTTAATGTTCTAGTGTCATTTGGCAAAGATTTCATAATTACCTTCTGGTACTAGTCAAGTGGTCTGAGAGGAATCCTTGCCTTCTATTTCAGGCTGTAGAAAATCTACCCATAATGCACATATTTTGTGGTTCGGTGCTGTAGTCCCCACCTGGATTCAATAAAGCAAATAGTTCAGATCCTACCATTGGATAATTACTGCAGTGATTAATAGGTTTCAGCTGCAACAAGTTCTTTAACCCACACTGATGCAGTGAGTAGCTTCTCATCTCTTAAACAACCACAAGTTGGAGCATAAAGATTGGGTGATGTCAAGAATCATTAGACTCATCAGGCTTATGAAAGAATGGCTCAGGAACATGAGCCATTATTTTCACATACAGTATGGACTGGCCACCACAGAGTTCAGACCTGAACCACATTGAAAATTTTCGCCCGAGCATATTTTATCCAGTGTTCTGACTCACCAAAACAAGTTCTTGGTGAAAAATCAGTGCAAGTATGAAAAAAAAAAGTGTCATTATGGATGCCACAAAAATAAATGTGTTTTGTAATCAGAGATAAAATAAAGATTTTTTTTATGGGTTTTATGTATTAAGTTTACAGAAACAAACATTTTGTCTATGAGTGTAAACTGTTGTCAGTTGTCAGCAAACAATGCATTTTATTTGATTTTTGCATTTACTGCCAAAAGAAGCTCTACCTTGAATCACAATGTTAGCTGATTTGACAAAAGTATTGTTAAACCTTTTATGGTTAGGTTGAGGTGGTGAAAACACCTTGTTAGGGTTAAAAAATGCTGGGTTTGTAATGGAGAAAAGTAAAATCTGACAACGTATTTAATAATATCTAAACTCTAGCCAAAGCACTTTCATTGCCTCATTGTAAACACCAACAGGAATCAGAATGCAAACTTCAGTCTCTTGTGGCAATGTTAAATTACGCTGAGATTACAACCGTCTGTGATTTGCAGAAAAATATATTCAACATTTCATTCAGGCGACTACGTTGGCTGTAAACTAAAGATGTGGAGCTTTAAAGCACCTATTTCCTTCTGCAAGACAAGCAGTGAACAGCAAAGAGTGTTGAGAGAGAAACCACACATACATGTTCATCCAAAAAGGCTCTTTAATTGATCTAAGTGATTAATTACAGGGTGAGGGAACCAGGTAATATAGATACTAGAATAGCTTTCAATTACCTCATTTAAATTTGATCATTAAACAGTTAGAGGGGATGGGGAAAAGAGGGATAATGAAGGAATATAAAAGAGTGGAAAAGAGAAAGTGATGAAAATCTTAATATAGGCCAACTGATAGAGTTAATACAGTAAAAACAAATATTCCAGTAAATTAGCAACAGCTTTACAAAAAGAAATTTAGAATGTGCCAGTGTGTGTGATTAGAAAATTGTAAGTAAGAGTAACTATAAATTCCTATCATAATATAGAATACATGAATATGACACAGACCAGCCTCAAATAACACATTTCTCTATATCGATATATTTATTAATACATAATTTATTTATTGTGAGGCCCTGTGTGATGTTGTGCTGTACTGCAGCCTCATACTGAGACCCAGTGAGGAACAGGAGTCCATGGTTTAAGACACCTAGTGCTGGTCGAAGCTGTCCCAAAACTTTTCCCTCATACAGATCGTGTTCATTTGGACTGCTTTCACAAAGTCCGATTCATCACTAAATGAAGACGTGAAGGGTTTAGCTCCAAAACATTATAAATATTTAAAGAAGTTACCTGAAATGCATTACCAGATGTCTCAAAATGATTTTTTAATCCTTAAAAACAGCTGTTGAGTGTCTGGAGTCAAAATGTTTGTATTACTTAATATTTCATTTTGGCGTTAAACTCTTCACGTGTACATTGCAGATGTCCTCATTAATCTTGCTACAGTTGCTGCTTGTTTTTGGTGGCTGTATTTAAAGAGTCAATCCCTTCTTAATCCTTTATTTCTTTACAGCTGTAAACACTTCATCTACTTAACGACAACCAAGAAAGGTCCCCACCAATCCACGATAAAATATACACAACACACACAGCATGAAATCTGGTTACAGTTTAACCATGCGCCAACAACGTGGACTGTTGTAGTGCACATTAAAGCACAGAAAACACACAAGCATTGTCGTAGGAAAGTAGCAAGATTAAAACCTGCCAGCTCCATCAAGCTTGCTTGAGGATAAATTGGTAACAGTGCAGTCTTATCATCTCACTGTACTGTAGAGTACATCAAATCTGCTCTTAACAACTGTAAAATGTGTCAGTGTAAACCCAAACTGCTATCTTTGACCACACACTGTCACATAGCAAATAAACTTCAAGTTTAAGCTTCTCCCTGGTACTTTAAACAAACCACTAACAATCCTCCACAGTGGTATTTGAAGTCCTGTGTAGTGTACCTCCAGTATGACTCCTTCACATGGTGGACCTCAGACCTCAGACTCCAGACTGGAGACCCGTCTCCATGGACGAAGCATGCAAGGGCTCCCTGCTGGCTGGCCCCCTGCTCCCTGCGCTAACTTGGCTTCCGATCCCGTACGAGACCCTTGATAAACTCCATAGGCCCCGTACACGCTATCCTGGTACAGCAGTGCCCGCTGACCTCCACATTGACCACCACCACAGGCCAGCAGCTGGCACATAGGGTTGGCGCTTGGGTGGCTACAGGAGGTCTGGCTGTGGTGCTGCAGGTCCAGGGGGCCATGGTAAAGGGGCAGCCCAGGGTAGGAGTTCAGGTAGTGGGTGTATTGTCTGCTGAGCAAACTGGTTGCTCTCCGCACCATTCCCCGCCCTAAACCGCTCCCATGGCGCACTGCTTCGCCGTATGTCGGCAAATGGGCGGAGTGGGAGTACCGCAGCCTCTGGCCCTTGCGCCCATTGGGCTTTCTCTGGTCCTCCCTTATGTGGAGGTAGGTCTGGTTCCGTGGGAGGCACAGGTTGTTTCGAAGGTGGGAGGGGTTGTAGGCCTTCGCAGCTGTGGTCGATGTAAGAATGCATGGGAACAGGTCTGGCAGCGTGGAAGGTGATTGGCTAGAAATAGAAAGGGATGACTGGGATTCATCCATCTGATTGATTTGCTCACTGCCCCAGGTGGCTTTAAGGAAGGAGGGACGGCGGTTCCTGCGTCTCCCCCTGATAACAAGGTCCTCTGGGGGCCAGGAGCTGTAGTTATCCATCCGAGGACAGAGCACCTCCCTTTGGTAGATGTTCTCAACGCTAGGGGCTGAGACATGGTTGTCCTGGAGGTGGTTGCTTTTGAGCTCACTTAGACAAACTGGAGCTTGGTCACTCTTTTCCTGGTCCCTGTGTTTTCTTCTCTCTACGTCCCCATCCTCACACTGGAAACTCTTGGACCTCCTTTTCCGCCTTGAAAAGTCTTGAACATGCTGATTTTGAGCAGATGTGACGGGGTGAGATGTGTAGATATCAGGTAGTTGGAGATCAGTGTAAGGGATGAAAGGTGAGTGAGAATGACTGTCTACGTAAACCCTTCCAGTGGTCTGGTAATGATGGGGGTGCTGATGAGGGAGCGGCTCACTGACAGCCAGATGGGGGCTGCTGAGGCTGGACACAGGAAGTTGTCGGTCGTACAGACAGGACGCAGAGCGTGTCGGGAGGGTGTAACGCAGAGGTGTGGGTCTGGTCATGCCTCTCTGCTGTTTCAGCGTAACAGCTGCCAGTGGTGGGGTGAGGGAGCGCTGGGGTAGAGATGAGTGATTCTCTGTTACATAAGCGAATCCTCCCGGTACCGCCTCTGTGGCGACCTGTGGTACACGAACGGGCAAGCTGCTGCCATGACGACTCAACTGTTCAATGGTCTTGGTGGCGTTGTCCAGGGAGCTTTCGACATTGGCAGTAGAGACCAAGTCCTTGGCAGTGCGAAGCATCTTCAGCATGTTTGCTTGAGCGTAGTTGGAGGTCAGGTCAGGTTTGGCCAAACCGGAGGAACGGCCAGGGTCTTCCACACCATTGAAACAACTGTAAATACCCTGAGATATGAAAGAATAGAAAAAAAGAACAGAAAGAATGAGGAGAAATCTAATAACAAAGACGTGGGGAAAAGAATTGTAGAACATGAATTCACTCCTTACATTTAATTAATTATTAAAGAATAAAGAGAAGCTTTTACACCTAACTTATTTGGTCAGAAAGTTTTAGTTTCATCCAAACCAAAATTGGAAGTGTGACACCTCACCTCCACTGTGATCTACATAAAATAACTGGCTCGACAAAAAGAGACGATCTCACTCCAGATGCAGCTGAACCTTGAAACCACTCATTTAAACTAATTGTGAGATATTAACTCTGGCAGTAAAAAAAAATCTACCTTGTGACAGGTTGTTTTGACTCTCCTAGGTGTTGTTAGACAGGTAGGGAGAATAAATATGAAATTGACTGTAATTACCATTGCCGTTAACACAAGACTGCTACACACTGTGGCTCATGAAAGATGCTTGGAAAAATGGCTCAACTTTACCATAGTACTATGAACTGTTGTCAGGCCATCTATCTTTACATTTAGTTGTGCAAATGAATGTGCTACAATGACATACCAGAAGAGCAAGGCAGAAATGTCCTTTTAGAAACATAACAAAATAATAAAAGAGACCTTGACAAATAACAGAAAAAATGCAGACACATGTATTTGGTGAATCTGATCTTCTTTGGAGTATTGAAGTTGGTGCTGCTGGTAGTAAAGTGTAGTGAATGTGCTAATTAATTTTTCCTCATTTATATAGAAAAGACTATTGAATCGCCAGCACAACAACATTAGATACATACCTATCTGAAAACTAATCAAAGTATAGGGAAGCATAGGTTTGATGACAGGACGTTCATAGATATGCCTTTCAAATTTCTTTAGTGCACTATCAATCAATCAAATTTTATCTATATAGCGTCACATCATAACAAAAGTTATCTCATGAGACTTTACAATTAGAGATGGTCTAAACCAGACTCTCAAGCAAAAGTAACACTGCAAGATTTAACTAAAAGTATCTGGTTCATGCATTGTGCATTGTGCATTCAGTTTAACAAAAACATGAGCCTTGGTTTGGACTTTCTGGTGTGACAATGCCTTAAATCAACAGTAAACCCAAACTATTTAACTTAACTGAACCTGTTGGGCCTAAGGATAAAACAACAGATATAATTCCAAGAAGAATTTGTGCATCTCAAATTGTGTTTCCACCACCTAACTAACAAAAACACCTCTGGCAGTGAAATAATAAACTGATTCTGTTAATATCTCATTTCATGACTGAGGCAAGACTTAGTCACAAATTCATTATGCATTCTCCCAGGACTCAAAGAAAAACAGTTTAAGAGAGGATTGCCCCAATAAACACACACGGAAACACACATATCCAAAGTCCCCTGCAGAACAACCCGTCTCTAACCGCACGGACAAACATGAAGCCAAATCCCAGGACTGCTCTATGCTTACAGTTGGCTGAGAGATCCTGAAAGAGCCAAATTTAATTTGGCCCTTGGGGCCGCCCCATACGGATTAATGATCAGATAGTCATTTAGCCGTTAATCTGATAAAACCCAGATCCAGGCACAATGGTGTAATTACACAGCTGAGGAGCACAGAGGATGGAGTCCATAGACATTTCCCTGGCTGTAACTTTAGCCAGAGCTTTTCGGCTCAATCACCGCATTCCCAAACAACTGCATCAACAAACTTGGACTTGTATAGGCTAATTGCAGTCAATTAGCAATGAAAGCTAAATACTGAATAAACACCAAAATTAAAGTTCTTTATTTCTTCTGATCACTTCTTTCTACCTCCATCATTAATAATAATTCAGTGCTTCTTAAATCTAATATTCCTACTACACCCTTGAATGGTACCGTACAATTGCAAGCAAATTAACATCCATTTGCACTAATTGATCATAGCTTAAAAGCTACTTCACTTAAAGCAGCTCATTGAACGGAAAAGCAGCAAACAAACCATTTAGAGTTGAAATAATCATCCTTTTAATCATTCAGCCAGGCTGTTATTCAACTAATCCAATTAACAGCCAATCAGTTGGAAACAAATAATCAATGCAATTTCTCAACATTACTCAACAGTAAAACCAACCCTGGAACCATCAACACACAATAATTTAAACAAGTAATGTTCATGCAAACCTTACCCTACTAATGCCCAACAGGAAGTCGAGTTTGTGCGACTTGTGGAGAGAATGTCGTAGTTTCCAGTAGAGCAGGTGCTCCCATGCGAACACCAGCAGGCTGAGCCCCATGGCCACGAGCAGCATGTAAAAAACTCCTGCCATGTTGTCGATGTCCAGCTTGCTGCTCATCACCTCATTCTTTTCATTCTGGCAGATCCCAGACAACCACACTGTCTCCAAACGCTGGGTGTCTCCTGGGAGGACAGATCAAACAAAAGGAAAGATTTAGGAAGTAAAAGAAAGTCTAAAGGAGAAAGTGAGAGGAAATCAGACAATTCTGCATTACCATTTTTTTTTTCATTTTTTTGTTTGTTTTCTTTGACACTTCTGTTGCTGCTTGTTAGTTCTGTCTTTTTTCCCAGTACACGAAGTTAGAGCGCTGATGTTCAGCCTGCAATTCAGGCTGTTTGATAAATCAGACATTTAATCCTTTTATGCACAATTTCCCAACTGTAGATAATACGACAAGTTAACAGAATCCTAGATAAAGTCATCACATTTAATATTCAATTGGCTGTCTAATGTCTCATAGACATAAAAAGATGCTTTGTAGTGTCCCTCGTGATACTCGGCCAGACTTGAGTAGCCCCAAGGTTCACTTCTACTTCAGCTTTGTTTTGGGGAATTGAAAGACTTGTCAAGACCTCAAGACATTTCCACAATTTGGCCATTAAACAATCCAATATTACTTTTAGGAACATTAGACATTATTATTCTGCTGTACTGTGCTCTAAAATAAAGGCACTATGTATGTATTTATTAATGCCTTTCCATGGCTGAATTTGACTCGAACAAGTAGTTTGGTGTTATAGTGATATCATGATAAGTACAGTCAAGTACTGGATTACACAATAACACAGAGACAGTCTAATTTTAAGACCAGTTCAGACTAAAGAAGAAGCCTTTTCAGTTTACCTCAATGGTTGAGTTTGTCAAATGGGCATAAGATAGTTGTAGAACACTACATATACTGTATAGTGTGTGTTTTCTTCTGTTTTTATGTGTTCACCTGTTTCCACAAAGAACAATGTTATCACGAGCTGTCTCCCAGTAGATCATGTCTCAACATTCTATGATTTTTCTTCTTATCAGACGTGACACCAACTCCTTGAAACTACAGAACTGCTCTGGGAATTGTTTCTACACTTCAGCAAATACTAGACATGCAGCTGTAGTAAAAGGAAATAAGTCACTATCACTGTCCTCATTCATATTTAAAACAGGAAAAAAGCCAGTTGGAGACATGGAGCGTACAAAGAGTTGGCGCTGTTGAAACAATGCAATGTGTTGTCTTGGTGCATTTATCTGGTAACAGGTTTCAGAAAGTTCCATGTGCTGTCCGTGTGTATTTGTTGTTCTTTTTTATGCTGTTCTTTTCTCTGTCCTCTGTCCCCTAACCTCAGCCAGTCGAGGCAGCTGGCGGCCCCCCTGGAGCCCGGTTCTGTCTGAGATGTTTCCTCCTGTAAAATAAGTTTTTCCTCCTCACTGTCACCTTGGGCTTGCTCCTGCAGGATTTGTTGAGTTTACTCTCCGTATAATCTTCTTAATGCCTTGATTTGAATTTGTGAAGTGCCTTGAGATAATGCTGTATTATGATTGGTGCTGTATAAATAAAACTGAAATGAATTGAATCAAAATGCAAGTAGTTTCAAGTCGCGGCTTGTCTTGTTATGAATATTTGGTCGAAAACAGGCTTTAATGCTGCAGGTCACTTGGAATCTCAACAGAAGTTGAGAAATGTGGTAGAAAATATGACCACGATATTTTTCCTGTATTGATCAATTATCCTTATTAATATTTACCACAATATGTGTTTGTATAATGCTACCAGTTTGGATCATTGATCTCATCATCTGGCTAAAGACTGAGCAAAATGCATATTTTGTTTATTGCTGGTTTAGTACGATCATTTTACCCTCCGACTACCAGATAGCCCTCTGAGATTTACTCACAACATGGAAAATTTACTCCTTTGGAGATTCTTGGATGTAATATTTATTTCCACTGGCAGATCTATCCACATTGAGGAAAATGTTGAAAGCTCATCACTGTTGCTCCCATAAATTTTATCACAGTCCCATTTTGAGATGGTTTTATTGCCCGGTTGTAGTTCCAGGTATACTATCCTCAACTTTTGTGGGTTCATATGATGGCAAAGGGCAAAAGGAGTCTTACCCTATTCACCCAGTATAGCTATATGAGAGTGAAATTAAAGCACCTTCATTTTAGTAGTAATTCCAGCTTGTTAAAATGCTTAACCTGTTTCAATCAGTTATGAAGGAGCTCTAGATGTATTGTTGCTGAGCTATAGTCCTTCAAGTCACTTCCATCATTATCAATACACTCCTCCAGGCCTCAGAACAGGTGGCCACCTCTTGAGCTGCTTTCTACCAGTTGGCCTTCAGGGAGCACAGTCCTTTTTATCACTCCGCTACCGTATGTTGACCATAAACATACTATTTATTATACTATCAAGAAGAGCTCAGGCTAAGTGTGAGTGTGTGTGGGGGGCTCTTAAGCTCTCAGAGGAGGAAGGATATTAACTCCACACCGGCGGCCGTCATGGTGAGTCTGTTTGTGCGTATGTGTAGGTAGGATGTGTGTGTGGGTGTGTGTGTGTGTAATGGAGATAATCATATCCCTAACACTCCCTGCTGTTCTGCAGGATATTAACTCTTCCCTGTAAGCCTTCTTCCCTGCTGATACAGCACACACTGAACTGGATTGACTCCAATTCCACGGTTCACATACAGCATGCAATGTGAGTGTGTGAGGAAGAAATAAACTCATATAGATAAAACAGAGGAGTGCATTAGGCCAGGGAAGGATTGTTCATCACTGAATGTTCTTACCATCTCCAAGGAACTGCAGCAGAGCCAGGTCTATGGGTCGTTTCCAGCGGGAGTCCTTCTGCAGAGCAATACCATACCCTGTGGTGGCAAAAACTTTTCCACTTCCAATGGTCACCAGCTTGCAGCCCTCATCCTTTCCAGCCATATAGTTCAAAACAGCAGCATCGTAGATGAAGGCATCTAGTTTCCTGCATCCAAATGAACCCTTGCCTCAGTATCTCATTTCTCAAAGATTACATGATGTTTTACATTTTTTAAGAAATCACTTTTCATCAAAATAATGTGGAGGGATCAGGTGTGAGAACTCTTATTTGCACCTCAGACATATAACTGTATCCACTTGAAAAAGTTTGATTATTTTTCTTGCAAGTATACATAGAGTACTGTGCAAAAGTCCTAGGCTAACATTAGGTTTGTTAGTTTAGTAAAGTTATTTTGACCACTCATGCATTTCTTGGTCTCTGTACTAAGCTACAATCTGTGTAAATGGGAAGTATATAGCAGTAAAAACAGAGGTTTCAGGGGGGAAAAAACAGGCTCTATAAACCAAAGAGATAGTATTTAGTGTGATTTCCTTTTTCACTTAACATGTCTTTATTGCATTAAGTTTCTGATGCTTTATATCAGGTTTAATTCAACACATGTCAGATGTTTCTAACTGTCTTGTCATGGGGTCAGGGGTCACATTAAACTAAACTCATTTTAACCCTTAGAACCTATTTAGTTCATTTTTTGTGTATCTTTAAAGGCTGTGTACATATTTGCTTTATTTTCTTGTTGTACCTGAGGACAAGTGAATGAGAAAGAAATATGCATGTTCATTTCAGTCCTGCAAAAACAAAGCTAACGGTGTCCTAAGACTTGCACACAGTTCTGTAGATGTTCAGACATTCTAATCACTTGTATGTACGGTGGCCCTAAGGGTCAAAAAGCAAGATGTTCTTGGTTATGGTAAGGCAATACTTTTCTTCCGTGACCGAACAGAACCCAGACAGAACAGACAGAAACAGGATGGGACACTGAATTGCCACTAAGGACACAATGTTTTGTCTGCAAAAAAAAATAGACCTTGTTCCACCCTTTCCTTTATCTAAAATGTCATTGCGTTTGGTGTAAATGTTGTGTTTTGTGAAATTTGTTTTCTGAAATGTCATGTCTTGTTAGATGTTATACTTCCTGTGATGTCTTTCTGTTTCCAACATGTTTTGTTTTCTGAAATGTCATTCTGTTTTGACCCTCTGCTCTACCTTATGTAGGGCCTCTAATTAAGGTTGACTCAAAAGGTAAACTAGACAGTTTATTCTTCTGTGCAATCTGAACCACCAACTGCTAAATCGAACTTTTTAGAAAATGCTGTTTTCAGCCGTGAGAGTGAAAGATGAAGGGTCAGGATATTCAGGATGTTCGTTGTTCACAGTGGAAATAAAAAGCTGTCTGCCTCTGTACTTGCCTTGAAATTTGACTTGGCAGTTTATTTGAGTTTTATTACTTTATATATAAATACAGTAAGTGGTTCTTAACAATGACTCGGTTCTTTCATGTATCTGACAGCACTTTACTATTAAAATTAAGCTGCACAAGACACGCTATTTTCATCTATAAATACACCCATCACTTTGGCCTAATTTACAAATAGGTGCTTCAACAAAAAGAGCATCAAATGTGCTGTATTACAAAATGTAGGATTATTATCACATTCTCAGCTTATGTTCCCGATGACGAGATGAAGAGCAGTCAAATGTAATGTGTTGAATATGACAAAATAAAAGTGAAACTTTACCCGGTTTTCAGGCTTTCGAGGGCTTCCTCCACCCCCTTCTGGTTGTATTTCATCATATGTGTATGCATGTCGGGGTAGTTGCTGCGGATGTTCCTCTCTGTGCTCCCATTGGGGACCGTCCCAAAGCGGAAAGGAGGGTAATGTTCTTGTGGTTTCTGAAACTGTGGGGAGAAGAGACAGGATGGCAGGAAGGGGACAAGAGACAAGGGACATGAGAGAAGAAAGACAGAAGGATATTACAAAGAGGTAAGAGGAAGGAGATACAAAAGCAAAGAAAAAAGTAGTGAAGAAAAATGAGAGGAAAAGAGAAGGAGACTGAAGGGAGTGAGAGCCGTATAAGGGGAGGACATGAGATAGAAGGGGAGGATAAAAACAACAAAACGGGGATTGTAAAGATGAAGGAGGAAGGATGAATGGTAACGAAGAGGGGAGGAAAATATGGATTAAAGATAAACAACAGTGATGAAACCACAGAGAGATGGGTAAAAATGGACATGAGATAGATAGGAAAAGCCAGAAAATGGAGAATCATAAACTAAAAGGGAGTGAAAGATGAAAAGGACAAACAAAACTGCACAAATATGCGTAGTAAAAGGGAGAAAATGAAGAAATTGCAAAAACTAAAGACAATAAAGGGCTACTAGTTAGATTAGATCTATTTTAGATTCAATCAATTTCTTTTTCCTATTAATATAATTAGTGGATAAACTTAATGCTGCATGAACGGACCATTGCGCTCAGTTCAGTTGGATTAAATTGGACATCAGTCCACACCTATCTGTTTGAATCATTTCTCTGCCCAGGGATGATCCTAATCCAGTTCAATCGGCGCCCGATCGAAGTTCACATTTCATAAGATGACGCATTAAGCTGAATAAAACTGGAGTACGTCTGTTAGAGCTCAATTAGACTGTAAACAGGAAAGATCTATTCATCTTGGTTACGGCATTGACCTTTTGAGCCGAGCGCAAATGAATGAGCCAATCAAAGTGTAAGTGTATAAGTGGGTGTGTATGTGCGATGGTGCCATTGCTCTGCAGCTGAGCAACATAAAAGTGTTGGGATCCAGTTTTTAGCTGCTATTCAGATGTTTTATAATCAGCTGTTTAAACAAAAGCTCAGATCACCGACAGATGCTTAGAAATAAAAGAATAGCAGCTGCTGGTCTATATTTTTAACGTCTTCTCAAAATAGTATCATGAAAAGGTCAAACTGAAGTGTTAGCAGATCAACCTAGCAAATATTTAGTAAAGACTGTCATAATGACCTTCGAAAATTGTAAAAAAAATAATAATAGTACAATTAAAGATGACGTATGTGGGATTCAGGGGGAGCTTTTCATTCAACACCTGAAAATAACCATATGTAAAGGGACTGGGTTGTCTTTCATGGACATGTTTGTTCATTTAAATGAACAAACCAATAAGGAATGAACAAACCAAACACCAACTCTTGTGAGGTCACTTTGTATCTTAACATGTCCAACACAGGTTCTGCTGCAAGCTTAGAAGGAGGAGTTAACATAAGAGGTATTTGGTCTCTGACTTTACTGATAGATGCCACTGAAACCAACTACATGCATCTTTAAATCACTTTAATTTCCACAAATCTTTATCAGATCATTCAGAATCAGGCCGTAGAAGGTCGTGATTCAGGACTAACAAAGACACCAACTTGGAGAAGTTAAATAGGTTCAACTTATAGTGTTCAATAGACGATGAACAACAAATGTAGTCAACAATGAGTTGTTTTTGTTCTTCTTTGAGTTCTCATTTACACATATAATGTTTGTTACTCTAAAACATGATTTTAAAGGTGAAAAAAGTCTCAGTTTGTTGTAAAACACTTTAAGTATCAGACTGTGAAACTGTGAGACTGAGTTTCAAATATGACTCTGCAGCTTCAACATGACCTGACCTGAAGTGGTTTTCTCTTTGTTTAATACTGTTTCACCTAACTCTCAAAGAATGACATTAAATATGCCAAAGTGACAAGCGTTTTGGTGTTAGGGACATATATCACATGCAACAAAAGATGCAGTCCACTAAGCCATATCACAAAAACATGGATGTTTTTACGATAAACTGTGCCTTTCTTGATTTGTAAAAAAAAAATTCAAATAGATAAATATAATATGTTTAAATGACTCTACAGTTCAAATCTCGCCATTGACAGTAATGCAATTATGTTCTAGGATAAGATTCCATGTAGCACAGCAGAAGGGACAGGACTTCACCTCTCTATTCTTCTAGGCTTCAACCAAAACACAGACGAAAATCTGATAATGGTCATTGACTGTCCTGTCCGATGCGATACAATTTCAATGTAAAAAAAGTGCCATTCTGTCACAGCTGCTGTCTTCCTGCTGTTTGTTTCCAACATTTAAAAGCCCAACTCAGCCTTTTCACAAACCAAAAAAAAAGTCTCTAACAGCAGATAAAATAAAAACAAGCCCGGACCTTGCCTTAAATCATCATTCTTTTCTGTTCTGTCTCCACTTACGCCTTTATTACATGCCTCTGCCTCGGTGTCAGCCTCAAACTTTGTTTCTACTCACATAAGACAAGGTGAGAACTGGCCACCGGCAGCAGTAGCGATGACAGACATGCTTGAGAAAACACTTTAGAGAAAAGAATCGATCCACCTGTACACATAAATGTATTGGTCACTACTAATTAGTTGCGAATAAATCAGATTTTATGGATACAAATATGTTAGAAGTGATGCATCCTGATTTCATCCCAAATTATATCCTTTGCACACTGAATTGGGGCACCTACATCTTTAATTTTATGCTGGTGCACCAATGTAAATCAATGATATTTACCATCTGTGGTACAGTGGCAGTAGGACCGGGCTCTCCGGTCAGAGCTGAATACTGTAGAATACTGTATGTAAATGAGGCTTCAGGTATAAACTGGGAACCAGGGCAGCAGCAAATGACCAAGAAATGCAAGGTAAATAACATAGAGAGTCTTCCCACTTTTTCTAACCTTGATGTGAATTCAGCCACAATTTCAGCCTGTGACCTTAAACCTGCCTAATCCACTGTCATGTCAGACCTCTGCATCCAGGGCCAGCTGAGGGCGGCTTCTGCAGGATAATTTATGTTACTTGAGAGCGCCGGGGGACATAATGCATCTGCATAAAGTTAATATAGTCAGTTAATACAACCGTAGATCACTGAGGTAGCTCCGCTGATCCCTGCCTGGGAGTTGTTTTTCGCTATCTGTGAAGAATGAAATGCTTTCTTGTAAAGCTCCTCTGAGGCCCTGTTTCCAGGTTGAGTGCGAATGCGTGTGTGTCTCTGTGCGCACACGCATTTAAGTGAATATGTGTGGGTGTTGTTTGCCTCTGTGGCCTCGCAGTTTTTTTAATCATTTGACATTTGCCGATCTTGTTTTAACAGTGCGGGCGAGACGGGAAAAGGAGAAAGCACAGGGGGAATATTGATGGACAGAGTGAAGTAGTGACAGGACAAGCCGAGACTCAGACACCATCTGTATTGACAGAAGGCAGTAATTGATTAGTTATTCATGCTACTGGGCTCCCCACTGATAGGAAAAGGACAAAGACATTCACAACAAAGTCCTTTTACTTGAATTCATCTTAAAGGCTTTTTGTTTTCGTCAGTTTATGGTTTATTAGTCGATGCTCAGCGATGAACACAGGGAAGCAGAAATGGATTCAGACACAAACGTACGCTCTCGCTCCATATCTCACTTTTACACAAAACAGCCGGTCTTCTGCATGTCTGAGTGGACTGTCAATAAGAGCCTCTACCCGATTATAGAGTACAGATTATAACTCCAAGTGTATCTGCTTCATTCAGACTCTTACCTTCTTGTCAGAAAGGCCCGACACAGTATCGATGTACTGCTCCTGGATCATGAAGGCAGCCAGGTTGGCAGTGTAAGAGGCCAGGAAGATGACAGCAAAGAAGGCCCAGACCAGAACCATGATCTTACTGGTTGTTCCTTTAGGGTTTTCAATGGGGACTGAATTGTTGAAGACGATGCCCCACAGCAGCCACACTGACTTCCCGATGGTGAATGTGGGACCACCAGGAGCTGCGAAACAGAGGGAGGAGAGTCTTACAGCTGGTCTAAGTTTCATCAAGATGGTGTTAATACTTTAACAACATCAATTTCTCCGGCGCTGCATTTTCCACTTTACAGGAAAAAAATTACTGTAATTCCTGAAATGTTTGCACACAAAATTTAA
>JAPQRQ010000012.1:18477139-18497787 GCA_037367365.1 Apogon talboti
AATATAAGCAATTATTTAATTAAAAAAAGCCAAAACTCAAAAACCTGTGGGGCTCCTGGGTCTTAGGAGGTTAAAGGACATTATTTAAAGGGATTCAAAGTCCCATCTCTTCCGGTTGTGCCCCATAGGACCTTATTTCAGAAAAAAAAATGGATCTGGGCCTATGGTAAGAGACAAGTCATTTTTTGATCCTGTTTGAATTATGCATCATTTACACATGTGATATTTATCGGTTTAAAGGATAATTTTACAAGTCAAGAAAGTTGAAGTTTGTTGTAAAATTGTTAAAGTATCAGACTGTGAAAACACGTAAATATTAAGACTACACACAGTGAACACAGCTTCTCTTCATGATCTGTTCAGAGTCGGTGAATATGCCTCTGCATATTCAACATGACAGGCATTGACTGATTTTCACCTTTTTTAATACATTTACATTTTGGTGTTGTAGCTCACTGAGCCATTTCACACAAAACTAGATGTTACTTCACTATATTTGCCGCAAATTGCAAGTTTCTTGGCTCACAAAATGAAATTATATTCTAAATAGACAAATATACATGATACGTGTAAATAGTTACACAAAAAATAAATTAATTAAAAGTCTCTCTCCGTTGACAGTCATTCGTATTGCTTTTTTCTGATGTAAGGTCTTTATGGGACACATTAGATGGTTCTCTATAAACCTCTTCTGGGAGTCTCATTGTGTCAGTTTTATGTTGAGCTGTCATTCCATTGTTTTTCTTTTAACAGATTTAAACTAGCCGAGGTGACATCGCTCAGCTTTTGGACAACTGAGCTGCCAAACTAAAAGAGTAAGAGGCCACGATCCATCATTTATGAAATATAGGGGAAAACTACAACAGCCTCTGAGTTGGGATTTTGTTTGGAAAGATAAAACGCAACAGCATACAATATGGCATAAATGGATTGATCATCAGCTTGATGACATTATTTTTAATCACTAACACATTATGAACTCTCATAAAGCAAAATGTGTCTACTCTTCACTGCACAAGGATTCATGAGTCATCTCATGCCCTTCTGCAAACTTCCAAACAACAATTTCACAGCCTCAGCTTGTTTCCATCGTTCTCTGCCACCGTCGCTCATGTGCAGCAAAGGAGGGTGCCACCGCCATCAATCACAGTTCGATTAGCCCGGCGACGAATGCTAATTAAAACAGGAAAATGACCTTTCGGACCTGGAGACGAGGCACGCTCTGTCGGCGCTGCATTCTGGGATTGATTAGCCCACTCTTCAAAATCCTGCTGAGGAACTCTTAATTTTGCGAGATGTTCAGCGAAGTGGTGTGATTTTTCTGTGAAATGTTTTTTTTTTTTTTTTTACATATATATAAACTAATCTGATTTCTCTGAATTGAAATCAGAGGTACAGCAGATAAGGCAGGGAGCTGTGCAGGGCCCCCGGCTCTTAGGAGGGGCCCCTGAGGGCTAACAAACTGTAATCCACAGCAATGTCTCAAAATGTGGCAGCGGGAGTGACCGCAACCCCCTGCCCCTGAAACAATGGATGAATTGCAATGACATTTCAGTAGAAAAAAGACCTAATGTCATTCCTGCAGAACAACATTGATGATCAGTGGCCTTACAATGCAGGTTTAGTTCCCTAAGAATTACTCAGTTTTAGAATAAAAACTGCTGGTATTATTGTTTGTATTTATTTATTTATAATGCTCTGTTATTCTATGTGTGTATGATTTAGGGTGGTTTCAAGAGGATTTAGTGGCAGAAATGGAATATAATTATCGTGATTATATTTTTATCAGCCAATACTGCATAAAAGAATAAATGTCTATTATGTTATTGTTGTCTTAGAATGAACTAGTTATATTTCAAGGTGTGAGTCGCCCCCATGGAGTTTACTATGGTATCCTTTTTTTGTTTTATGATGGGTGGCATCCAGCATTAATCTACATTACTGTCACCTCCTATGTTTGAGAGCAGACAAATATTAATATACCCTTATAAAAAGCCCAGCATCTACATGTGTACATTTATTGTTGACTTATAAATGACAGTGTGATGATAGAGTGGTATAAAAATAAACTCTCCTTATGAAGGTATACTATTAATCACAGAACATCATGTGACCATGTTTACTGCTCTGTGGTAAAAATGATGTAACTGTTTAGTTAAATGGCATTAAATCTGATGCACATACAAAAGGAGCTGTAGACAGAGTTTGTAAAAGGAAAAAGTGTTTCAATACAGAAACAGGGGATGAACCAATACAGGAAAGCAGAAGTTGCCTTAAAACTGAGGTTTATTTTTACACCCTCAATATTTTTGTGGGATAGTTTTAGAGAATCGATTTTCTGACTTCAGAGAAAAGGCCAAATTATTCACGGTACTCAACCCAATGTGCTTTCAGCGCCCTGATGCTGTAGAGGAAATGCCGGCGCTCACATGTTTTTCCACAGAAGACATCTCCAGCCAGAAGTTACGTCAGAGACGAGTTATACTGTTTTCATAGACCGCATTCTGGGTTAGCCATGGATCTGAACATGAAGTTTCGACCGTCTGAGGCTCATTAGCAGCTGTGTGCATTCGTGCATGTAACCTATTGCGTTGTGAAGTGAGTGGGACATTCACATTGACAAAGTGGATGGCAGGTTTGTCACCATGAAGTTTTACACGATGGAAGATGTAGAATACACACATTAGGAACACATCTACACTAGGATAAGCAGGGACAACAAACTGGTGAGGGATGAAAAAATCAGAATGTTGTTCACTGTGGGTGTCTAGACTGTCTACTGTCTAGTGTTAACGTACAGAGTATGTTTATTTTATTCGCTGTTTGGTGCTGTGCAGCTGTTCCGCCTGTCGTTGTCTGTTGGTGCTGGTGCTAAACTGTTTGTCAGTCAATGTGCATAAAGTGCACTGCGCCGTGGATGCTGAAAACATTTTAACAGGACTCTCGACCTCAATCCTATGACTGCTTTATGTCTATATTACTATATCATTTAGTCCTGTGCACCTGGCCTGTCAGCTGCGGTTGTCTGCTGGTTGATGGCTCTGGTGCAGGCGCTGGACTGTTTGTCAGTCAATGCACATAAAGCACCGTCTCTGTACTGAAACACTTGAAAGAGACTGGCATCATGTTTTCTTTTCTGTTCTTCGAAAGACATTGTCTCGGTAAGAGAATATTTTTGTTAGTGCATGGGATACAGTTATTTTACGTTGGTGGATTGTAAAATGGCTTTATCCAAAGGGACACCACTGACATAATACACTTAGAAAACTGAGCTTACACTTAAGATATGTGACACAAAAAAAGTCGTGTGAATATGTAGGGCAGATTTTGCTCCTGTTTCCCTCTGCGGTGTAGTCAGAAGGCATATCATCTGTTGACAGTCAAACAAGCCTGTTGTAAAACTCACCTTTGGCACTGACCAGACTGCGATTGTAGCCAACTGGACTGAAGTATTCAAACACAAACACTGTGACCGCCACTACAGTCAGGCACATCACAAACATCATGACCCAAACCGCTGGGCTGTAGGGCTCTGGAGGAAGAGCAGGAGAAGCACAGGAACATACATAAAGGATTAGAGTAAGCCTTTTGTACATCCTGCCTATAAAGCTCAGCCTCTGATGGAGGTCACCATGTGCGGTAGGTGGATAGGAGGAGGGAGGACCCAAAAAAACGACTGATGTGAAAATGAGTAGTAAATACGGTTCAGGATTTTGTGCTGAATTTTGTTGTCGGGTTTTGGAAAAGGGATTTGAGTGTGTGCGCCGTATGTAAGGGGATTTAGTTGTAGGCTACAGTTATCTGAGGGACAAAAGCTTAATGTGAAGTTTCCTGAAGCATCTGCAGAGACAGAATTCGTTAAAGTAGGCCATCCTGGGAAAAAATTTGAAGACAGAAAACTGTTTGACCAGATTCAAGCAGTAACTGTAAATTGAAACTAATAGATAGATGTAAGACACTGTTTTTTTTTTTTTTCCTCACCAAGGAAGGCAGATGGGGACACTGTCCCATTGCTGCGGGCTACCATGACGCTGATTCCTGTCTCCACGAAAGGCACAGAGAAGTCTATGATTTCTGAACGCTCCTCGTTGATGGTGAGAGAGCCAATGGCCATGTCAGCTCGTCTATACACAACCTGAGAGAACACAGACAGAACATTGAGGAAAGCACAGTGGCATGGTTAGAATACTCACAACTGGTAATACATAAATACATAAGTAAATACATTTCCTGTGTTTATCCTGCATTGGTAACGATCCAATTTTGTTACAGTACTATGAAGTATGTAAAATTGACCTAAATGGGTGTATCCCAGTGTCCCAAATGAGTGCCTGCAAAGTTCCTGTTTGCTAAAAAGAGAGCAAATTTAGAATTTCATGAGCAGTCGGTTTTAAACATGGGAGTCACAATGCAGCAAACACTCAGTGCACCGCACGCAGCACCGACTCTAATCACAGCTGTCTGCAAAAATAACGCAAAAATATTTGTCTCATCAGTCGAACATTTGAGTGAATGCTCGCTCCCAGGAGAGCTCATATCCAAGTGTGTCTTTCTGATGAGCAGGATTGTTTTGGAGTATGCACAGATTTTTTTTTTTTTTGGGGATGCACTGATAGATTTAGTGCAGAAATACAGATCCCAAACAGAATGCCTGGAGGCATATAAACACAGGCAGAAATGGTCTCCTGAGGAACACATGTTCAGGGTGTTTCTCTTTCAAATGTAGCTGCTTGATGTGGCATGGTGTGTGGAGGAAAGTGTGTGCTGGCGCCACATGTATATGTATGACCTCACACCACTGACCTAATTACACCATGAAAGGACCAGCATGGAAGTGTCTTCAGTGCTGTCACCTACCAACTGTAGTGTGCACTATCAGTACGACTCAGCAGGTAAAACACTTTCATACCACCTTTAGTGTGTAATGCATCAATTATTATGTGTAATCTGCTGCCTTCAAGTCATATAACTTCATGTTTTATTGTAACTAAAATAAATAGGTTCATACTTTTATTTCTGGAGTCTCTTAAAATAGAATACACGCGCTGATATTCATAAACATATTCTCTCATGCTGCACACGTATTTCCTTTCTTTGAATTGCTCTGTTTTTAAATCAGGAAATACAATACATGTTTAATGTAATGTATGAGAAACCTCCTGGGCGTAATTTTAATGTCAGCTTATTTCTACTCCCTTTTGCTACTAATATCATTCTTTCTATCTTTGTCACACTGAGGTAATATCAATAGATATGTGTATGTGTAGAGAAAACCATAAAAGGTGTTGAGTTGAGTGGAAATAACACAACTTCACTTTTGTTGTGTCTTTTAGGGCTCAACTATTTATCAATTTAGTGGTTATTTGTCACATAAAATGTATTATTATTCATTTAGTAAACAAAATAGATAAATTACAAATACTTAGAATTAGATTTTTACTACAGACTACAGTTGCTGATTTGCAGAGGATTTGCAGGTGCTCAACCACTGCTTACTCCAGCAGTGGTTGTGTTCTTCAGTGCATCTATTCTTTTAAAACAACAGTGCACAACAGCTACCATTAGCTTAAATAATAGTTAAGTTATAGTATATATAGTAGTATAGTAGCATAGTAGTATAATAGTTAATGCCAGTTAATAAAACAAAAATAGATCCCTGTCCTCAGTGGATTAAAAGATAATCTACAAATAGCAGCAATAACTGTATTACTTTAGAAATACAGTTTTTCTTTAAGTGCAGGCCAGTGTTTGGTCCTGTTAATAGACCTGATTATCTCTTCTTGGCACCAACTTCAACTGAATTCATAACTTAACACATTAGATCTATTAATTTTCAGTACATGCATCAAAAGAGCAACACTGTAGTCGAGGACCGCTTCATGAAACTTCGGGCTCACCTCTCCAATCATGCCGTTCCAAGTGCCTCGCACCAACTTGCCATGTTTTCCATTGGTGACCAGGTAGAGGTCGTAGGAGAACTTGATGGTGCGGGACAGCTTCTTCAGGATGTCTATGCAGAAGCCCTTACAGCACAGTTTGGTGTACGACTCTGAGTAACCAATGATACTGCAAACAAGACGGGGAAAATGCAAAGTCACACATAAAGCATGTACAAACAGGATTGTTACAGCTGCTTATGATCAAAAACCTTCGCTTCTGGCATCTGGGACTGATGCTATCTTTAGCCTGAACGATTAAAGCTGTTGTTTTATTTCGCTTCAGATGCTGAGCGCTAAATAGTTGCATGCTCTCATGCTGACAGTGACCGGCAGCGAAGTGAAGGCCAGGCCGGTTCATTAGCTAAAATCAATGCCTGTTAACAAGGGAAGGAGGAGAAAAATTGCGAGTACAGACAAAGGCAGTGCTGCGAAGCCTCCAGTGGATGGTTGAATGACTGTGATGGCCTCTAATCAAAGGCCATTAAGGTGTGCTGTATATGAGCGAAACACATACTTCTTGTTTGTGGCCTTCCTACTTAATGGGGTGTAGAAAAGTAAGATAACAGAAGGGTGGAAAATATAATAGAATAAAAAATAATAGAGAACCGCTAAAGTGGCAATGGGAGCCAGAAACAGACAGAATCAAAGTGAAGTCGACACACTTCCCAAAATAAAGATTAAAGAAGTGAGGAGTGGAGTAAATAAAAAGCATCGCTCCCTGTTGTTTTATTCGGCCATCTATCCAGGTGCTGGTGTGGAGGCCAAAAATCTGAGTCATAGTGTTTGTGTGTGTGTGGTTGTGAAATCCCTAGTACGTCTGTGAGTCAGCATAGAGACCTCCAACAGGCTTGTGAGCGACTATATCAGCAAAGTCAAGCATGTAATTAACACAGTCGGTTATTCTCTTAAGTGTAAGGAGCCATTTAAGATGAATTTGACTGTGTTTAAAGGCTTGGAGTCAACAGCTCTGATAAATGTGGCATTAATTAATCGCTGCACTCTGAAGAAGCTGGCCACCTGTCGTCTTTATACACACTCCACTTACAAACACACACTTAAAATGGGCCGTCTCTCTCCGCCACACGTACACGTGCACACGTATTGTACAGTATCCTTTGAGGATTAACAGCAATTGCAACATGTTCCTCAAAATGCCCAGAAACTAGTGCAGCGTGGAGGAAAGCACCGAGAGGGAGTTGCATTCTTAGCCGAAGAGCAGACAGGAAACACATAGCATCGAGAAAGACGGGGCAAAGGCTTCAGTTTGGATGGAAACGAGGGCAAGAGCAAAGGAGGACAGACAGAGGCGGAGCTGGATATGTGAAATTACAACGTCCCTGATGATGTGGGGTGATAAACGAAGCCCGCGTCTGACAGTAATTTAACTAACAATATTTAGCCAATGTCGGCAAGGCAGTCACATTGGTGTAGAGTAAAAAATATATCTGAAAACAGGCGAGGTAATTTACTGTTTTGACTTTGTTGAGTTTTCATCACTGGGAAGATTTATCACAGAAGTGGTCACATTTGTTAAAAGGAATAGCACAAAAATGTATTACAGACATTTATTGTCTCCAGAAGATGGAGGACTTACAGAAGATGGAGAGACACACTAATTTTTTCTCTTGCACCCTCAGCAAGTTTTTTTTTTTTCCTAAAGTTAATTAATTATCTATTTCAGTTTATGAGAAAACACTAAAGACATTTCAGTCAGCCTTAGTAAGCTAAGGATATTTATTAAATCTATGCCTTCGTCTTCTCCTGTATACTTTAAATGGCAAATGGTACTTTCTGCGTCTGCATATTTATTTTAATAACTTCAGTTACATTATAAATTAAAGGTTCAGTATGTAGATTCATTAATGTGGGAATTATATGTTAGCTGAAAGTAGGTGACTGCGTTTCTAAGCTAACGGTAGCTGATACTGTACACTGCTTTCACTGTACAGAAGCCATAGACTATATATAAGTTGTGGATTGATAAGCATGATATCAGTCATTGGTTTCTGAGCTGTCATTTTGAAGCCAGTAACTTGGTGAAGTGGTCCTCGTCATATTGACTTCTCAGAGCCAGAAGTGATCATATTTGGACAAAAGAGGTGGGGCTGGAGGAGCATGAGGGGTCAGAGCCATCTGCAATCTGTCATGAGTGAGCTAATGCTAAATGCTACATTACTGGTTCAGTAAATTTAATCAAACATTGGGTAACAAAGTCACTTTACAGTTGAGCTGTGGATGTGTTTTATTAAACAAAGAGAAGCTCCAACAGTCTGATGCAGCAGAACCAAACACATCAGACATCAATGCTTCTATTTGACCTGAGATCTAATTAACAACACCGAAATACATATTGATCTCTGAAACCTACTTTTTTAATATGCTATTGATTGAAAACACAGCTCGGTGACAGTCATTATGTTCTATTCACTGACTTTTTTTTTTTTCTTTACGTTTGTGAATCATTATCGCTTCATCCAAAATTAGAAAACTTGTGTGGAATTCTTGCTCTTAATCAGCTGAAGGGGCGAGGCTCAGCTCTCTGGCAAAAGAAGCCATCATCTGTCCAAAGAAAGGATTTTTAATGAGCAAGACAAAAAGTTTTAATCACACTAAACATCTGCTCTGCAGGGAAGCTGTTCAGACCGTGCAGCAAGATTAACTCATTTATATAGCAGCACTATCTCCCTCTCTCTCTCTCGGTTTCTCTGCCCTTTATTCCCTGTTTGTTGGTGATCATCCAAATGGGACATGCCAACGAGAGAGAAATAGTGAAACAGAGAGAGAAAGAGGGTAGAATGGGATAACACTGTTCCATGCTATGACAGATGTCCTCATGTTGGACACATAAATCTTCTTTACTGGCAATCAATGTGCCATCGCACCCAACAACAGCCGCGACATATCTCTCTCTATAATTAATGTGCCAGCTATGGTCACTGCTGCAATCTGCATAACCGATACATACCCACAGACGACACTCAGGACTGAGCGCGAACATGGTATTTAAAGCCTCGATTGTAGCGTTGGGTTATTGTTCGGGTGATAAAAAGTCTGTGACTGTGTCTAATTCAGCCCATTTCAGGGTAGACTTCTTTGTGATTGTTGGGCTGCTGAAAGAGTTCAGTCCAGGTTAGTTTGATAAGTGTTTCAGTTGGGATTCTCACCTCAAATGACAACGGTGTATTTACACAAACTTTAATTCTTTTCTTTCTTTGGGGTAAATACAGTCTGGCAGTAATTTAATAGTCTGTACCTTCATTCTTTTAACAAACAGCGTATTTTATGGACTAGGGCTCAAAGAACTTTCACTTCTCAAATCATGAATTTCGAATCTCCTGCTTTAATAAACCAAAACAAACCAGAAAAAGTGCCAAAAAATAATAACGAAACAGAGCACTACTAATTTAGAAATATGTCATTATGTCCATCTTCTCTGTTTTACTGGATGGTCTTGTTGCCAAATATAAACTATAACCCATGTGGAAATAATAAACACAAAGCGTGACACAGGTATTTCAACACATCAGCGAGACAATTTATGAGACTTGTAGCTCCATTGTCTGCGGCTGCTTGAATATAATGAAGACATTGTGTATTCAGAGGAGTTGTAGGTAGTTAGAGGTAATAGCTGTTTAATGGTTCCTGTTGTGCTGCGAGCTGTGTGTGAGACTGGAGGTGTGCTTTTAAAGTACTTAGACACACAGCATACACAATTACTCTGTGTTTAATGAAGTGTGGAGGTTCATGGTGTCTACTCTGAACAGAAGTGGGGCAGGGGGAAAAGAGCGACAGGGTGCACTTGTCTGTGTGTGCGACTGGGTAATGTGATGCTTACTGTAAGCCAATATGATGCACCAGTTTTGGTCCTGACAAGAAAAAAAAAATTAGGAGGATTTCAGATTTACTATGGTTCTTTGACACGTTGTTTTTTTTTTGTTTTTTTTTTTTATCAAAAATATTCTTTCAACCAAAACTCAGTCAAGAAATATATGTAAACAAGACTGCACGGCTGTATTTATGCGCATTTTTATATTTACAGAGGGGGAGAATTGGGTAACACGAGCCACTTTTTTTATATTTGAAGATTGTACTATAAATTACATGTGCATTTGTTTCAAATAAGACTTGTTATGGTCTATGTACTGCAATGTTATGTGTACAAAAATGTCAGAAATAAATGAATAAATATTGTGACTGTGCATGCCATGGTGAATGCATGGCATAATCAAAGCTAATGGCTGCCCAAAAAAATATTAGTGTTTCTTTTCTGTTCTGCAGTATTTAACCACAGACCAAATAAACTTTGATGTTTGCTTTGCCTCTCACTTAAAATCCTAGGTGGAAAACAAGCCTCTGTTTGTCTTGCTTTTGAACTGCTTCTATATTCTGATCTTATCTGTTGAATATGTGAAAATAATACTTAAAGTACATACTGTATGTAGCCTATTAGTACTTTTGGCTGAGGTGTATATCCAATTAGAAACGGTTGATGGAAATAGCAAGATTAAAAAAAAAAAAATTATGCATAATGCTAGATGGAAAAGCGTTTTTCAAGTAAAACCTGACATAGGGAACATTTAAGTCACATGACTGATCAACTGAAACGACTGAATTATTCCTGTGTCTTATCCCAAATACAACAGACGTTTTAGATGGAAAATATCTACAATACCACAGTTTATCAGGGCTTCAACTTCTTTTACTTTGTTTAACGACAACCATGCAACATAGTCCACACCACCACCTCCTGCTGACAGTTTACAGCCCACTTTATTTGCTCCACTTCAAATTATGACAATCTATAATATTGATTATTGACCTCCGTTTTGACAAAGCAGTTTCAACAGTGGCTCAGATCACTAGTTATACTATGTTTATGATCCTTAAGCCCTATTCACACAGGATTAGTGTTACCTGTGTCTGGTACTTTGTAATGATTTTGTGGAGGTCACCTGTGATCTTAGTCATACGCAAATCAGCCATGTTTGTAGTTTATAAAGTAAAAATTCTACTGCAAATTACCGAACCAATTTCAGCAAACGCAGAAGTTCTGTGGCAATATTAGTCATGCATGAATTGACCTGTCTGCACTTTGAGGGTATAGGCAACATTTTTTGTTCCCTCCGAGCATTAATTCAGCCAATTTCCTGGTCGAGGCTGCGCTGGTAATAATAAATCAAATCTTTAAAAGTGTTTTAGGTGGAAATCCAGGAGGCTCATGTTGCAATATAGCAAGTATATTCCCTGAAAGAGCAAATTTAAATCTTTCAGCGGAGCAGCATCTGAAAAGATGGATGGATGACAAGCTTGACAGCTACAGTAAAGAACATTTTTCTATCTTTCAACAGTGGTGAGCCTGCCCTTGACATCAGAACCAGGGAAAGGTCAGTAATTTTGAGTAAAAAACCTGGCTTCGCCTATCCCATGGGAATGTTCTGCATGACACATAGACATGGGGGTGGGGTTATTTCCAAATTGGGTCCACAGGTCATATTAGTCCTCTGCAGAATAGTGCTTTACACTCACTCAACATGTTAAAATGTTCAAAACTCATCTATTTTGCTTCATTTTGGACCTGACAGCTTTAGCACATAAATTAATTTGGTATTTTTGTTATTGTGGTTTACTCTCAGTCTGTGTGTTTAAGTTCAAGATGTACTTATGATGGTGTACTTTACTTTCTGAGACACATTGGCTCAGTGTTATCCCATTATCACCTACTAACAGATGTCCAAAATGTGTGTAGTAGGTTTGTGTGTTACCTCTCTGTATGGTTGGACTGGCGCCTGCAGGGCACCGTGTTGCGTACACAGGTACCGGTCCCCGGGTCCACATTCTCCACCATGACAAAGGGATGCTCCTCCAGCGTGGCCACGGTCAGATGGCGATCATCTGACACATGTTCCAGGAAGCTGCCGTAACGAGGCCATACAGGGTAACGAACCTGGAGGATGCCCCGGGCGTACGTACCCACCTGGACCAGCGAACACAGGACATAAAAAGAGCCTGTCAGTGTGAAGTAGATTTGGATTCAACTTCACTTTAACCTTTCTCCGCCTGTCACACACTTTTCTCCTCACCTGTCTGGTCCTCTACAACTTCAAGGTAAATCATGTTTAATTTTATAACGAAAAATTAGTAAGGCCTGGATGAAAAAGGATGAAAGGAGATGAAAGAAGAGCAGAGTTCATTAATGCACAGTGATGAGACTTAAAAGACATTTTGGAAGGAGAAAGGCAGGGGGAGCGAAGAGCTGTTCAGCTGCATCAAATTAATATTACATCCCATCATGTGTTCCCTTCAATCTGTGTTCATTTTGTTGAGTGATTATTCAATTATTAATTTTCTCTTTTTCAGCTGAATAAACAAATTGAAATGTCACTGTTGTTAAATGCGAACAGTTTGTGTGATTAGTGGTATTTATAATAAATGAATAAAAAGTATTTGTTGGTATTGTGGGGAAGTAAATCTTTTTAGGATGAAGTTGAAATCAAAGACAAACATTAATGTACGCCAGAGGGGAAAACTCCAAGGAAAAAAAGCAATACATTGATTTTTTTTTTCCCCCCATTTATGTCAGAGGGAACCACTCCGGTCCAGAATCGCTGTATAATGTCACATAAGGGTTGTAACACAATGAGTAATCCCATCCGTGTCAGCGCTAAGCTCAGTAAAACCTTCTCTGTGAGAGCCAGGACTGTTTGTCAAATCAACCCAACCTAATGAGCCATACGGAGCTCAGCCAGCGCTGACTTACTGCATGTGAAACTCGCTCCCTAACAGCTTTAATGAGACCTCTTCTTCATACCGGCTCACTCTCATATTCTCATGCTCTACCTCCGTCATACGTGGATGAATTGCAAATCTACCCGAGGGTACTTTGTGATCTCCAAGACGGATTTGTTTCTCTAAACTGTGAATGACACATTAGTAAGTATTGCCAGTTGTCAATATTAATCTTTTCACTCTGTCCTTTAAGGGATTATTATAGTTCTTATTTCCTCTGTGAGCATTCTTAACATGTACTTGTTTATGTAACTGCCTCCATTTGGTAAGAAACCACACTGTATAAAAATGTCTAATAATTCATATCAGATAAAAAAAATAACAAGATTATCAAGATTATTGTTCGATGCAAGCAGCTCTCTTTTTGTTTGTGTAAGATTTATGATTTCGCAGATAAAACAAAACTTGTTCAAGCCTTTATTAGGGCCCTAACACAATGTTAATCTTCTCTTTGCTTGTTTTCCTTTTGATGAAGAATCTGTAGTGTGAGAGGCCTCGATGGTTCAAAAACACAGTTTCATTATTTTGTCTGCAAAACTAAAACTACTCATGCATAATAATGTGATACAAAGCTTTGTAGCTACATTAGTGGCTCTTTGGAGTAAAAAATTAGGTTTGAACATGTTTAAGGGATTTGTGTTTTATTTTCTCTTTTTCTGGGCGACCTCTGTTGCTTTAAACTTGGTTATGAATAAACTCCATTTCACAAAAGCTTCACTCAAAGCTTTTTTAGAGACTTTCTACAGAAAGGAATGAAATGAAATATGTGTGAATAGAATTTAAAAATAATTAAAATATCAGATAATGAAGAAAGAACAGACACCAAGAAGAGACAAAATGTCAGACAGAATCCTTCAGATGATGATAAGAAACATGTTCAGCTCTCAGAATGGAAAAGAAAGACTTGAAAAGCTCACGATCTGTCATCATATGAGCTATTCTAGCATGAAGCAGAGGAGATCTGGTTGTAATATGGAGGTATGAAAAGCAAAAAAAGTTTGTAAAGATGCATGTATGGTGCCATGCTCCAACATACTGCACTCATAAACACCTCAATATACTGCAGTAATACTACATTAGTGGGTATACTGATGTAATACTGATGGGTCCGTGTATGTGGGAGGTGTATTTGACGTGAATGTCAAAATAAGATAAACAAATTTAGTGATTTGATTTTAATTTCCTGTTTCATAGGAAAACACTAGAAAACACAAACTAAATGTTCTCATATTCTAAGACCAGATGTTACTCTTTACAAGGCAACGGCACCAGTAAGGACAGCGTTGTGTAATCGAACATTATACATGGACATGGAGCGGCGTTGGAAACAATAAAAGAGTTGTTTTGGGTAAGATAATGAAACAACTCAATCAACAGCCACTGTAAAGCTTCAACAAATACCACAGAGAAATACAAGATTTCAAAGTGGTTTCCATTTTCCTTATTTTCTGAAAACAAAACAAGCTTGACTGAAAAATTTACAAGAAAGCCACCTGATGGAGTCAATTGCACGTATTTTTCTCCTTAATTCAGATATTGATAAGCAGTTTAGTCAAATGCTATGTTTTTCAGTTCCAGATGCCTGTCATTAAATGTTTTGTCCCTTTGTAGATCCACTGCCATCTTTACATGTGTAAATGATAAGCTGAGGCATAATATTGTTAAAATTGCACTTATTCTTTGTAAGAAATTTCTGGTTATTAATGGAAGTTAAGGTTATTCACGTTTTTGTGAAAGGGTAGATTGTAAATGTAAAACTGTAATTTTACTTTTCACACTAAAAACAAAGAGAAATATGTGATTTATAAATTATAGTATTTTACTGCTCTGGCCCAGTTGAGGTCAAATTGGACTGTATGTGAACCTTGAACTGATATTTGTTTGACATCCATGTCTTAGACTCAAGCATAAATATAAATAACCATTTTCCAATGACCATGTTCCTTACATTAAACAAAAATAAAACCTTTTGCCTAAATTTGTTATTTCTACACATTTCTGCCCTCATTGGTACTCGTGCCTTGCGTACAAACACATGTGGTGTTGATTGTGGGTAAACAGGATATTTATTCATTCATAATTCATAATAAAAAAAGAATCATCTGAATTTTGGTCATCCCTTTTTGACCATGAAAAAGAAAAAGACCTTGTATGTCAGTTTTTTTACTCTTCTCTATGAACACTAAATCAAATTAATAATTCATTTTGTGTTTTTTGTCTTAAAAAAAAAGATCAAAACATGCATGGACCTGTTAGCTGCACAAAATCTACACACGCACACAGATGTGTACAAACCAAGCCACACTTCTATACAATTACATGTCCCCGTTCATACGCACACGTATACATACACAGCAGCCAGGAGGTGACATTGATAAAGTAGGTTGGTCTTTCCAGGGCAGAAATAAATGAGTTCAACTGTAGCTGTGAGATTACGTTCAGGTCTCTCTGTTTAGTAGCACTTTTTCAATACACCCTCAGGCTTTGAAAAGTGTGTGTCTGTGTGTGTGTGAAAGAACACACCAAAGAAACTGGCAAAAACAGGACTAAGACTGGGATACAGCTTCAACAGGGAACACACAGACACAAGGCACAGCAGTATTGATTTGGACTCATGCCTTTAAATATCATTCCTCAGTAAAATTCAGATGTGAGGTATTTTTATTTATTCGTAGGGGTTTAGAGATTTTGATTTGCTCTTAAAATGCCTGTCTACTGTGATTGTATTCTGAGGATGATCTTCCTTAAACACAACAGAACGAAAAACCTTCCACTGTCACTGTAATGTTTATGATATTACTGTATCGAGGTCATTTTATGCCAACTCACCTAGAATGTTTTCCACTTTATGCCCTGTATTCCATTGACAAATTTTATCAGTGTTCTAAATCAGCATTCCAAATACTTTGTACATATTTAGTTTTTATATTTGGCTCTTGTAGATAAATGCCATCATTAGTATGTGTGTAGTAAATCTTACCAGTTGCATATTTTTCATAGAATTTGTTAGGAATTGTTCTGAAGATCCAAAAAACTCTTAATGTCCAACTTGTATTCACTAAATAGTGTGTTGTGGATAAAATCAAGCTAATAAACATAATTTCTTACGTAGATGAACAATCTTTCACATTCAAAATGTATTACAACCAGTATTTCTTCAGTTTCTTGCAACCAAATTTAGATTCAGTGTGGTATTTATATAGTTGTGGCATATTTGGAACTCATTTTCTCCTGCATGAAATATTCATTAACACAGGTCTTGAAAAATACAGCTTCAGAGCTGAAAAAACACACTTTTTTGTATATTTCTCCAAGAATGTTTATCTGAGAACCCTTAAACATTTGACTACTATTATTAACTAATGTATATATTACTTGAATCTAATCTAATCTAATATTGAAAATAGGTTAGAATACACGTCATTGGCCGGAATATTACGTTCAATGATTATATTTCACAGGCTAGTATTATATTATTGAAGTTAGGATTTTCTATCTCTGTGTGATACTTATTAGAGTGGTGGCCAAAATTATTAGTAGAGGCATATTTAAGTTTCATCTGTTTTTTCCTTTTCCAAATTCCTTGTGTGATCAATATCAGGCATGCTTGTGGTTAAATTGATGGTGGTGGAAGAATGTCCTAGATTGCATAAGGCCTAGCCTGTTCATTAAATAAATATTAAAGCTAAAAATAGAAAAAACAAAGCAAAAAAAAAGCAAAAGAAAACCAAAAAATGGTAGGACTCACATCATCTAATGTTTGTTGTGCTCAGAGCAACCATCTGCATGTTTCATGAACATTATGAAATTAAACCATGGTTTGGAGGCAAAAAAAAGTCAACATTTTCAGATCTGTGAGGTTTTCTAACAATTTTGGCCACCACTGTTCATGTAATGTAAAGACACAGATGCATTTTGGATGGAGATATTTGTCTGGTTATTGTTCAGTCTTGCACTGTCCATGGTGCTGAATTTATATCCTTGCTGTTTGTGTACTTTTGGTTCCCAGTACCTTGTCCCAGAGTCTGTCCCGGTCCAGTGCAACGATAATCATGGACGGGTTGGTAAGGAAGCCTTGATTGTTGAATGACAGATCTCTCCTCTCCCACGTCACATTCAGCATATGCCTGCAATCGTCACAATCATTAAGTCATCAACTCAAACAACAAAAGTACAGAGTAGATATTGAGGGAGCTTTGATTGTACATCACACATAAATTTGCATACTCAGATACGTAGTCACAAGGCACGTACACCCATGATGATCACCTCCTAATTAAACCTAAAGCTCCCCTGGGAAGACTTAATCTAATGTGGGAGAAGGGAGGGGGCTCATTAGGGGATGACAGAGCCAGCTGATTGGTGGACGACAACGTCTTCCTACTGAGACATTTCACTGTCTGTTGAGGGATTGCAGACTTGACACACTGGGCTGTGAATAATGAATCAGGTCAATTTGCATTTCAGACCATGTACTTAAGATGTGCAAAATACTTACTTTTTAGTGTGTGCTATGTGAGCATGTGTCTGCTGAATGATCTTCTGTGCTTATATTAGACCGCTGTCAATTAAATAGCAAGGTTTCCCATTTACAACTAATCACAGTCACACAAGGATACTCTTAATTAAACAAATCTCATGTGGTATTCCCCAGGGGTATTGTTTCCGGTCCTTTATTATCTTCTATGTATATATTTCCCTTTGATTGGATAATTGTGATATAAGGCTAATTTTCATGTTCATTGTTATGCTGATGACAACTTTATGGACCAGCCATGTTTCCATATGCAGTAAATATGAAGGAAATATGAAACTAAATTTAGAAATAAGTTAAAAAAAAATGCAAGCCAGGAACATTTCCATTCACTACTTTGAATTCAAGAAGCTAATATGTAAAGAATGTGTCATCAGACAATAGTGGAATAAGCTATATTACCCAGTGTAGTAATAAACAGAGTAGAAGAAGTAGAGCAAATTCTTATTTTCCACCTTTAGGGAATGTGATAATTTTTAGAAATGAGACCAAGGAGTGGCTGATGTCATCATCAATCTACACTACCTGTTACATGACTGAACTAACTTGAAATAGTGTTTCACAGTCAGTATTTCATGTTCTTATCATTAATTATATTGTGTTGGAATGACTGAGTGTCTCAAAACACACCTCTTATTTCACTGACATACACTGTAGTATACTGTACAGTTTTGTGTTGAACCTAAATCAGAGACAAGGTAAAACTCCAATTGCATTCAACTAGATGAAACTTTTTTTCTGTTGTGTCTTTAGGTTTAGGCTTTGTAATGCTTTATTTATTCTAATTTGTTGTACATCACTTTGTTCCTTTATTTTTTTCCTTCGTTCAGCCTCTGTTGCTTTAAATGCTTAACATAACCCATAAAGACCCAGTGCTACTTCTGTGGCAGTTCCAATATATATATATATATATATATATATATAGTTCTTTACTTTTCTTAAGTGATTGATCACCATCTCTTATAATATCATCCTCTGTATTTTGCATTTTTTTAAAGTGAAAATCAGGTATTTTTCTATATTTTATATACTGATCATGTAGATGTTCATTAAAGCTCAGATTAAAGTTGTTGTTGTTGTTATTATATCAAAAACAGAGAAAACTGGAGAAAAAGTGACTTCTTCAGTAAAGATATCATTAACTGAACATAAAAACAAGTGTGTCCATCCACTGTCATTTATCAAACTTCATGGGTTTTACTGGTGAATGAATGTTGTAGAAGATGACGGTGTTTTCACGTTCACTACGGAGCCTCTGAACGTCCAAATGGGTCATATCTGATGACCATGAAAAGATGACAAACTGCATTAGAGGATCAACAGGTATTAAACAGTTTACATCAGTAGATGGCTTTGGTCGCCATTGACTGTTTGGGTCTTTATGGGTTAAATTTTGCAACACAAAACAACACAGTGAAGTTTTAAAAAGAAAAGAGAAAAGTTTAACTCACCTGAACAGGGTATTGTTGTCTGAATGTTTACTTGGTTTGTTGCAATCACCGTGTCCTTCAGGAATAAACCCATGGTGCTTCTTGAAGCTCTCAGCACCTTTGGCAACGATGGCAACACCCTCCCTCACCCTCTGCCTCAAGCTCTTCCTCCATTGGTCTGTAATCACTCCAATCACGCCAACAGGGAAGCTGACAGGTGGAGTGTTGTCAGGGTTGCCTACAGCCAGGCTGGGGAGGATCCAGATGTATCCCGGTCCCAGCAGGCCCACCTCAGATGCCAGACTAAACAAGTACTGCGCTTCCTCGTGGGAGCAGTATGCCAGCAGAACTGAAGAGTCCAACTACAGACGAAAAGAAATCAGTCACATCAAACTCTGAACATATTCTGAACATGCAGTGTGAGGTCGCAAGGAGCTTGTCTTGTCGCACCTGCTGCAGCATGCGACGAGCCTTCACGTCATTAGCCCCCACAGACATTTCCAGAGACAGAACATCCTGTAGATTCCACAGGAAGTAGGATGTATCTATGTAGGACTCAACTATATCCACGAAGGTATCATATCCTGGCAGCATGCTGGTGACGACAGCAAAGTCGCCCCAGTCGTACTCCTCCATGAGCTGAAAAGAGGACATAAGATTCATACTTCACAAATGACAAATAGCTGTCTAGATAATTACTTTAATGTAGTAGTAAGGATTTTTGCAAATATAAACCTGTGAGGGAAATGATCAAAAGAGAGGCTCAAAAAGCATCATGAAAATAACGCTTCATGCTTGTTAACACATTTTAAGTGGAGGTATGGCATAGAAAATCAACAGTAAGCTTAAAAATCCTATTTATATTTGATTCCAGATGGATTTGTGTTGAAATTCTACCCAGAGTGGAAGGTGGGATATCACATTTAATGACACCAAGATTATCCTCTTGACTTGTGCAACACTGACATTAGACCTTTTAATCTCATGGGAATTTGTGCAATCTCTCATGAATCAATCTTTGTTCGTTTGAAAAAAAAAAAAAAAAAAATCAGTGTAAGGACTCATCTCCAATCTGGGATTCCCCCACTGATTATCAGGACGTCCATAAATCATGTTAATCTGCCGGCGTGGACCCAGATTAAACTGTCAGTCACAGGTTTGTAACTCTCACCTTTTGGTGTGTTGAGCTATTTAAAAGAGATTTACCCCAAATACTGCTTAAATGAGGTCTGATGACTATTGAAGCATAGGCTGCAGTGTTGTATTTTCATACCTTGAACATGCAGACGATCTGCTGCTCGAGAGAGGCCCCCATCTGCAGGAAGGAGGATCCTTCGGACTGTGGAGAAAAGGAATCTCACTTAATGATTCATGAAAATCTTTGATGGGGTATAATTACGGTCCTTTGGTGTATACATTTCCTAAATTGTGTTACTCCATTACAACAAAACAAAGCTGATGAAATTTGGAAGTGCAGTGATGTGAGACTGCGGTGCAAGCAAACCGGCTTAGTGAATTACCGGTCTTAACTTCCAAATAGATCACTGGTGAATTATATTAACATGCATGTGCAAAACAAAGGTTTTATGGGTCAATACATAAAATTAATCTGTGCTCATGTATGTGATCCCGCCAGCAGTAGTTTGATGCTGGGAGCTGGTTATGTGTTGAATCTATCTAACTCCATTTCTAAATTAATGACTGTCTTTCATCCACGATAGAAGCCTCTACGCCAGGGGTGTCAAACTCATTTTAGTTTAGGGGCCACATTCAGCCAAATTTGATCTGAAGTGGGCTGGACCAGTAAAATAATAACATAATAATTTATAAATAATGTCAATTCCAAATTATCTCTCTATGTTTTAGAGTGAAAAAGTAAAAGTCCATTATGAAAATGTTTACATCTACAAACTATCCTTTAAAACAATGTGAATAACATAAAGAAACTGAAAAAATAAG
>JAPQRQ010000012.1:18497887-18520242 GCA_037367365.1 Apogon talboti
TATTATGGTAGTATTTTACCAATTTGACCCACTGGAAATTGAATTAGTCTGTATGTGGCCCCTGAACTAAAATGATTATTAATATCTTAGTGTAATTTTAGAATTTCAAAAATTCATCCCACGGGCCGGACTAGACCCTTTGGCGGGCCGGATTTGGCCCCCGAGCCTCATGTTTGACACCCCTGTTCTACACTCTTATGCTCTCTTCAGGTCTTCTGTTCCAACCCATCAACAAGGTGCGACATTTGTAACTGTTAGCTTAGCAACATAACTTAGCAAACATCTACAAACTGCTGATTACAAGAACACAGGCACCATAACAAATAATAGGTGATATTTATGCACTCATACATGCAGGAGTATTATGTATTGAATCTTACAGCCATGGCTTGATTATGTTCATTTTGCCATTTTCTGATACTAAGTTAGCCATTCTTTTTTCTTTTTTCCTGCAAAGTGAGTAAGGTTGTGTGGTTTTACCTTGCTGACATGTTTCGACTGCCTCTACAATCTTCCTCAGAGCCATACACCTTGAAAGCCAACTACAAGCCATCTCTGAGGAAGATTGTGGATGCAGTCGAAACATGTCAGCACTTTAAAATCACACAACCTTACTAACTTTGCCAGAAAAAAGAATGGCTAACTTAGTATCTTACAGTCATGTCTAACTTTATATTTCCCCTGAAGTGTGTTTAGTACGATATTAGAGGGTTGTTGTGGAAAATTCCACGGGATTCATTCATCAGATCATTCACACCAGATGAAGTGTGTCTTAAAGATATGGAAATATAGGTATTTACTGGTTTACTGTCAGAATTCCTTGTTTAACCTCAATAAATGTACATGAACGTCACTTCATTGATTTTTAATTTTTTCTCTTGTTCAAAGCATTTATTTGCACTTTTACTTTCATTATATAAATACATTTAGTAGCAGAAAGTTGCTTCAGAACACTGGCATTTGCTCATTCTCCTGTGCTTACGTGATGTCTGGAATTTGGGGGTGCTGTCATATTATGCCATAGATTGACAAAGCACATTCACACACCATCTTCATCAAAATCATCATCAATTCATCCTTCTGGGGCACATGATGGATGGTACAACAACCATTTCTTCCTGTGATGGCCTTGTCTTTGTGTATACCCCTGTCACCACAAGGAACATTAGTTGTCTAAGTGTCTTCCAGGGTTTTTCTTTCTGTTATAACACCACATAAGCAATACTGGACACCAGTTAAGTCAAATTAAAGTAAATCTATGGGGAGAGCATCATAGCTCATATTATTTATTTTCTATTATTGAAAAAAACATGCAGTTTTCTAGTGGGAGGACCCCCAAACTTAGAGAGAAAGTATATGTATGTGCATATACTTTTGTACTGTAAGGTTTCATGGATAAAGGTTGAAAAAATGTGGGGGAAAAAAAACCAAACTTCATTCCAACAGCACGTAAGCCCTTTGAAAACCAAATGTTTACTAAAATGTCTATTCCTATAAGATTGTAGAGCTCACCTTGAGGTCAGATACAGTTTTTTTCACTGAGTTAATTGTCATTTTATACATCTGATGGATCTCAGAAGTGGAGCTTGGATTAGTACTTGAAAACAGGAACTGAGCATGAAGGTTTTTGCAGAACTGACCCAGATCTTCCACATATAAATCAGTATGCAGGCTCTTATCATGGGTGTAAGGAACTATGAAAGTCAAATAAGGTGCTAAATTTTTATGGTGTTATGATCTGTTCACACATCAGGAGTGAATTTCTTAACACAGAAAAAAACAAATAATGAAAGGTTTTTTTCCATTGACCAACTTTAGTTTCTTCCAAGGTCATTTTCTGATGAGATATCTGTACTTTAGCTAAAATGTGGTATCTAGTAGGGGTGGGCGATATATAGAATATACTTGATGTATCGCGGCTTGGCTCACTTGCGATATATAAAATAACTACATCGCGTATATCGAATATTAACTGTCACACCAATGTCAGCAGTCGGAGTTCCACTTCTGTCGTTCTCTCTCACAACACTTGCTCCCCCGCCCATCCAGAAAACTGTCTGCCGCACATGCGCGTTTATATATCAGGAAAGGAGAGAGAGAGAGAGAGTAGCATGGAAAGAGATGGATTGATTTAAAAATAATTTGATTGTGATTTTCCATTTTTAGCATGCACATATTGAAAAAAAAAATTAATATGTGACAATGTCATGCAGAGAAGAGTTGAAAGAGTTGAATTACATGTACACAGTGATGTATAGGCCATTTCAAAATATCGAGATATAGATCGTGAATCGCAATAAAGCCTAGAAATATCGCGATGATGGTTAGAGGCCATATCGCCCAGTGCTAGTACAGTATCTACAGTAGGTACATTTTCAACCAGTGGAGGTGAACAACACAACTGTGCTTTTTGTCTGACACCACTTCTTATTCAAGGGCAGGTCTTTCTTCTTACTCTGCTCATGCTTAATTTCCACTGCTCAATAGGTCTCCTGTGACCTCGGTTCATCAAATATTCTTCACCTATGAAGACAGGGGGCTTTAAAAGATCTTGAGTAAATCAACAAAAGAACATCCAAGTGCGGAGTTGAACTTTTCTGTCACAGCAGTACCCTAACATTTCAAATTAATTTGTCTGCTGTTCCACATTTTTGTAGAACCTTTGACTCTGTTACTGCTGTAGTGCATTTAAAAGTAAAACTAAGGTGTTATGTGTAAAGGAAATATATCCTCATTATGGTCCAGTGAGCATTGATATGTAAAATCCTTAAAAGTCATAAAAGCCAGATAAGTTGGTAAAAATAATGTGGAGAATGGGCAGAAAGGCACAAATGAAATAGTTATTTATATAAAGGCAACATAATAATGGACATAAATCATGTAGAAATCTGAAAATGACCTGAATAATAACTTGTACAGCAAGGGGAAATTATAAAATAATATATCTATAATAAGAACTTTAGTCAAACCTGATGTAATGGAGCTGTAGTTGTCAAAGATACACATACTATTACAGATGCTGGTATTTTCTTGTACACCTTTACTCTATATTCAGTCTCAGTCTGGTACAAAGTTATCCAAACTGCAATCACTCAGTCCTGCTGCTCTCTTTCTGTCAACAGTGGGTGGTACAGAGTAGGGTGTGGGTTAGCATATATTTGCAAACCTACTGTGCACTGACAGATTCGATGGAAAGTTATTAAAAGTCACTGAAGTTACGTCCTTCGATATGAGGAGACAGAATAATTGGAGAACAAAGCAATATAAAACAACAGCGGGTAGATTAAAGCTCACTCTCAAGGTTGAATACACCTTGAAAACCAACTACAAGCCTTTCGTGCATGTATTGACCTGATTAATCATCACATGGGCAGCATCCAACCCAACAATGTCAACAGACTAGGCCAAAGTTTATTGATAAGTGAAAGATATTCATAAATCTAGGCTCACAGTGTTGCATTTGTATATAATATATTACAACATGAAGCAACAGATGCATTGAAATTTGGAGCTGTTCTGTAAAACTGATGTTATCTAGGTTTATCCCAGCCTAAACATACAGATTAAAATGAAAGGAAAAACATGATGCTAGTGGTTTCTTCACAAGGGCTCAATTCATATTATATGGACAAAAGTATTGAGACACAGTGAATTCAGGTTTTTCATTGCTACAAAATAGTAATGACATAGCCTGTGTCATCATCTATATTGCAATAAATGTCTTTGCAATGAAAATTTTCATTGAGTCTTGTTTTTTTTGCTTACATTGTCATCTAAGCTTGAAAAGTGCCTGAAAAGTTTGTTTTTACTTAATATTACTCAACATTATTTTTTTTCTTTAACATTATGATTTTTTAAAAATGTTTTACTTCTAGATTTCCAAAGCATTTGTCACCTTCTATTCATTGACATTCATTTAAACTAGACAGAGAGAAATATAAGAAATATAAATGAGGTGAATCTGATACTATGGCCTATGGTCCAGTAGATCACAATCCAGGTGGACACTAATGGGAGAGTTTGGACTGATGCTTCAGACTAACATCATCAAAAAAACAAATAAGAGAATCTCCACTACAGTTCCCAGGCTTCATGGATACTCTAGAGAATTGATGCAGAGGCACATTGAATCTAATCTACCAGCATGTGTTATCCAAAGCACATGTTTGTCACGGTCAAGCCAAAAGCAAAATAATGATTTGTAATCAGAACAACATAACAGCTGCCAAATACATGCATTAGAGGAGCAAGAACTGAAATGTTCAACGATGCATCTGCTACCCTTGCATCAGCGGTATCTCAACTGCAACAGTCTACATACTGAGATTTATCACAGTCTGACTTGAAATTCCTCAGAAAATAAAAGATGGAAAGAAAACACACATTTGTAAGTTGCAAATGTTTTAACTTGAATGACAAATTCATGTAATGCTGGATCCCAAAAGCCAATGTGCTCCATAACTCAGAAACAGATAATTATGTGACTGTTGTTAGAGATTCAGTCTTGACAGGTTTAACTCTTTGTGCTCAACCAAAGAGCAACCTGCTGGACTGTGCACATTATGGACTCTGCATGCATAATATTTAGTGCTAATGTCCATAAAGTCTGCTAGTACAAGTTCCCTGACATGATCCCTGGTGTTCTTTATTGTCATTTATTGTCTGCACTATGATTTGCCCTCTGTGATGCACAGAAACAGAATAAAATGGAAGGTAAAAAGTCGGGAAAAACCACAGGACTACCTGATGAGTTTGTCTGACACTTGATGCTAGCTAACGGTTGTACTTTACTATGAGATTGGAACAAGTGTTGGCTCTGATTAGCTGTCAACGGCAAAAAAAAAATCCAAATAAGTCATACTGACTTTGCCTTTAGCGTAGACACATTTTCTTATGTCTTACATTTTTCACCCATCTCTAATTCCATCCCATTTTTGACCTGCAAAAAACCAAAATGAAAAGACACTGACAGAAATACAAGATAAGAATTTAACTTTTGGATTTAACTACAAACTGCTGCACTATCATGAGTCATGCTGCAAAAGAAATGACCTTGTTTCGCCCTTTTTTGAGATGACTTAGAGAGAGTAGATAACAAAGCTGGATGGAAGATGTAAGGGCCGAGCTGTGTCAAAGGGCAAAATTTGATCTGTGATGTAAGCAAGTGCAAGACCGTGCTCAGGATTAACATAGGCAGAAATACTCTGACTTTGATAACGGGAAAGGGAGCTGGTGCAACAGGGTGATGATCAAGGTAATGCATTTTTGCAGAGGTCCAGAAGGACTGGAGTCAGCCAGCAAATTCAAGGCCAAAAATTTCTGGAATATAGCAACACACATGTATGCAAATGGAGAAGTCACGCATGAGGGACTAAGGCGGGAAGAGAGTGTGAGTAAGAGTGTTAAACTGTCAAGTGTCATTTGGGACCGGGTCTCATATCACTTCACAGTCTGTTCTTGTCTCAGAGGTGACTAACTGTCATCTCTCCTTCCTGTTGCTCTTCCTTTTCCTACAGTTCAGAGGCTCTGCTAAGCCCCAGGGAGCTGTGAGCTGGAGGAATACCACAGGAATATCACAGCTAGACTCTCCTCCACTCAAGTTTTACTAGTTTTATCTATCTCAGCTTGTTTAAGTTCTACCTCTGGAGGCTGAACTTCCACCAAACCACTGACTGGGCTATGAGAATGGCTTTAAAAATAGCAGTACATAACCATGTCAAGCTGTCACAGCATAAATAAAAAATAGCTCTGGATTGGCAGTACTGTAGTGTCCCACTTCAGCTCATATGATAGAGGAGTGATAAGATACATCATGTGAAAAAGGATAATTAAAAACCAATTACTTGTCTGAGCTATTAAACATACAGAAAATGTGTTACCCCCCCTCCCCCTGAGCAAGTGTTTCATCACTATCCAATTAACAAAGACACAAATTGGGGGAAAAAACAAACTAATTCACATCTTTTCTTCATCACATTAAAATCAAACAAGAGTTCCAACAAAATTATATTCTCTTCCTCCAAAAAACACACACATTCAAACCACACACATGAACAAAGTTCACCCACTCCCCCCGTCGTCCTCAACTTCCCAGCCGACTTGTTCTCACCACCTTGGCAGTGTGGCTGTCACACACCGACGTAATTAGCAGTCCTGCTGCAGCAGCGTATGCTAATGTGACAGCGAGACGGTGGACATGGTGGTTGCTCACACACTCCTCTCCTCCCACGGGAAGAACTTCCCACAGTGGAAAGACTGGTGCCAGTCAAACAGGAAGCAGGTCACACTTCATACAGACGCTCACTGACATATGGACTCAAACTGGGACTGAACAATGTGCAAAAGAAAAGTCAGATATGTGATATGAAACAAACTGCCTTATGAGATGCAACTGTTAGTGGGGATGGTAATTTTGATATTTCTTTTTTTTTGCTCTGTACCAAACAATCATGTTCCCTTATCTTCCTAAGACCCTCTGTCCACGTATGAGGACAAGAAATTCACAGCTTTATACAAAAACCCCCCCCAAAAAAAAACCAACTGTCCACCGCAAATGACATTCCATAAAAATTTTTAAGAATGCATCTGAAAAAACTGTTGCATCATGATGTTTCCAATATAAGCAATTATTTAATTAAAAAAACCCAAAACTCAAAAACCTGTGGCTTTCCTGGGTCTTAGGAGTGCAACATTTACAATAGAATGTTGTGACACATTTAACTTAAACATATTTAATTCACTATTTTACAGTCTCTGAAAATGTCTACAAACTCCCAAATATGTTCACTTTTATCCAACCTGATAGAAAACCTTGAAATGCAGTATTTTGACTCTATATGAAGAAATGTCTGTCGGTCCCTGTGACATCTTAAAATCAATTTACTCAGATATTACAAGTCAAATTACCAAGTCATTCCAAACTTCGTAGGTAGATTATTATAACTGAAATCCTGCTGATATAAGGACAGTGTATGCATCACTGGACGTACAGTTCTTGTTCCTCCAACATATGTATATGTCAGCTTTTGTTATACTGTTCATTTCACTCTATTATTTGAAATACATTGTGATATATGACTTTTTACATTAAAGCATTCACATCATTTTCTTTTCTTTCTTTTTCTTTTTTTTAAACAAAACAGAAATACACCTGCACTACAAAAAATAGGTCTTTATTGGTGAGAGCTGCATTCTCAATGTCACTTGAGTGAAACACATTAAGGTGATATGAAATACACCTTAATGTCAATTGAAACATGTATAGTATGTGGTTCAATTTTCCTATCGGTACCCTTGACCAAGGCACCATTGAAGGTTTGGGGTTGGTCTGCAAACACCGTCAGTGGCAGCTCACTGCATCTAATGTGCTAATGCTAATGCTAATACGAGGTACTGTGTGTATATTAGGATGAGTAAATTGCAGGGACTCGATTTCCCTACTAGGATAATAGAGTGAGTTAACCTTTAGCCTTTACCCACACGAGAAGCACAGTAACACATAAAATCTACTTATGCACCTCGACAAAGTGGTATTTTGAATAATTTGCTGGTATAGATCAATAATCAGTTCAGAATGTTGGGATGATCACACACGTTCTCCAACATCATCTTAATTATCATCATCTGATGCTATTTCTCAGTAAGATAGACTGTAATTTTTAGAGCTCTTCTCTATGGTTTGTATAATTGAGACGCATTGTATGTTATAAATTCTATTCTCTGAAATGACTTCTGCAAAAGATGGACTCGTTTACCCTCCAGCCTCCGATTTCCACGAGATGCATTTTCAATTCATGCTCAGATTGATTTCCGGGTCACAGAAAAGAGGATAAAGGAGTGAGGAGACAAGCAAAGTACAAAATAGAAAATTGAGAACATCAGTCAGTTTTGACTAATCCAAAGTTTTTAATCCTCCTCAAAGTAAAAAATATGAGTCCATTTAACATTTTTAGCTGGCTTCAATCTTAAGTAAAGAACATTCTCAACAAAAACTACAGCTAGAATGTCTACGATTTGCATCTTTTATGTGATTTTTAATAGTCCAAGCTGCAAAAAAAGAAAAAGAAAATAACACACGCCACTGAGAGCTTTAATTTCCCTCGGGATCAATACGTTATTTAATCTAAACTAATGTAATCTACAATAGAAATAATCATTTTTACTGCTTGTAAACACTAATGTGGTTTGTTTTATTGGCCACTTAACCTCTATCCAGGCTGATGCTGCAGAATAAATGATAATTTCCCAATATCTGAGAAGCTCCAGTGGAAACATCTTATGTTGTAGACATTACTTTTATGCAGAGGAAGAGGTGATAACATTATGTCTCTTGTGAAGCCAAAACGTTCCCTCTTGATATCAGAATCCACAAAGATACAGGGTCTTAAATCCTCCATGTGAGATCACACCTTGTGGAAGTCGATAGTATGAAACATCCCATGACGCCAAAGACGATGATGAAATGTTCCTCATTATCATGGCAGAAGTTCTAAGGTAATGTAAAGGAAAGCCTCCTGTCTTTCCTGTTTAGTTTATCAAATGCTCCCACAGCCAATTTACTTACATTCTGACACTAATCTGAATGCCACAGCATAAGTTATTAGATTGGCTGCTTTTCTTGAATTATTAGGCCATGCTTTGAGGAAGTCTGGACTGTAGGGTAATTTCATTCCCAGTGATAAAAGCAGCTTCCTGTGGGAATATCACTTGGTGTCTCTGGACTCCTGGTGACCTGTTTATGGAATCAGTGAGTTTCTGTTTTCTGGACCATGAGGCCAAGAGAGACAGAAGTGAAGAGGGTGTAGGGAAGAAACAGAAGGACAAATGGAGAAAGCGGGTCAATCTGGCCACAGTCACACACCCAAAAAAAGAAACCACGCTGTTATCCAATGAGAAACGTCAAGCTCATTGCTTCGTTTCAGTCTAACGTCACAACCAGAATGTGACCTTAGATAAGACCCAAGACTGGGACTGTGACTCCTAAAATATAATCTTCCTCTGACAGCTTCAAATTGTAATAAATGATGTTTTACGCTACAATACTCAAGCTCAACAGTTTCTTTGCCTCAAAGATCCATCATGTACACACTTTAAAGGCTCCATTGTTCCTGTTTACTGGCAAACACATAAAGCTGTCTGGCTTGTTTATTCCAGTCTAAATCATCATCTACAATCACTTATTATTTGATGTTTGAAACTGTAATCTGCAAAACACATTTACCGCCATAAAAGTGGCTTATGAATGTTCAAATATTCACAAAAACAATGAGGTATGAGCTGTCATCCGCAGCCAAATTACTGTAACCTGTTGTTTCCAAAAATGTTTCACAAGACAGAAACAGCTATGACAAACAGCCCTCATTATTGAACACATACATAAAAAAAAAATTAAAAAATGATGTCCTATATATCTTTTCCTAAAGACTTAGACACATGACCTTGATGGAAAAAGCCATGAGGTTAAAGATGGATGTGACTGATATCGGAGCGTGAAGAGAATCTACTGCACATAGACTCGGTTACATAATTACACAAGGAGGGAGATGCTTATAATTACAGCGTTTTCGGAATATGAACCACAGAAAACACATATTACTTACTCTGTCCTATTAGTTCTTATTGTGCTGTTCATGAAGGCTACAAATTTTGGGAATCCTGGGGGAAAATATTATTATAAACTACAGTCACAAAAATGGTTGCAAACTGAAAATGCTGCATATAGTAGTCTGATTACATGAAACTAATTGCTGTATTTTGAAACACAGACAACAAGTTAGGCCTATAACTCTACTATTGCCCTGCACATATTATGACTCTTAAGATTCAAAGTAATTTTTTTTACCCAGAGAATTGAGTTTAAGTGTTAAGGGTTTCCTAAAGGCTAGCCATGCAGTGCTAAAAATAAGGAAATATTGCATCTAAACTGTAGCAATGTTGAGTTTGACCATTTTACAACAACAGTAATGTTAAAGCCTCAATATTTAAGATTTTTCCACAAAGTAGAAATGCATACAAGCTAAAATGTTACGCAAATATTACACACAGATTCTTTAAGTTCAGACTTTGCCTGTAGGTTTGACGTTTTCAAAACACAGAGTATAAGTATATTAACAAAAAATGGCAACTTATTGTATAAAATGGAAGAAATTTAATAAACTATGGTATGGTGTTTCATGAATGTCTGCATAGTGAATTACTTCAGACATTGCTGCCACAAAGAATTTTAGGATAACATTATTTCCTTTTTTTTGGTAAAGGATGATCCAGTGTATCCTATGCTAAAGAGGATAATAAAGGAAGAACTGAAGCACATTACCTGAGTGTTTAGTTTAACTGGTATAACTCTTGTAATTGAAAACAGAATAAGGAGAGAGAATAGTGGTCAAGCAAGCTATAGAATGAAAAGGGAGAGTGAGTGGGATGGCAAGAAAACACGCTGTGAAATAGAAAAACATCACATTATGACATACTGATTCTGTCAGAGGTTATATTGTAAAACACAAATAAACGCAGACACCTCTATAAAATTCTACAGGACTGCTCTAGAGTCAGTATGCTGTCAAAAACACAGCCGTCCTCATTTCTGCTGTGTATGATCGGCTGTCTGTTAAAGGTGATAGGTGGGAAGGTCTGTGTCTATGGGCGTGCTTTGCCTTTGTTTTGTCTTTGAGACCGACAGTAAATGATAAGAGCAGAAAAACCATTCAGTTTTATATTGTTCCATCCATGCACAGTGTCTGATGCCGTTATTGGCTTTTAATATGAATTCACAGCCAGTAGAAACATCTTGAACACACTAAAACAAGCAGAAAATAGAAAATATAGACAGAGGATAGGATGTATGGAGTAAATACACCACCACACAATGACAGAGGTTCAGAAATGATGATTGAGAAGGTTTTATTAAGAGTCTATATATTGCTTTAAGGAAAACGTACTTTAAATATACTTATACTGTACTTTACACATAACATATTCTCTGCCTCTAACTTTGTCAAAGCACTTACTCCAAACTTATCTATACTATCTTTGGAGAGCAGTTAATCCTTCAGTTCATTAGATTTATTCTTTGCTATCGCTGGTTTATAAATATATCAAACAACAAAATGCTTCATGCTGAATAAACGCAAAGTTTTGTTGTAATTAAATTTTCAGGCAGCCTGCCTCTTCCTGTTTGTGTTCGTTTCAGCCTTGTGGGCAGAGTCCTGCCTCAACTCCTCTCCTTTTCCTCATCGTCTCCAGCAAAACTAGTCCCATGACTCGACATCTGGATGCAGCACCCTCTAATGATCACCCTGCACACTGCAATGACTCACAGTCAGCCAGCCACAAACACACTCAACCTCCGATTTTAACTCCTCAGAGACGCACGCTGCTTTATCCCCCCCCCTCCCAATTTTTTTTCTCGTGGGTCCTATTGAACAGTCTTTATACCTTTTCTCAGCCGTTCCTCACGCTCTCTCATTTCCTCCTCTTCGCCTTTGCTTGATATATGTATCGTCTGACAAAAGACACACTTCCTCTCCTCCTTTCAATCTTTTCATCTTTGTCCCTTTCCCTCTTTTCTTGTTGTTGTCACTGGAGAGATCACTGAGACAGGAACCATAAATAGGTGGCCCGGGTGGCTGCTGCTTCTTTTTAAACCCGCCATCAAAGATATTCATCATCATCAGGCTATTGATAATCAAGCACTATTGAGCTCTTTTATCCCCTAAGACAATCACGCTCTTACAAATATGTCTCTCTTCGTCCAATCCACCTGTCCTATTGTGTCAGACACCTCTGACAAGCTTTTTTTTTTTTTTTCCACTCACTGACTACAAAGAGTGCATAAGAAAAAGGAAGAGATAGGGGCGGCGGCTGAATGAGGCCTTCGACAGGCAGACCTCAGAGGAAAGTGTGTTACTTTTGGTGCTATATAGAGAACTGTCACTCAACACTTCGGATTCGTCAGACAAACGGTCGCTCGGTACGATAGATAACGTCCCATCTGCGCATTTGTCTTTTGCTACTGTCAAGCAGAGAGGTTAAATAACCACGATGGCGCCAGCCCTGATTCGATTCACAAAATGAAACCAGACACTGTTGATAACTAATAAACTTTGCCCAAATATTTTGGAGACTCTGAGAGGCTTTGAATATTATCTGAATATGAATGCCTCAGCAGAGATGAATATGAAAAGAGTTAGTTTGCCCGTAGATACAACAGCAAAATAGGAAAAATAGAAAAAAGTACAAGTGATTGGTTACAGTGTGGGATGAGTGATAAAAGCAGTGGGGGGGTTTCAACCTCCTGAAGGGTCTAATTAGCAGTTTAATGGGGTCCTGGGGCTCAGAGAGAGCACAGGTCTCACGCCTCTTTCCACAACTATAATAGATTCAGCCCGGACAGAAGGAAAAAAAAAAAACACCGGACTCAAATGTGTCAACGTGTGAATATGATCATGGGAATGACGGTAAAAAAACAGAGTGAAAAAGAGAGCTGGGGTAAAAGGAGAGAAGGTGAGAACTTACAGACGGTGAAAAGACCGAAAAATCAAAAGGAGATGGAAAAGGACAGACAATCAGCGGCAAAAGGAAAGGCAGAAAATAAGAATGACTATTGCACTTATGAAAGAAAGGGGAAGGGAGACTTATCAGTGAGACAGTAAAACATTGCCTTCAGGCAGCTGTCAGCCAGACTTCATCCAAACATCTTTCTGCTCTCTCTCTTCCCGCTCTGCCATCAAAATACAGCAAATCAATCACCCTCCTGCAGCTACAACTCCTTCTGTTTCGTACCCATCTATGACGTGACATCTGCAGATATCTTTTGATTAACAGGCAGCTGATAAATACATGCTACAGTTTACAAAAAGTTGCCAGAGGATGAAATTCAACACTTGCAAGTCAATGTAACTACACGTTTGAGCTCGGTTCGGAGGCTTCGTCGTGCTGGGTAGGTGTGGGAATGCACCCGAGTGTGTGCTCACTTGTGAGGGTGTTCATTTGCATGCGTGTTTCTATGTGTGAGAGTTGCTTCTATAAATACAAGGTGTTGATAATGGTTTAAAGGAGGAGCGGAAAGGATTGAGCACGGGAGGAGGACGGGATAGATGGAGCCATTTTGTGACTTGAAACTAGAGAAAAGTGTAGATTAAGAGCCTGTCTCATATCATCAATCTCTTCTTTACAATATAACTATACAGCTAACTGCCATCTCCATTTATCAAGGAGATACAGGCTAAATCATAACAGGAAAAATCTGCTGCTCTTCAAGAGTGCAAGGATGATTGATTGAGGCACAGATTGCCTGTAGCACTTATCTCCCCTCGCAAAGTTTCCTTTCCCAAAACTCAGACTTTCCCAGCCAGGGATTAGAGGAGCTGATGAGGGTCGATGACTGCAGTCATCACTGATAATTCACCCATCTGTATTGCTCATATCCAAATATTTGCATGCAGTGAGTTGCTTGCCAAAGTAGGTTTCACCGCTCTGACCTACTTAAGTTGTTAAGCTGAATGACGCTGGTGTGGAAGAGTTGCGACTAAGACAGGAGGCTGTGAAGGGCTGCCGCTGCTGACAGACTTTACATTACAGGTCGCTGCTCATCATTCTTACTACAGTCTGTCTTCCCTCGCTTTCTTAATGACTCATTATGTGTGAGTTATTTTACTGCGCCACCATACTGTATTTTTTTTTTTTTTGCCATGTCTGTGGGATAGTAAAAAAAGAGGCCACTCTTCAGCCAAGGATCATGCTTCTGGGCAGAGATTGTCAAATAGTACGATGATAGTTTATTATTTTTGACAGTACCTTGTACGGTATGACAACTGCAGAGCCGCCACTGATACCCACAATAGGCAGAGCTGTCTGAGTGGAGAGGAAGTCCAGGATTTGTGCCACTTCTGCCACCTGAGGAACAAACGCAGAGATTACATTTTGTGTATAGAAAGTTAGAAATGAGTCCCACAGCAATAAACAAGCAAGGAGTAATCAGAGAAGTGAAGCCAGTGCTGAAGTCTGAAATGCTGCAGTCCCTCAAATGACTCAAAAATGGAGAAAAAAATGAAAAAAAAAAAATACTATTGTGACCCCAATGATAAAATGCAACAGAAATGAACATGTTTACAGTTTGGTACAAACAGCAGGGTAGGTCTCTATATGCAATATCCCCACTCATGACAGCAAGGCTTTGAGTAACAACTGGAGGATGACCCACAATAACTTCTTTCCCAGTATTTTGCAAAGGCACTGTTACAGTCGCCTGCATTCAGCGCCACCAAAGACTAGTGTGATCCAAGACTAATGTAAGCAAGTCAGTGTGTTTCCAATCACTTCAGTCCAGTCCCTGAAATTTAGATCAAATCCCAGTATTTAACTGTAAATGGGAAACTGGGTCACTGGTCAGAACACAAAGGGTACAAATTTAATTTAATTTAATTTAATTTTAGTTGACTGGATATTAACTAGATATTAAATATTTGCTCAAAGCTGCAAGACTTGAAATCAGGGTTAAAAAATGGCAAAAAAAAACATCCAAATTTTGGTAATACACAACTTCGTTACATTTTTTTTTTCTTTTTTCTGGAGCTGACGAAAAAAGTGAATTTCCCCCAAGGGATCAATAAACTTAATCTGATTTCTGATTTCCTTCGGCAGTTCTCTCATCTCCTTCCGTATCAAAAGACTAAATATAAATATAGATGATCTGACATCTGACAGTTTTTCATGTTTTCTACTTTTTTCTTGCTTTCATGCCCTCCAAGTCATGGAGCAGTTTTGGAGCAGTAGAATTGCATCCTGGTCGTTTTCTTACTGAGTCTCATCAGTGATTATTAATTGCGCCAGTCAATCATATATTTAACCCCTTACCAGCTGGAAAACACCTGCAAAAAGATAAAATTCACTTCACAGGATAGATTTTTTCCCTAAAACAAAGGCAGTGAGTGGATTCTGTGTCCTGATGCACATGTATATTTCCATTTTTTAATGATGTGTACGTGTTATTGATGTGTTTTGTCTTAGGTCCTCTGAGACCACTGGAATCATAATATGCTGGAAGGCATTTTGGTTTCTTTTTTTTTTTTTTTCTTCCCAGTGACACTAAAAATGATTAAACAGCTTTAAATGTGGCTTAGGTGCTTTTAATTTCGCCAACATCAAATTGTGCTAAAATGGTATAAACTGAGACGACGTCAAAGCCAAAATACACATAATGTCACAATGATCTTCATCCTTCAAATTTGCAAAAACCTATAATGTATTTGCATTTTGCTCTGCATATTTGTCAGTTCTTTCCCAAACTAGCATCATAATTTAATTTTAGCCAAAGTAGTGCATGCTTGGCATCTTAATTAGTCGCAATGGAACATTTTTCTCTGTTCCAGCACCATGTAGTGATTTAAACTGACAGGACAGATGCCTTCTTACACAGAAATGCTGCCTTGTGCAGCTTTAGAAAACACTTACAGGTGACTGAATGCCATGACTCTGGAGAAGATGTTTTAACAGCAAAGCCAAAATATTTTCTTATGTATTCACCTGAGTGTCAGCGCTTGAACCAACATCATCTTCAAACACAACTCCGTGCAGCTTTTCCGTTGCCATGGTATCACAGAGGCGTGTCAGCAGGTCGCGGGGGTTTGTGTCGTTGACCAATACTGTCACGGGGCTGACCACCACGGGCAGGTCGACAAAATTCTCCCCGCTGAGACGCCCTCTGACCTCATTCTGGTAGCTGGAGCCGCTGAACACCACCGCCACATTGATGGACGGGTGGAGGAGGAGGGGCCGGGCCTGCAGTGGGAGTGGGGAGGATATGAGGAGGAGGAGGAAGAGGAGGAGGAGGAAGAGAGGAGACCAAGGAGAAGGAGGAGGATGTCCCCTGGGAATGGCCATGTTGGCACCCTACTGCCTGGAAAGGGAACAGGAAGAGGGCGAGAGAGGAAGGGAGAGAGTAAAGAAAGAGAGCAACAGTCAAACATACAAGCTGCTTTACTTTTATGATGTTTTTGACATAATGCGTCCTAATCCGTCAGTACGTATCCATCCCTTATTTCCCTCTCTTGGCCTTTTTCTCTATCTAAATCTAACCCTTTTGTACAACAGTATTAGCCCTGCATTTAGACTTTTGTGTCATGAGGAAAACTGTATGTGTGTGTGTATCAGTGTGTGCAAAATGTGCGTGCATGTAATCCTCCATAATCCATCCCCCAGTGTCATGACTGTAATCACCTCTCCATCTCTACACATCCCTGATTCAGCACACACACACACACACACATACATACACTCACTCATACTCATGCAGAATGCCAAAACTGTCACACAGGTCCTGGACCCTCATCACTGGGATTACATTACATTACATTACTGCAACTAGCCTCTGACCACGTGGTGCGCTGTCATCAGCCTATTCACAGGCAACATGAGGTGAAGCAGCTACAATGCTAATTGCAGATAAAATCAGTAATTCTGCAAGCTAGTGGCAACTAAACGGACGGAAATTACATTCCTACATATTACACTCCCGTATTACTATATTCCATTAAGCTAAACTGCAAATCCGAAAACACTTTTGTTATTAATTTCACTACCACCAGTCCTTGTCTGCAGTTTCAGAGAGGTGGAGCTTCATGCACGCAACACCACCGGAAAGATTGTAGGCTATGTCTGGACAGAGCAAAGCCTAAGGAAACTCCTGACACGCAAATTTGTCTTCCAACTTGGGTAGAGGGGGCAACAACTAATCAAAACATCTAGTAGCTGATTCCTTCCAAAGACTCCCTCGGGGTAGCTGTTGCTCAGAGTTGCAGTTTTATCTCGTAAAATGAATGATTAGAAGTCTCGGGGCTGAAATCATCTCAGCGTATCCTCATACTTTAAGTGGATAAGAGGCCAGTAAACTACATGCTAACAAAGTCTGACAGAAAATATTTTGCTGTATAGCTTTAAATTAAGTTTAAAATATGTTTTTTCTATATATTAATTCCATTTTTGGAAGTATGCTATTACTTGTTGCTACATAATTCCATTTTACTGCAACGAAATACAATTTTGTGTTGAACGGTAAGGCAAAGATCGTTTTTTTTCTTTTTTTGTATCAATATAAACATTGCGAGTCATTTTAACCACATCTCTGCAGATCTTTTCTGTATTAAATAAAACCTTGTTATCTTTCTCTAACATGAACTAAAGTGTAAATGAATCAAGCTAGCCATGAAAAGTTTAATAATACTGAAGTGTTAAACTCAGGCATATTGTAAATCAAGGTTTGGAGGTTCAGGAACCAAACAAATAAAGTTGTCTGTGCAAAATGTATATTTCTATTAGGAATTAATATTTTAAAAGAAATCTTAAATAATTCACATCAAAAAGGGAAATGAGGTGTTTCTTTGGACTTTTGAAAAAGGTATTGTTGAAAATGAGAATCAGTTCTTAACTAAGTTACCTGGTTAGATAAAGGTTAAAAATAAATAAACATGAAATTCATAATTGGATCCTAGGGGATAATAAAGTACCTTGAACCTTGATAATCTGTGGTGAATGAACTCTTAAAAATGTACCTCTCTAAGAGAATACTGTCATTACATGCTTTAAAAACCTAAATTGATTTGACTTAAAAAGACAAAATAGTGACTATATCGCATAATTTTTGCCCTCGGAGCAAAATAAACCAAACTAAAATGCACATGGAAAAATGAAGACAGCAACTTCTGCACACGCCCACTTCCCTTCCTAGTGCTATAGGAGAAAAGAAAGACTGGAATAACTAACATGTTAATTAAAAAAAAAATGGACAGACAGACTCATTAATATTCAGTCCAAACTACCTTGGCCATCCCAGTAGAGAATTTCTACATGTACATTTAATGATAAAAATACTGATATAAATTGGAACAAATGATTTATGGCTTGTGTATTTCAAGTCACTCAATTGCTACAGTTTTTATTAACCTGCCAACATTTGGATTTTGTTCACGGCACTTCACTCAAACATCTGATGTTTAAAGAGCGTTTCTTATTGAATCGATACCTTTGAACTGTTGATAAAAGCATTTGGACTTTCTTGTACCAATAATTATCTGCACACCCTCACACACAAACATGTATTTTATATGGGGGGTTGATAAGAAGTGTTGGTCTCATCTGCGGCCATCAGAGACAGACGGATAATTAACAACACCTCACAGCTTTGAATCAAAGCTTCTTTCAAAGCAACTCTGGGTTAAATGTGTCCCACCCCTCCTCCCCTCCACATCCATGCTCCTAGAATATCAATCATTCATCTTAATAAGGTTTTATGCTCCTGGGCTTTAAGTGCACAAGAGCAATAAATATATAGTTTGAACCTTTGAAAGGCACCCACTCCTGTTATTATGTGGGTGGTAGATGAACCAATAAGCCGATATAGATTCAAAGCTGGACTGATGGACTTGGAGCAGCTTTTTAAAGGATTGTTCAGTTTAGAGTCAGAATCAGCTTTGTTGGCCAAGTTTGTCCACACAAACATGGAATTTTACTCTTATTTACCCTAGCTCTCACATACCATAGAACATATAGAGTACATATACAAAAATATTAAATAAAAGTAAAAAGTTTATAGTTTATTCGTTCACAAAACTGTACAAATAGTTTAAAGGCTTGGGGAGGAATGTAAACAGCAATGAGAACAAATGAGGGGAACTCCCATGGTGAGTACAAGTGTTTACAGTATTTTAGTTTTTTCATAATTGTATTACACTATATATTATCATTCAACATTTACCTCTATTTTTTTATATATTTATATTAATAATCGAGTGATGAAGTTTGCATATTGTCTTAAAGAGCTTCATTGTCAGAAAAATAAAAACAAGCATCATCTGCATATAATCTCAACATCCATTTTAATGTATATGCAGAGTCATATAAGGTAGTAAAATCTCTATGGCTAGTAAATACTTGCCTCAGCTGTTTTATCTCATTGCGTGACTGTATTCTCATGTGAAAACGGAACAACTCTTGACCCTACCCAATTTAGTTAATGGACAAAAAACAACACAAGTGAGTTCCCCACTACAAGGTCAACTCCCTGTGCAGAATTAAAAGTTACCATTACATTTCTGCAAACTCGAGAGATACATATGATCACAAAAGTGAAGGCTCGAAGTACATGCTTAAATGAAATCTTAAAATGTGTCATTTATAATAATAATAATAATAATAATAATAATAATAATGATAACATTCACTGTGTATTCTACTATGTATAAGTGTGCACAAATAAACCTATCTTGTCTTAAAAAAATAATAATAAACCCTAAATTCATTTATACAATTAAATAATATTGAAGTTATGATGCGGGTTTAATAAGTTGAAAGTGCGTTATTTTACAGTATCATGGTCTGTGCATTACATTAAGATTATTTTCTTAGCTATGAGTTATTATGATATTGACATGCACAGACAAATATCACTTTTATACAGTCTTTGCCTTCTGGAGTTGAACATTATTATGCAGACATAGCCCTTTGTGGGTAATAAATATAAGTTTTCATCAGTGACTCAGTAGTTCGTGCATGAGTCACTCTTACACATCACAAATCCTTTATGCACTACCGCCAGAGATATTATTTTTAATAAACTGCTCATGTTTCAACCACAGCAAACAATGAGCAGTTTGCAATATCTGATTTGGACACAAAATGTTACAGACTCACCGCAATGGACACAGATATTCATACTGTATATTGATCCCTACAAATTGCGTGAGAAAAAATGAAACCTATGTGTGCGCATATAACTGTAATGTAAAACAGACAGAACAGACAAATGCTGATCCTACAGTGAGAAGGTCAAGCATTCATTTAACAGTGTAATCTCTAGAAAAGCAACATAATGGGGTTTTAGATAAACAGTCTGTGTGTGTGTGTGTGTGTGTGTGTGTGTGTGTGTGTGTGTGTGTGTGTGGGGGTGGGGGGGGGGGCTGGGTGTGTCAGTTCCAGATTAGCAGCTATATAACAGAGAGCAATTACGACATATAAAGGATATCAACACTTAAGATGGATTATGACAGTGCATTTGAGCTGGAACTTAAACACTACCTACTAAAGAGGATTTTTTTATTGATTAAAGAAAATTAAAAGGAAATTTCAGACATGAGTAGCAGTCAGAGAGCTATAAATAGCAAAAAGGCAGACACCAGATTATCAAAAATGTGTAATCACACTACGCTTAAATCCTGTCGTGTTTATGCACTTAGCTTCCAAAATTAAATTCTCGTGCACAGATCAAGTGAGTGAACGTGGCAGTGCATGCGCAGGACTTCTATCGTCAGGGAGATTTCCAGACAGCGTGTAGCTCTGCTATGCCATGAGGGATAAAACCTCTTTTTTCTTTTTTCTCATCGGAATACAGGTAGAGGTACATCAGCAGAGACGTGAGTGCAAATTTAAATGCATCATTAACAGGCCAAACATCTGTGCAAATTAATTTTAGACTATAGAATATAGGCAGAGACAAACGAGGAGGAAATAAGAACAAAACTGAACAAAGAAACAGCATTTAGTCTTTAAATGCAGTCCTTCAAATGTAACCTATTATCTGCTATTTTTTAGTGACTTTTCAACCAAAACATGCTGTTTTTCAGGAAAAATTTACAATATTTACTTCTTAAACCTTTATGTCTTATTGTTTTAAGCTCATATTACTTTCAGTTAGAGGAGATTTACCTTTTTATAAAGTAAATGAATTGAGTAAACACATCATCAATTGATAATGAAAGTAATTATCAGCTGCAGCTAGATCTATGGCAATAATTAAAAAGTCACGTTATCACAATTATTTGAGCTAACCTCAATTATTTTGCATTATTTTTTTTAATTATAATCATCGCCATGGCAACACTTTATGAAACTCATAAGAATGACACTATTGTCACTGTTTGAGACTGACTGGGGCTCTTTCAATGACATCCTCCCTTCAGTTTGAGGCAAAAACTCCATTGGTACCAGCCAACCAGTAGTTTCTTTGTACACTTCCTGTACAAAAAAAAAGCCCCACATACAATATTCCACTGGATCGCCATTCAGCTTTGACTACAGGATCCGTTCACTGTGGCATTGTTTATGCCACACAACGCTTATACAGAGTCACAATAAATGTCAATACGTTTACAGTATTTCCACCCAGAGTTGCATTCATTTTTCTCCGAGATCTTGTATTGATGATGGGAGAGTTGAAGCACCATGTGACGCCTTCTCCATCACATTCCAAAGATTCTCAATGTAGTTCAGCTCTGGACTCTATGGCGGCCAATCCATGTGTGAAAATGATTTGCTGCATTCTGAATCACTCTTTCAGAACCCAGATGAGCACGATGAATTCTGGCATTGTCCAATCTTTATGCTCTTTACAAACTGACGGTTGTTTAAGAAATTAGAAGCTGCTTACTGCATCAGCTGGGGTAATAGAAGCCTTACTTTTGACTTTTTTCTGGCTGGGCAGTGCCCATCTTAGTCTTACTCTTCATAAGGCTAAGTTATATCTAAAATGCCCTGTCCAACTTTGTATTTCAGGGCCTGAAATGTAATCAGAAATGTTGTTTTTACTTTTGTGCTCCAGTGTTCAATCACAATAAATCACAATTTCTCTTCATTGAATGTATTGTATATCCTCCTGAGACCCATGCAGGAAAGTAAAAGTTTAGGGTTTTTTACATGAAATAATTATTTTGATTGGAAACAGCATGATGCAAGAGTTTTTTCATTTTTTTTTTGATGGAATGTTCTTTACAAGTGGACACTGCTTTTTTTGTTTTGTTTTTTTTTTAAGTAAAGCTGTGAAACTCTTGTCCCCTACAGAGGACTAAAATGCATTGCTCGGTCTCAGGAGGATATGTTTAAATAAATATAGAGGCTTATGCTCTACTAGTGGCATAAAATGAAAAGGGAAAAAATAGTTCATTGCAATTATTTGTGACACAATTAATCACCAACAAAAATGTCATTACCGTAAAAGCCCTGAATATAATTTTCTACAATATAAGAAAACCTGTGGGACAAAACGTTTCACCACATGCTCACGAGCCTGTCTTATCTCCTGGGATATAAACTATTATATATAGTAGAGAACGTTCAATCATTTAAGTACTTAGCTGGGATATGATGGAGTCACTTCCCTGCGCTGATTCCCCAGGGGGTGGAGGGGAAATGAGTAGAGAGGATCTAGTTGATGGGATGAGCATCATCACCAGAGAATTATCAACATGTCTGGTTTAAACGTTGTTTTTCAGAGCACCTTGAAACTGATTTGATTGCATTAATTGGCGAAGTGTGTGTGAACTAACAGGCTAGCATTAATGTAGTTGCTTGCCCCCACCCCCACCCCCACC
>JAPQRQ010000012.1:18560870-18571264 GCA_037367365.1 Apogon talboti
AGGAAAGGAAAGGAAAGGAAAGGAAAGGAAAGGAAAGGAGTTTTTACATCTTTGATTCCATTCATTCACCACATAGAGCTGCTGTTTTAGCTGAAAATCGAAACTCCCAAATGACGTAGAAGCCTAGGTTTCCTCTCATCCTCCTCCACCTACTCACTGTCTCTGTTATTTCTTCTTTCTGTCTATTTCTTGCTCCTTCCCTCTCACCCGCTCAGCCATCCTCCTCCTTCACCTCCTACTTTTTCCCTCCCCTGACTCGGAGACCGCGGGGGTTGTCATGGAGATGAAATCTGTAGCTCTTGAGTTTGAGCCCAGAGCTCTGGTATCCTCCAGTGAGACTATGCACTCACAGTCACTCTACCACTCACAGAGTAACATGAAAAGCGTACGGCGTACAGTGTTTTTGTCAGTGTCTGCGTGTGTCTGCGTGCGTGCTCACCAGTAATGGCGTGGGGTATGGTGGTGATAACCAATCTCTGAGGCTGAGACTTTACTCCTGATTTAGGATCCTGCATCTCCAGCACCACCTTCTCAGCCTGAAAAAGAGTATCAGGGGGAGAGAAGAGGTTACCACAGCAACAGCTGGTTGTAGGAGGGCCAGAGGTCACCATGCCAACAGGATACTCTGGCAACACTTTCTTGAAAGGAAAATCAATGCAAAACATACTGAAATGAGTGAATAAAGTGCAGTTTAGATGGATTTATGAAGTAAACCTGACTTAGTGTAGGAATACAATATCTCGGACGTGATGACGTTCGTGATGATGATGTTACCACTGACAATGATGATTACAATAGAGCTTGCATGTTTCTGCTGAAATTACTCTTAACCTCATTTCCATTTATTGAAAGGTTTTAAAAATGACACCTAATTACCTCCTACTGCCATTAACATTTGACAACTCTGCCAAATAGTCCCACAGGGATATTAAATCGCAATTTGTAGGCTTGTAATAAGTACTTCCTGTCAGACAAATGGCAGCGAGACCAATTTAGTGACTGTAGTTAGATGCTATTTCAGTGCTTATTAGTCCGAATCCAAGTAGCTTCTGAGAAAGAATTCGGCTTGTGTGAACTAACGCAGACATGAGCTGCTTAATTAATAGTTTAAAGGTGCGATGTTTAACAATGTGTGAATGTATCATAATGTAACTTGAAAAATGACATTTTCTCTGTAGCCTCAGTCTTACAATGATGTTTATGAGCTGAATGGGGTTGGATCCACGACTGCCTTAAAGCCTGCCTTCCACTCCTCTACATCTAGTTCTATCAATGGTGTGTTATGTCACCGCTACTGTGGCAAAACAATAAACGATTGTACTACACCTGCTATTTTCAGACGTTTCTGCTACAAAGCCCAAATAGTGACTATTGTGGTTTTAAGCATCCAGCGTTCCACAGAAAACTTTTTTTTTTTTTTTACCGTTATACACCATCCATGTACTTAAAAACACTGAAAATTGCCGGTTTCAACACAGTTAAAACCGCAGGAGCCAAAATAAGAGGGGAAAAAATGCCCAAAATTGGACAGACACATTTTCCAGTGTTATGGAAGAGTGAAGACACACAGTGCAGCAGTAGAATAACGTTCAGGTCATGTCTGATGAAATCTGATCAGCGATCGGTGATTACAGCTGTCAGTTATGTATTTAGCCTCCTACCTGTCTGTGATTAGATACAATCTGCATCATGAACTAGAAACACTCTGAAAACACAGGCAGGGAGTAGATACAGAAGTCTCATCTCTGCTCAGACCACTTGAAATACAACATACTGAAAAGAATGTATTGATTTTTTTGCCCAGTGATGCTAAAAAGTATCAAGCGCTGCAGCTTAAAGTGCTCAAAATAACAAGTGTAAGTCCAGAGGCATGCAAAATGATGCACAGCTCCAGTCAGTGTCTTCAGACGACATGTAGGAGGACTGAGGAAACTTAGCCTGCATTTATTTCAACCCTTTGGAGAAGTAATTTTACTCTTTCTTTCCATGTAAGTTTATATTTGGTGGCTAACGCATGACCGTGAGCATTAACAGTAGCTGGTGTTTGTTAAAATGGACACAATTTGGTGCCACGGTTTTATGAAATATACCTGTAGAGCAAAGGTTTCACTCCAAAGAGATTCATGTTGATATAAATTCCAGGTTACATTATATTGTGCTTGATTTAAAAAGATTAAAATGAAAAATAATATTGATGTGATGTTGAAGTCATAACCGGTGAAGAATTTTCCACATGGGGAGTTACAGCATTTTGGAAAAAATGAATGAACCAATAAAGGGACTACATTGAAAACCAGCCCATAGAACAAGCGCGTCATAGTAACCTTCTCAACGTTTTTACTTAAGGTGGTAAATATTTTTAATAACTGATTGCAAACTGTTTCCAGCATTGCTAAATGCTTCTTTAATTTATATGACTTCCTCTTTAGGTTCCTTGTGGTTGATAAAACAAACATACATATGAAATATCATTGGCCTTAAGCAAATGACAGATATTGTTCAATTATTTCTAATATAGATCATCAAAAGAATAATCTCGCAAATCATTAGCTCCTACTTACTGTACATAGGCGATAAGTATACAGATTAAAATATATTTTAGGCCTGCATTGTATATTAATAGAGGGACTGTGCGTCATCAATAATGCTTTTTAATCATGATCCATGGGTTAAACATATGCAAGGTGACATATTGCAATGTTTATGATTTAATCTTATGAGGAATGTCATATTATGTAAAGAACACATGTATAAAGTCTGCTGTAAAACTTTTTTATGCAAAATGTGGCAGTGGCAGACGGATTTCCACTGGTGTTTGTTCGATCTGAATGAACAGTGATATTTTAGTGTAGTACATGAGTTATGCTACAAATTAAGCAAAGAGAAAATGAAGCCCATTCATTAACAGAGGATTTTTTTTTTTTTTACATTTTTATTTTTAGATTTGTCATGGTCAAACAACACAAACAATTTGGGAGATTTTGATTTTTTTTTCTCAAATATTATAGTCTAAACTATAAAAGATCAACTACAAGAATGATGATGGATTCATGAATAGGCATGAACGCTGCAAGAGGTGTAAAGAGAGGTTTGTTTCCTGCCCTGATCTCATGGCCATTGTTTGGTCTGTATGGGAGTTGAGCAGTGAGTCACTGCTCCTAACAGTTTCTTGGTTATCGTATCATCAGACCCCACTGCTCCATATATCAGATGTGTACCTGGAAGTAGAGGCTACACGTGTTTACAAGAAATCACTGTGTTCATTATTTCAGTTTGTGTGTGTGCAAAAGCCTGTGTGTGTTAAAGTGTATGCTGCTGACTCCCAGGCCTGTTTGAAGTGGCCTCAGGCTTTGAAGTCATCCTGGAGAGGCTATAAGCCCCGGGCTCAGTTGGACCAAAGTGGGCTTTCATGGACCAAAACACAAAGTTCTCCTGGCAATGATTTCTTTGTGTGCATTTCGCTGGCCAGCATCATGAATATCGCATCTATTGTATTAATGAAAGTGCCTTTTTAAAAACAATATTTGCTGCACAGTGACATCCCTTTTCTTCTTTTTTTTTGATATTCCAAAACTTGCTTCCTTGTGATAAACATCCAGCTGAATGGTTTTGAAATGTGTGATAAATAGAGTCCATCTGTGCCCACAAGAACAGTTGTGTTCCAATGAATGGTGCAGGATTAACTTGGTTCTGGTTAACATACAGTAGATGAAAGCACTGATACTGATCCAGGCTTAAATGCTTATTAAACAGAACGACCTTATCACAGTGGAAAGGTTGCTATAAATGTACCTTATCATTTTACTTGACATAGAGATGTAGCAAAATCAAGATGACATTTGATGAGCAGTATTTTTATGTCACACTACTTCATAATACACCAAATGATCGGTTGACACAGTGATTTTTTTTTTTACATTTATTTCTTCTAATTGTGATTCAACAATATTAATTCAAATGCGAACCAATAATGTCATAATGAAAATCACATTTTAAAAAATGTATTATTTAGATGCATTTTCTTTGAAGCATACTTATCTATAAAAATTTTGTCTTATTTAAATGAATATTCACAGACAGATGACATAAGGAAACCACCCAAATATCTAACCCCAAAATGGAACACAGATTGTTTTAGACGATGCAGTTTTGGCTATAAAAGGCAGTGTGAACATATCTTAAATTTTGGACTATACATGCAATGCACTGTGAGAGAGGATCCACAGAGGACTACCCTACTGTATGTAAAGGTACGTGTGCAGGTACAGTGTCTGGACCAGGAGCTGGGTTGGAGACATCAGTGATGTAAAACGCTTGCTTACCTTTTTGAGACAGGCCATCCGTGGTCGATACCGTTGCCCATAGTCCCGGATAGCATTTTTAATTGTCATGTTGTTTGCTCTCTTCCCTTCACACACATACGGCGGTGCTATCGCCTCAGAGCCCTGCGTGTCGTGTGGGATGCTGAAAGGGAAGTGCAATGATCGATACTGATGCTGCCTTTAAGGACGCCTCATATGCGCCGGCCAGCAAGTTACAAACGTCTATATTTCTATATTTTTCATTGCAGTTTTCATTTCAAAGCTAGCAACTATGTGACATTATATACATATATTTACACAACAGATAGACTTATGGCAGCAACAGAAATAAAACGTTCCACTCACACTTACGATATCATTAGAAGAGAAACCCTAACTTTATAGATTGCAATGTTTTGATTAAAATTTACCTTTCGTGACCCTCACATTGTAAATAAAATTGAAAAGCTCACTTATAAAAAAACGACAAAAGATTTCGGACAAAGTTTTCAGTTTTATTGATATTTCCAAATGTAGCCAGTCTATATTGCCGATATTTCCAGCAGCACCTGAAGGCATCATTGCCAAAAGGAAGAGGGGATCAACCAATCAGAGCTCGACTTCTTCTGTCCATAGACTGTTACACAATTAACAAATTATCCACTAGAGGGCGACATTGCATCGTCAAACAAAGTGACAGTTAAAAGTGTTTGGATTTATTTTACAGTTAAATCTGAATGTGAGGTATGGGTTCTTAGGAAGACACTCCAGTTTACTGTGGTTTACTTTTAGTGACAAGCACTGAAAAGCCATAGTTTTTAGCTTTGTATTGTGCAAACTAAAACGTCAGGTGTCCAGTTAAGGTTAGCTTATCATACGAGCGTTTAAGTATAAATTTCAGCGTAAATATATATGAGCGACGACAAAATGTTATGCAAGTGTGTGTCAGCGGGACGTAAATAGCCGAGTATTATTCGACCCAGCAGAAGATAGATGGTAAACAGTCACCAACACTACTTCCTGAGTTTAGGGAAGGGGCTTGGTCCCGTGCCTGCGCCCCGCGAACGCGCATCAAATTAGCATCGATGAAGTTTGTGCGAACATGGCGGATTTCCTGCCGACCAGGTCCGTGTTAAAAGTTTGTCTACCCGTCTGCCTGCTCAACAGCGGCGAGGGGGAACAGATCCGAAAGTCCAAAGAGATCGACAGATGTCTCTCCCGGGAGAAAACGTACGTGAAACGGCTGGTGAAGATCCTGCTGTTAGGCGCTGGCGAGAGCGGCAAGTCGACTTTCCTCAAACAAATGCGGATCATCCACGGCCAGGACTTCGACCAGCAAGCCAGAGAGGACTTCAGAGCCACTATTTACAGCAACGTTATCAAAGGTAACCTCTCCGTTTACTGCAGGTATATGGTGAGAGTAGATACGCCTTTAAGGTGCGACTGAAAGGCCCTAGAAAGGCGCTTAAAATGGATGGGAAAGTTTCCACATCTGTTGAGCAGGGCTGGGTAAGAGGACATACATAAACAGTCTACATCTGCTGTCGGCACACCCATATGAACCATGTTCCTGCTCAGATGTCCCCTCTCAGACTGTTTCTCTCTTTATAACCGTTACACATTTATTGATTTAGTTTTTTTTTTTTTTAACAGTAGGCTAACACTGAAATACCCACAGGCAGCTTTAGTTGTTCAATAAGTAGGGATGTAGCTAATGGAGGGTAACACACCACTGCATTGAGCTGGAGGGTGTTAATAATAAAAAAAATTTAAAAAAAATGATCCACAGCACTCCTACATAGTTGAAGCAATGATTAAATGTGTAAAAAATTCTCGAAATGGTGTGAATGTCAGGGTTTTACGTGCAGGTGATGACTACAACAGAAACTGTCATTGTTCTTAATTCATATTCTACTGGAAATATTTATGAATAGTGGTACAAACTGAAGACCAGACCATTGGTTTCATTATTGCTTGCTTGTGTGAATCATTTAGTTTTTAAAATGGAAAGTAAAATGTGTGAAATTTCCCATAACTCAAAAGTGACAGAAAATCAAAAATCTGTCATAACCACCAAATGCCCCCTCATGTTAGCTACAGTTTTTCCATTTTTCTTTCTTTCTTTTTTTTTTTTTTTGCATAAAATGGGCTATCAGTGATCAAAATCACAGCAAATTCATTGCTCTGTTACGGTAGCTGATATGTACATCACATTTGTAGTCGTCTTCCTCTCTCCATCAGAGAACACAGTCTGGTTTGACGGCAGTATTGTGCCATTCTGGTATGGAAGCAATTCAGCTACATCTCCTGTCTCCCTTCCACTTAAAGCATCATTTTTCAAATACTTTCTCCTTCTAACATGGTCTCTTCTCGTGCTCTCCAGGTATACGTGTGTTGGTGGACGCCCGGGAGAAGCTGCACATCCCGTGGGGCGACCTGGACAACCAACAGCATGGGGACAAACTTATGGCGTTCGACACCCGGTCAGCAAAGATGGCAAGCGGCCAGCTGGAAACGTCTGTCTTCTTGCAGTACCTGCCTTCTATCAAAGCTCTGTGGGAGGATTCAGGCATACAGAACGCTTACGATCGACGCAGGGAGTTTCAGCTGGTAAGAAGACGCATAAACGTATAGGAGCTCATTCATACTCTCTTAATTATATTCATTGTGGAAATAAACTACTGTAGCATCCAACTAGACATTGGAAGGACGGATTAAGAGGGTTAATTCCACACTGGTCGCTTTATTGGAAGAACAGTATTGGTTACTGTGGGCTGTAACCATGCCAAAATAACAGAAAGATCAATTAATGGGAAACTTAACTGCTGGCTGTCTCACACATCCGCTCTCTCTTTTCCTGCATGCACCTCTCTCGCGCACACTGGCTCCACCCCCATACCTTTCTCATCCACTCACCTATCCATCATAGCCCCATACACACTCAGTGCATTGCAGACAGTCAGTAATTGCCAAACTTTAAAACAGTGACATGGTCAGAACAATTACCGCAGGTTCATTACAATACATTTCATGTTTACAACTGACTCGGTCAGAGCAGTAGCTTGTTGCGGAGTACACGTCTACTTTTTCATGGCTCCTGTACTCTTCTTAATGCTGCATAAATCATGAAATTGTCAGACAAAATGACAACATTACTCTATAAACTGTCATGATCCTTCACTTACACACACACACACACACAGACACAGTAATAGGGTCACTACTAGCAAGGGAGCTAATTATCTTACAAGGTGTGTCTAAATCTTCCAAAACGGGTTTTCTCTGGAAATATTCCTGCATAGCTGAAGTGGCCCCATGGTACGCCAGGCTCAGCTTACAGATCTTGCATGTGACACTTTTCTCGGTTGTGTCTCATACGAAATGTTCCTAAACTTTGGATTGTTTATTTCGCATTGCCTCATTTCTGCCGGCTTCTACCGCTGCCCCATCTGTTCCAGGTCATTAATGCACATGTGCTGTCAGTGCATCAATGATTGGGGAAAAGTGAGATGTCTCACACTGAGCTACAGTGAAGCATTGTTTAGCATGGGATTGCATGATGTGGGATACACACGATGACGTCACTAAAGTAGTCGTCCACTAATTTTGCCGTCGACTAGTCATTGCGGCCCTAGTCTGAAGTAGCTCCTTCATGAAAATCGCAGCTGAGACGATGTTAAAGATGGCAGCAAAAATCGAAAGTGAAACCAATTTTTGTTCATCATTCATCCTCCCTTTCCTCTTTCCCTGATTCTCTTGCGCTCTCTGTCGAGTCGTCAGACATGTGATTTACTCAGCTTCCTGTTTACACCTCTCCCTGCTCCTTGTGTCTGAACTGTCAGCATGCATGTTTTAACACACTGACATTTACCCTAGAATACCAGCTGTGGTCGAGTGCACGTTCACATGTCCTCTCTTGGATTTTCTATTCGCCTGCTGTTGCTCTCACATCCTGTTGTAAACATAAAAACTACTATCTTATACTTTTATTTTCTGTGATTTGTCAGGACATATGATTAACTTCCACTTGGGGCCATTTATTTATGCAGGACGAAACCAGACGAGCGCTCAAATTTTCAATCAGAGAAATAGGAGATTTTTTTTTTTTTTTTCAGTCAGTTGCATAAGCCTCAACTGTTCTCAATGGTGTTTTGTTAGCCTCTCACACACCCGGCTTGTTGGTTATTGTGTGCTGGTTGTGCAGACAGAAAGGGGAATAAGTGTGATCAGAGCAGGAATGTTGATCTGTATTTAAACAGCTTTATGCTTACCAGCTCTCCCACTGCGCATTATTTGTTCAAAAACACTGAATGTCTCACTCACCTTAAGGTACACATATACAAACAATGACATATACACATGAATATGTATATATACTTGTGACCTGAACCAGTGATGACACTCACTCCCTGTACTTTAGTCTACAAACAGAATGTTATAGTAGTGAAACTGTACCAACATTGAGCTACTGATAAAGAAAATTAAGTCAGAAGTGTTAGTTTGCTATAACTTTTAAGATGCATGTTGGGTCAAAACTCCTGAAATGCTAAGAAAACTGGTTTTACTCAAAAGGAATATTTGTCTTTAAGCTCTAGTTCTAAATCAAAACGCTGTCTGTATGTCAGTATACATTCATTTTAAGATTCCTCCTAATGTTATATATCTATTATGTAATAACACTTGTCATATATCCATATAACACTGTAACATTAGCCAACCAGCACTTTTGTCATTTGTTTTTCAATTCATCTTAGTAAAGTATATGTAAGATTTAGCCCATTTTACCTCTAAAGCCAGTAATTTCCATAACATTGTAGAGCCGTGTTATCAGTAGTCACTCAGCAAAAACCTCACCATGAGATCATCTTTTGAGCTTGGAATGATAGTTATGACAAAAATACCTCCCCATTGTGTTGAAAGATGTGGTGAATGTTTGTTAGCATACTTTACTTTGCGCAAAAATGCTCGTTAAATGTGAGGATATTCATCTCTTTTCAGACATATTGATATACAGTAATTGAATGTTTTTAGATGATAAACATTGATCAGCAGATTGGAAAACATTTGAGCTTTTATTTCACTTACAGTGACTAGGTTTTTGGTATCATTAGAAAAATGTATTCTTTTAATAAAGTCCAAGGCTGTTCAGTTCTAATAATGCTGAGTATTTATATTGGAGATAATGTCATTAAAATAATGTGTAATTTAACAACATTTCCATCAGGGTTGAGTTTTATTGTATAATTTAACTAAAAATTATGCATTTTTGCTACATTTTGGGTCTATTAAAATATGTAGAGAAGCTCAACACAAACTTGATGATGATGTGTAATGCCAATCTCATGAATAAGAGATGACCTTGATTTTTAAAAAGCTTTTTGTAGACAAACAACACTGTCTGTTCAGGCTAATCTGGTATTATATCTCTAAAGAACAAAAGAGAAATGTCAGCTGTTTTACTTTATCTTAAATACTACACCTTATTCCAATATTAGTAATTACTGCAATATAGTACAATTTCTCGTCTACTTTAGTAAATAAGAGAGTGAATCCCTGGTAAAGGACTAGTTTGCGCTGTCATGTTATACAGTATATTGTCCTATTGTTCATGGCTAATAGATATTGATTGGAGGATACTGAATTACATACTGTGGTCGATGGCGCACCTCCGTTTCTAATCCTTATCTTTGTGCTGTTCTCTCACACATTTGCCAGAATGAGTCGTAAAGTCTTAATTTAATACACTAATATGTGCAGTTTGGTTCTTTACACCTGAGGGTATTGTCGTTCCAAAAGACGAGCTCCCCCGTTTAGACAGACTCTCATAAAAACCGAAGGGAAAACAGCTTCTCTGTTGGGAACTATTAAAATTCTCCCTGCTCTTGTTAGCGAGGGCTAATTTGTCTGTGTGCCAGTAGATACAACTCGTTGTGTTTTGACCCTGCTTTAAGTATTTGCATCACAAATCACACATGCCTTCAGGCTTGCGAGTGATTACCATTGAAAACACATGTACACAGTGGAATCACACATGGCCTGTTTCACTTTGTGTGGTACAAAGTTCACCAGAAAACTCACCATAAAGTCTCCCCC
>JAPQRQ010000012.1:18581242-18614754 GCA_037367365.1 Apogon talboti
CAGAGGTGTGCCCGTTCTGTGGGAAAGCCTTCAAAAGGTTGAAGAGTCATCTACCACATTGCAAAGCAGCAGCGAGCTCCAAAAAAACGCAACATCATGATGCAAATCAGACAATCTCATCTTCGTCATCTCTTCAATTTGGCACAGACATGTCTGAAGCAGCAGCGAGGAAAAAAGCATCTGTGCAGACAAGAGGAGACAGTAAAGGGAGTAAAAAGGTGTCAACACTGGAGCCGTTACCACCGGCAGAACCTCCATCTTCATCACAGTCAACATCATCCTCATCCTCATCCTTAAAATCTACAACACCGTCGAGTAAGAAGAAGAAACAGAAGTTGGCCGATCAGATCAAGATCGCTACTGTGCCGTCTTCTACCCCTGCTTCTCCAACTTCTTCTTCACCTCCACCTTCCTCAGTCCTCAAAGCTACGAAGAAACCTCTCCATGTGTCAAATCCAGAATCTAGATCTGCTTCACTAGACGTTCCCTCAGATTCAGACCCACTGGCCACAACAGCACTGACACAGACCAGCTCAGGCGGTCCACAGACCACATACATTGAACACAAAAGTGCCGTAAAAAAAAACGTTTCACAGCTGGCAAAAGCAATGCCATCTCCTTCCGCCGCCAAAACTAGGTCTCTGGACTCTAACCTAAATAAAAACAGTCCAATATCTAACCCCAGAGGCCGTTTCTGGGAGGAAAAAGAGGATTTACGTGAGAATGAGGTGTTGTGGAAATCAGAAGGAGGTCTTCAGGCCAAGATTACCCTGCAGGATGTTAGAGCCACATTAGGCAGAACTAAAAACAATCATCAGAACAGCAGGGGGAGCATCCTCCATCAAATTGAAACCACCGGTAGCCTTGATAGCAGTCCAAATACAGCAGGGAAAAAGCAAAAGGAAATTAGTGTAGTCGAAATGGCTCCTCAGCCAGCCGGGTTACAAAGCGGTGCCAGTTTACAGCACGCGGAGCCAAACCCGGTAAACTGTTCAGAATCCCATCTACCTGAACCGGTTTCTCCTGGAGTCTTTCCTAGCCATCTGTCATCTGTGCTGAGCCAAGACTTGCACATCACACACAGCTCCAGCATGAGAGCGGGGCTGAGGATGGACCACCACATGCTGGGACTCCTGTCAGTGGCGCCACCAGTCGACCACCTCGTACAACTAACGCCACCGTCCTCTTCCAGCGCTCACCTTTCCCCTCTCGCGCAAAAGAATCTGCCTGTGAAGGTGGAGACGGAGAGAACTGATCAGAGGCCGAGGATGGAGAGGAAGTCGAGCCCTACTCATAATGGAAATGAGGGTTAGTGTTTGACATAGACGTTAATCCATGTATTGTGAGATTGTGTTACCACTTAAAGACCTAGAACTATTTTTTTTTTGTTTTGCTAACCTCAAAGTGACTTTATCTGTACATTTAACCTTTCCTAAGTGATTTAGTGCCATCTATTATAACACTATCCCTGCATTTTTCAGTTAAAATCAGGTGTTTTCCTATATTTAATTCACTGATCATGTAGATGTTCATAAATCCAAATATTATTACATCAAAACAGAGAAAACTCACGAAAAGGTGACTTTATCAGCAAAATCTGTTACTAACTGAACATAAAACAAGTGTCTACAACCACTGGCATTGTTAAACACTACACTTTCTTTACTGGTGAATCAATGTTGCAGAAGATAACAGTGTTTCCACGGTCACTGTAGAGTCCCTGAACGTCTAAATGTGGGTCATATCCGATGATGATGAAAAGCTGAGAAACTGCCATTTATTATTTAATTATTTAAATATATTATTTAAATATATTGATATGATTAGTGATGTAAAAGCTAAGAAACATTTTGGTTCAGGGAGTGATTTTGTTCACCGGCTGCGGGTTAAATTCATGAGTTCACTGATAAATTTGCTAATACTAGGGGTGGGAATCACAGAGTAACTCAGTATACAATACAATAATGATCCACTGTAACAATGGTGTCAATACAAAGAATCTGCAATACTTGATACATCACAATGTCTGTGTAACTGAAAGGAAAAAGGGCCAAAAAAAAGGAAGAGTTATACATCCATTCGATTAATTGTGGTGTCAGTTTCATTGTTTTTTTGTCAAAGGTGATGAAATGATGTGCAAAAATGTATTATACACTCATGGCCAAAAGTTTTGGGAATGACACAAGTTTTGTTTTGCAATCCCCCCACACACACACACACACACACACAACAAAAAAAAATGGTTCTGGGGTACACTGAAGAACAATTAGGAGCATTTTATAGGTTTCGGATAAATTTAGGGACAAATAAATTACATTTAAGCAAAGAATCTGTGTGTGTGTCATTCCCAAAACTTTTGGCCGTGAGTGTAGTCTTAATTGAACACACGCTGTCCATGTGTACCATTATTCCAAAACAGTGAAAAACGCAATAGGAATCAGTGTAGAGAAAACCTGTATATTGAACAAAGAACACTGGTCTTTTCTGCCATTTTAACAGATATTCAAGTCAAGTATTCTGTGCTGTTATTGATTTAATGTGTGCATCGGGGCTTCCAGGGGGTCTGACCCAGCGGCGTATCGGCCAGGTGACACTGAGGGAGCTGCCCGAGTGGTTGGCCTGCAGGACCCCCAGCCGACCCGTGGACGTGCTGGAAACGGTGCAGAGAGGTCAATATCACACATTTACAGTCACACTCACAGAACAGACAGCAGGCAGTCTGTTAGTCGCTCCAGGATTCACTGGATGTCTTTTGGAGGGGATCGTTGCAGCCAAAAAAAACGAACGGCAGTGTTAATACAAAAACGCCTTTAACAGGGTTTTTCTGTGCAGCTTTACTGTTTTGGGCGATTTTTTTCTAGTTTTGCTGGTGTGTTGTAGCGATTAAACAAAATTGCGGGAATTCACTGGGATCGGTCCTGTTTGTGTTATTATAATCCTGGTTTTGACCTGTTATTGACTCATCTAAGTGCACATATGGACAGACTAAAATCTATAATGTTGTTTCCCCTCTTGCCTCTCCTCTGTGGTGCCTGTAGGCTGGCGGTGGTACTACACCAGGTACATTGATGTGAAGAAAGGCGGCGTGGGTGGACTGGGCATGCTGGTAGCAGGATACTGCACGCTCAGCTACATCTGGAGTTATCCTCACTTAAGTAAGTCTGTGAAAAACTGAATCAGTTTATGGTTTTGTCTCCTCAAATGAACTGCTGCACACTGTGGCAGATTTACAGACTATTGTCAAAAAAAACCAAAAAAACATGCATGAGTCACCATTAAAACTAAATTCTAAAGAATAGGAGATGAATTAGAAACCGAAAGGAAACAGGTCATAAGTGGATTATATATAGCACTCATATTCTAATTACTTGAAGAGAAAATGTTGTCATGACCTTGAATTTAACAACCACATTGGTTAAATACAGTAAAAGTGCATTTTTAATTTTTTTTTAAGGGCCTAGGAGGTGTGAGGTCATCATATGCCTCTCTGTGTCTCATACGGTCCACTTTTTTTTTTTTTTTGCCCTGTCTCTGTTAGTGTATCTGTGTGTGTCTTTTTGTGTGTGTGTGTTTGTGTCTGTCTGTTGTCTCTGGCCCTGTTGTTGTGGGTCGGTGAGCTCGTCTTGTATTGCAAGTATGTAACTGTATTCTACAAAAAATCTAAAATAAAACATTAAAAAAAGTAAAAGTGCATTTTTAAGAATAGGTTTATGCATGGGGGTGAACAGGCGTTTGAAACCACATGGGTCTGTTTAATTGCAAATATTGCAGAATCTAGGCTACACGTAAGTTTTACATGATATAGATGATTTTTTTTTGGTTAAAAAACCAACTACCATCTACATAAAACATAGATAAATACAGAAAAGGGAAATCTTTGCATACCAAAATATTATTCATTTCAACAAAGGATATCAATTCAATTCAGTTATTATTATTTTTTACATATATATATAGCCTAATATCACAAATCAGATATTCACATTAAAAGACTTTACAATCCGTACACCCTCTGTCTTTAAATCCTTGGAAAAACTCCCCCCAAATAAACCTGTACTGGTAAAAAAAAATAAAAATCAGACGAACAATGAATATAGAGGATTTATCAGTATAATGTATAAGAAAGTATGAAATCTGGATGAAAGATGAGCCTCATGTCAAAGTCAACCTTAGTCATTACATCATTGCACTGTTGCAAAGTGTCACTGCTCAGATAAACACTGGTCCAAAGGTAAAGACAAAAACCAGTGTATGACTGTTGTAGTTCAATAGTTCAATCCTCTGGACAGGCTTTGTGTCCATTTGTTGCATAAAACAGTGGTTGTTTGAAGTCATGGAAGGAGCAGAAAAACTTTATAGATGGAGCTTAAGCAACAGAACATGTACGCTGGTAACTGTGGGTTTCATGCATCGGTTTAGAGATGACTCTGCATGTCGCTGACTGTTTTTATTTCCAGAGCGTGATCGCTGGAGGAAGTACCACTAAGGTCAGGGGAAGATGTTTGGACAAGAGCGACTCTGCAGGAGGAAACACGAGAGCCGAGGCAGAGGGGAAGGTCGGGGCCCGGAGACGTCGCCGCTTTGTCCAAAACCCAAAATCAAGTTTCCAACTTAGGTACTTTGACGTCTGTCATGTTGTCCTGTCAGCACATTGTGTTTTCTTTCAACAAGTGAACAAACAGTGAATTTGGACTCAGGATGTTTTTATTCCAAATTCACTCACTGCCTTTAAAACGTGTTCCACTGCACATTAGCTCATGAAATGTAACGTTCAAGTCTCATTTTAGATTTATGTGAATTTATTTAATTTTAACTTTTGACAATGAAGAGGAAACTTTGCATGAAAAGTTGTCAGACATACAGTAATTTTGCCTCATGTACAATCAATAATGTCATGGTATTATTCAGTGGTTATAATCTAGTCTATATGATCTTATTTTATTTAATACCTGACATGATTGTAATTGTCCTTAAACGCATCTCTTCTACCGTAATATCTTTCCAGACCCATCACACTTACTATGATGATGAACTGGACTCCTGGACACAGCTGTCCTGAACTAATATTCTCCATTTAATACAGAAACCTACACACCAGTACTATATTTACCCAGAGTAAACCGCTATAATTTTCCTCTAAATATGTTTGGTACAATACTTAGTGCTGGAATAGTTCAAAAAGTTCCTGTCCAAAAGGCGTCTGCTGCTGTGTCTGCAGTGCTCCACTAGGTGTCACTGTTGGGTTGTTCCCTAAACCTGGAGGCTTAGTCAAATGTTTGCTATGCAGAGTTTTCTTTGCTTCTTTGTGCAGAGGCATTGGTGCAGGGGTCCATGAGAGGATTAAAGGGAACCAACAGAAATTTTCCTGGGATAAAATCTTACCCTCTTGCAGCTCAGATATGAAGAAACATGAAACACTTCCATCAGCATCTGTGAAAAGATGGTATCTGTGTAGCAGATGGGGTTCAAATCTGGTTTTCTTGCGCAAAATTCTTGTCTAGTGTCACATGATGTTATTATGCATGCTTAGTTTGTCAGTGCCAGTATGTGAACATACTCAGAATAGTAATGGAGGAAGGCTGAGGAGGCTCTCAGCCGGACTGGACCAGTTTGTGATTGTATTTAAAATGAATTTATTGTCGACTCTCCTCGCTGCTGTAGTGAACACACATGAGCTACAAATGAAGAAATGACAGTATTTTTGTAACAATTTCTTGACTCGCTCCGTTGCCAACACAATAAAAAATAATTTCCACTTTCTTTTTTTTTTTTACATTCTTTTTTTGTTTCTCCATACAAAAATTATAAATATTTTGTGTTTTGCTTTTCATTTTTATATCAAACAACAAACTATATACAAATCAAGTGTGACAAAACAACAGTGAAAATGGAAGCAGGAAAAAAAAACAAAAAACAAAATCTCTGCACTGGAAAATAAAAGGGGCTAAGCACAGTATGTTCCTACCAGGCCCTCAGATCACTGATATGCATCCAGATTACGTTTTCCCAACAATGGACACATCCCGAACACGTGCAAGACTGTGTGTCTTGCAGTTCTAAGTGCTATACAGACAGAAAACCTTACTTTTTTCAAAGCAGAGAGGCCAAGCGAGTTTTCTGTGTGCTCTGGCAGATAGAAGAGGTCTATTAGGGCGGAGGCAGAAATACACACATGCTGCGATGGCCACTGGCACTCAAAACACAAAAACAGAAGACAGATGCATTCTCAATCAGCATATAAAAAGGCCTTCAGTCTGCTTTTTAGCCTACTGGCAAGCGCATTTCACAGACACATTTTGTAGGAAAATGATTCCAACAACCTGAATCAACCCCAAGAGAATTTAACTCATTTAACCCTGGTTTTGGTCCTGTGGTGGGTTTGCTGCTAATATCTGGTGATAACTAATTGGACAGTGGAGTAGTTTCATTATAAAACATAAATACATGGACACTATGTAATAGTTTGTCTTAATGACAATATTAAAGGTTTCATTATGTAACATTAGTTTAGATTCATGTGCTCACATGAAGCTTGCGTTGGAGTCTGGTGGGACAAGATAATGTCAATAAATGACTGGCTCTCAGCTAACTCATTAGTTTAGAAGCTGGAGTTAACCAACATCAAGAAACAAGAGTTTATCTAGTTGCTGTAACTAGATATACCATGACATAAATGACTGAAAATCTTTATTGAAGTCAGTCATTTGCTGAGATTGGCTAACTGGATGTCTATGCTAATGCGTCTTTTACACAGAAATGAATTTAGGCTGTAAACATGGATGTAAAAGAAAGTCATGAGCTTTGAAATTTAGTTAGCTAATATCAACAAACAGCCAGTCCCCAGCACAAAACACCCTCACTAGTTGTTTCTTGACATGAACCGACTTCAGTTTTTAAGCTTGGGTAGCTTAAAAGAGGGAGTTCCTAAATTTGCAGCAGGTCATTTGTTGATATTAGCTAACTCTGAGTTAGATGACATCTCCAACTACCACGTAGAAGTCAACTAGATGTGCTCCATGGGAGTTACATGTTAACAAACACCGACAAGTGCCCAGCTCCAAGCATCGAAACAGGCAACACGACATGTAAGCACAACTGAATCTTATGTCCGAATCATTAAAAGAAAGTAGTGGATCTAAGACAGGGCCAGAGACGTAAAGTACATAATTACTTGGGGTTGATTCTGGTGATGAACTCCCTCTCCGATTCATTTTGGTTTTGCTGCTGACAGAAAAGGGAAGAAATGTAAGAAACTCCCCTCAAAAAAAGAGGAAAAACAAAAGAAAAGAAAAAGTCCTGTGCGGAGTATGGCAACAAAATAAACTACAAACTTTCAGTCATACACTATGTGTTCAGATTAACACACACTGAAACGTGTCAAGGTAGTAAAGCATAGACAGATATGATCAATATATAATTATATGCAGAAGGCAGACATACATACAATCAATGCCCCTCTGGGAGCCTTTAAACATCGGTGTACCATGTTCACAGAGCCGGGGAACACATCAAAACCAATGAAACAGCCATCATTTCAATTTCATTCCTAAAAAAAAAATGAACAAATAAAAGTCTAAATAAAAACAACATATTGTAACATACATTCCTCAATCTGAGGACTTAGCTCCCCTGACACAAACACACTGAAATGAAAACGTGGCTGTGTCTTACGAAAAACCACAAAATAGAATTGGGGGGTGTGTGTGTGTGTCTGTGTTGGGGCTTGCATACCTTTAAGGTACAAAAAAAAATGCCAAAGAAAATGTGACTTAAGCACAGGAAAAGAAACAACTCACAGCGTACAGTATCACTTGTATGTAGGTCTATGGGGTCTTACTGGTTCTAGCATGATTAAGAGGTTATGAATTTGCAAAGCAGGCAAATTAGATTTTGGTTCTGTTCCAAATATTCACATTCTGTTCAGCAAAGCGTGCTGTGTATATTATTGATAGACTCATAATTATACAGTTCCTGAAATAGGCAACAGTTCTCTTAGTGCAATTTCTCTATATTGTGTTTCTACTTAGCTGAACATGAAGGAACAACCTCTCAACCACATTACAAGTGTTTCATTCAGTTCACAAAAGAAGTGTCTAAATGGATATTTTTGAATAGTTTCTTTATGTAAACACAAAAAACAATTGAATTAGGCACAGGATTGTGATTTTTGCCCCTTCTCCTTATCCCTGTTTTTCAGCATAGGTAGTCGGGGTATCAAACTGGCACAAGATTTTCTCAATGATGTCAGTAGAGCTGTGCGATATGACCACATATCAGTAGACTGAATATTTATTTTTTGTGTTCTCAATGTATATATTTTGTTTAAATCAGGCGTGCTGATTTGCATCCCTCTACGGGTGCAGGCAGGAACTTTGCATGAAGGCGACTCAAACAAAAATGTAAGAAAGTGAAAGTGACACACAAAAGAAGGATTATGACCAGACATAACAAGGAGCTTGTGGCCAAAAAAGGGGCGACTTCTGACATGTGGATGTGAGTTGGGGAAGAAAACTCACTTTTAATTATGCCATAGTCTGGTCCACATAACAGACACAGGCATAGAATAGGGATTCTGTTTGCATTTTTAGCATTAATCGATCAATGTTTTATTATAAATCTATTACTTGTTACATTTTCAATTATATGACAAATAAAAGGTGACTTTTTTTTTAATTTGGACTCTTTTTGCAAATCCTCAGTCTGCATATTACTCCTAGCTGGTGTTTGTGGACATTATACAACTCACCCTTACACTATTGAGCAGAATGACAGAGGCCCTGAGGCACTTGGGAGCAAGCGTAAGGATTTATGAGACAGGTTGTTGTTCTTTCCTACAAAAATCCTTGGGATAACGTCTGAGTTTTCTAATGCCTTGTTTTCTGCTCCTACAGTCTGTCAAGAGCACATAGTTAACGTTCAACAGAAAATTTGCAAAAGGGTTCTAAATAAATGGAGAAAAAAATTAAATAGGAGAAAGTACATTTTATGTTTGGAGCATGATAATAAAATTGCTAAGAATTAGGCTCTTCCATGTGATCTGTAAACTATTTGTTGTATATAAATATAGAAGGGCTCTGCAGTGATATGTATCATTATCTGGATATGACTCACCTATAGTTGGACACAAGGTTTTAGTCATACCGCACAGCCCTGTTTGCATGTGAAAAGAGAGGAAAACTCTTGCATTTAAGGTCCTGATTTTAAGGACCTGCAGACTGTTCCCCTGTAGAATAATGTTCAAATATAAAAACAAAGTCAGACAAACTTTCTTCTATTGTCTGCTGCATTGCACTCATTCCCAAATCTTTATAGGTAAGTGTCTGTGCTTAACTGGCACCTTGATATACCAATGACTCCTATGTCATATGTCAGTATACCTTAAAAAAAAAAAAACTTAAAGAATAAAAAGACTAATTACATGCTACATGGCTGAAAATCACAGAGAACACAGACCTGAAAGAAGAGTTCCCCTCTCTTCACACAGGCTTATGGTGGACACAACAAATATTACTACAGGAGACTTTGACAAAACAAAAGATACAAACCTTCAGATTTCTGATCCGTAGGGAAAAATATCGACAGTGTTTCAGTCTTAACATTCCAAGATGCTGTTGACTGCTGCCTCAAGAGCAGAGTCTGTGTCAGGATGAGGGGGTGAGGTGAACTGAGGGGTAAAGTGGGACTGGGCAGGGTGGGAGGACACATGGTGAGACACCTGGTAGTGAGTCTGTCCTCCCGACGCTGCTGCAAAAGGCGAGCGATTACCTTGGGGGAAACTGTTGGCAGCGTTGAGGCTGTTGTTGGCGCCATCGCCACTGGGCCCGAAGTGCTGCTGTTGTGTTCTCTTTATATCTAGTACGGTCTTGTTTTCAAGGTGAGGAGGCTGGAGTCTGTCGGCCGTACCTGTTCTTCCAGGTCCATCACCCCCTCCAGGGTCACCATACCCTGGCTGGGAGTCTGTCCTAAAAGGGGACTCTGTGGAGCTCCTGTCTGACTGATTCCAACTAGACTGTGAAGGGCATGGTTCCTTAAAATGACTTGATTTGACGCCACAGCAGAAGTCCTCTAAGTAGCCATCTGAAAAACAGACAAAACAGATTAAATATGCAGTTGTATGCCTCCACACACCATCTCCGTTCAGACTCTTAAGACAAGACTTCGACTAATTTTTTTTTTTTAAATGTTCCAACTATTTTGACATGTATGTATAATTCCAGAGCGAAACGTAGCATCTTCACTTAGTCTATGTTAAAAAAAAATACACTGTTGTTCAATAATACCAAGAGAAGTGGTATTATAGAACACTATGATGTCACTGTGAATGTGACCTTTGCAATAGAAAGTGTAATCATTTCATCCTTTTGAGCACCATTGTAAAATGTTGTCATGATTAGTCACTCACTGATTTGTACTGGAAACCTGGTTTTCTATGTGTGTGCAAAAAAACTCAACTTTCTGTTGCCAGTATTTTGAATTACAATGGCCGTTTCTCAATATCAAGTTTGCCAAATATGGTCTTGCGAACTCAGCGAGTAGGGTCTTGGTAAGAACAGTCAGGACTTCTTCAGAAGTGGAGGGTGCGTTATTCTCAAAGTAACGTGACGAACCTGTATGTGGAGGACATGGTGGGTTATATAGCTCTGTAGATAAAGCCCCCCCCCCTCACCTCATGGAGTTACTGAAACCTTGACCTTTGACCTCTCCCCACCAAAATATAATCAGTTCATCAGTGAGTCTAACTGAATACTTGTGTCAGACTTGAAGCCATTGTGTTGTTACCTCTGAGATATTGCATTAATGAGTTTGCCTGGATGACCTAGAAACATTTTACAGTGTGTGTCAGGCTACAGCATAAAAAATATTTCCACAAAAAACTCTTTGTTTTTACCTGGATCCACTAGTACCATACGTTTGTCCTGTGTCAGGTTGCTGCGTTCCTCCTGGTTAAAGGTCCTGTCAATCATCACCAATTCAGAAGACGGGCTGTAGCGCTGCAGAGACGGGGGGGGCATCCAGTTAGACTTGTTTCTCATGTCATAACAGTAAACAAATGTGTGCACATATTTGCTCTTGTGTGTTTGCCTACCTCAGCTTCTGTCATTAGAAGCCGTCTATACTTGTTTACCATGGACTGGGTCTTCTTCAGCACCTGAGTTGCAACTACTTCAAATTCTTCATCCACTAAAAACAAAAGATTAGGATGTTGTTTACACTCAAATAGGAAAAAAACATCTAGACAATTTTCTGCCTTTTCTTGAAGGTTTGGTGTTAAAGATTCACAGTACCCTGTGAGAACTCGTCGTGGCTGGGTGGAGCTCCCTGGAACACATGATAAGGGAGCAGTCTTTCCAGAACATTTTCAAATGATGTGAAACGACTCCGATCTGGGATCTGAACACCAGTATGATCTTTCCTCAACTGCTGTAAAATCCTGTAGAGGTAAGAGGAAAGAAACATAAACTCTTTCAGTGGCTGATGACAAGTTGTACAAACACAAGTCACCTGACAAATGAAAATATCTAAATAACTCACATTCCTCCTCTTGTAAGTGGCGTAAGGGCAGGCCTCTTCTGTGCACCGACCTACACAGAGGAAAAAATGAAAGTCTTTCCAACACCATCATGTAAAAAATAATCTGACATTTTCAACTATACAAACTATAGACTGAGTAATATACCTGAGAGTTTAGTGTTATATCTTGAGTCATGGGTTTCACGGCTACAAAAGATCAGAAAAACAGAACTTATATTAGGACAAATGGTGGCAATTGCATTTATATTGTGATATACTGGGCTGACGTAGCTATATGAAGTCATAATTGGAACTGTTTTCTATTCAACAACATGCGTTTTATTGACATGTATTTGTTTTTGCTGCAAATTTGAATTCTCATGGACTTTTTAAAAGCTTTACAAAGCATGATGGTTTGTTTCCCGTCACATATCACTAGAGTAACGAGTACATTTCTTTCATTGTCTTCAGTAGTTGCAGCTGCAGTTAAAGTACTTACTAGACTGGCAAAACTCACATGTGCAAGCATCTCCAAGGGAACGATGAGAGCCTGATTCTGTAGAACTAAAATTATGCAAGCACTAATCTTTGAATCTTTTAAATCTGTGGGTTTTTCTTTTTTTTCATTTTATCAGATGGATTCAATATATTGCCGAGCCCTATGTGAGACATTAAGAAAAACACAGGTAACGTAAAGGCAATCACTATTACCATGGATGCTGCTGATCTGTGTCTGTTTGAGGGCAGGTGATGAGGAATTCTGAAAATGACAAGTAAATTTGATATTAGTCGTGTAAAGAACAGCACAGATTTTAGAGATTTTACTTAAAACAGTTCAAATAAAGGACCAAAATTAACTTATGTACCTGTCTGTAGTCTTGCTCCTGGTTGACTGATGCCGTACCAGGTAAAGGAGACAGAGATGTGCAGTTTGGAGTTTGGGTCACTAGGAGGCGTTGCACAGGGCTAGCAGACACTTGACACTGACCACTGATCCCCGCCGTCGCCGGGCCAACCAGAGTTAGCCGTCCAGGAGTGCACGATGTTTGTACAGGACCAGCATTCGCACCTGAAACTCCTGTCCATGTTTGAGTTACACCCCCTCCAACCTGACTCCCGCTGACGACTCCCTGATTCAAAATGAGCTGCCCCCCTGCTGAGGCTGTGAAGTTCTGCCCCGCAACAATCTGCACCGTGTTCTGACTGGTAATCAGGGTGTTGGAATTGGGGTCAGCGGGGCCATTGTGGATAGTATTGGCCAGAGAACTGGGCAGCAGAAACTGTCCAGGTGGTACGTTTGTCTGGGCATGTGCTTGTTGTTGGTCTAGGGACGGCTGCACTGCAATAGAACCGTTGGCTGTGTACTGTCCCCCAGGAGTAACAGTGTTAGCGTTAACTACGTTAGCCATGGTGATTGGAGCGGGCTGAAGACCAACGCTGTAGACAGTCTGAGTGCCAGCTTGAAGGGGTTTAGGTTGTATAGGTCTGACCAGAGCCTGGGTCCCTCCTGGACCTCTCTGAATGATGATATTTTGAAGGGGGATATTTTTGAAAGGTAAGCCCACTTGGCCTACCTGGCCTTGGGTAGGGGCAAACACCTGAGCCCCTGTTGTTGTCCCTCCTGAGGCTACGGGGGCCCCTGGCCTCAGCACAATTTGAGGAGTTTTCTCCAAGCTGCCCAGCGTCATGACCCCACTACCTGTCCCAAATGAGCCCAACACCTGGATGTGCTGGGTAGAGCCATTTGGCAGTTGGGACACTCCTTGTAGGAACTGGCCTGTGGGGAACGCAGCTGTTGCTGTGGTAACCACACCTACACCCCCTCCGTAACCCCCAGAGACCAGCTGGGAAGGGAAGGAAACAGGAGCCTGAACTAGAGTAGGCGCAGGCTGAGAGTCTAGTAAGGCCTCCTGGGCCAGAGTCTGCTCAGTGATATCGGCCTCCAGCAGAGACTTCTGTAGGATGTCAAACGGCTGCTCCTCTCCCCCAAGATCAACCCCTCCAGGAGAGTTCCCAGCCCCCAATTCATCCTCGATAAACGAAAGGGTGCTGGAGAGCTGGAGGCCTGCCCCTGCTGAATCCACGCCAAATTCACCCATTGTAGCGGAGCCATCTTTGAGGCCAGTGTTGGAGCCAGCCTAAGTAAGCCATTCAGTGACACAAGAACAAAGTGGGAAACATTTAAGACAGCTTCACTTGTATGCCAGTGCTTTGTGCTCTAATCCATCTAGAACCCCCTCTTTTTACTCTTTTTTACATTCACACCTGTCACTAAAATAAATTTCATTGCCCCACTCTATGCAAATAAAAAAGCTAATCTAATAGCCTAAAAAAGAGAGTGAGCTTCCATTTCCTTTGGACATTTTGGGAGCACCACAGGCTGTCCGATTTAAAAAAGCTGGCTTTGTAATTTTTCTGTGTAAATGCATCACAAAGAAACTGTTGGGGGAGTGAATGATGAATGAAGGCAATGCTTATACGACACTGAAGTTTAGCAAAATATATTGTAACTTACTACATACAAGGATGTCAGCAACTTTAAAGATGGATTGTTTAATACGCCCTAAATGTCAATCTAGCAATCCTTGACGATTCGACTTATTTTACATATTGGCTCTCTTGCATATATGCTGAAGTCATGATTGAAAGTCAAAGCACTTAAACTATGCAGATGAATGTTAATTGCAAATATTCTATTTCCTCATGAAGAAAAAGAGGGGCAGAGCATTCTGATGCTCTGAAGAAGCACTACACCTACGAAGCACTTGTATGGATGTAAATTTTTGCCATCTTTAAAACACTTTAATATTACACTTTCAAGTACAAAGGAACAAGTCAGATAAATAAGCAACCCTTCAATGTGTAAGTTCACACTGACTGCCAGACAGATATCTGTTTACATCTAAGACTGTAGTACAGATAAGCCTCAGCAAAAAAAAATATAAATAAATAACATAATGGTGAAGTTTGTTGTCAAATTCTAAAAAAGCTTGGGAAAATGTGAAATATAATCTGTAATCATAGAGGACATGCTCTTGTTTTGGTTGGATCAATGTAACCACTGGTATACACACCGTATCATTAGCAAAGAAGGATCCGTCTGACCCATAAGCTGCATTTGTCACATCATCTTCTTCAATCTGCAAGAAGGAAATAAACACTTGAAACCCATGCAACAGATTAATCAACTTGGTTATTTAATGGATTACAGCAGAGTGTGAAAATAAATTTTACAAATCCTTTAAAAAAACATAACACAGTTTGACAGAGAGACTCACAGACTTGCTGTTGCTGCCATGGAGATAGTCATTCAACGCATCCACATCCCTGAAAAGTGTGGGGGGGGAAACTTTATAATCCAAACAATTACTTTTACCAGGCTCACTTATGAAACTGAAATGACACCTCTGGAAACAAAATTGACAGACCACACAAATTCCCAGACCTGAACCCTGTGGAAAACCTCTGGAATGTGAGGAAGATGGATGCTCACAAGTCATTAAACAAAGCCAGTATTTGCACCAGAAGTGGCATCAAGTATCCAATAATAAAGTGAAAAACAAGTGGAGAGTGTGCCAAAATGCAAAAAAAAAAAAAAAATCAGGGAGATTCCACCAAATATGGATTTCTGAAATGTTAAAAGTTAAATAATTTGTATTGTGCTGTTTAAAAATGAAACTAACTTGTTTACTTTGCATTGTTCAAGATCTGAAAACACCATATTCTTTGTTATTCTTACAAGTGCCAATTTCTACAAATTATGACAAATGTATTTAGAATTTGTAAGAATTGTCAGTACTCTCAGAATAAACATGAACACATATCTATAAATAGCACAACCAGTGGTCTCTTATTTTTTTTCCCCCCCAGATCTATGGCGTCATTCGTGCAGAACATGTTCCTTCCTACTTCCTTTATTTTTTTAATTCAGGTGATAAAAAAGATACTTGTGAACTTGATTTCAAAGAGGAAGCATGTTAGTCTTATCTAAGCAAAACTTATGACAAACATAGAAGCAGGTAGCCACAAATGTCAAGCACAACCATTCATGCACTGTAATACTAAGAGTCCGTAATAATAAAAATGGCATATAAAGGTGTTTTCTTTTTACCCTAAAATATCCAGAAGACGGCGATCGTCCTCATCATCCATGACACCTACAGTGGTGTGGGAGTAGGGAAATTGAAGAGGAAATGACATGTTTATATACTATTGATAAATGACTTTCACATTCTGTATGAAGCACTCAAGTGTATGAATGAATGCTTTGGCCCATTTTCTGATTCTGTATCAGATCATATGGAGTATAATGAGCTTATTGTATGTAATGTTAGAAAGGACATCTCACTCACAGATTTCCAGCAGGAAGCATGGATTCAGTCATTTAGCACCCTTTGTTTCCTGTAACAGGAGGGTGACAAATTGCAGGCGTTAAATTAAAAAAATGTAATGTGTGAGATACAGGGTGTTGAAAATAAAATAGAGATGGTTGTGTGAAATAGGAGGGGGTTGAAGTGAAAAATATGTTCTACAAGGCGGGGGGGGTGGGGGGGATCAGTGTAAGTAAGGGCAGGATGGCCTTCATCCCCTCCTACAGATGCTTGTCTCTGACACATGAAAAACCCCCACCCATTACACTCCTCTGTCCTACATTGGTTGTCTGTCCTGTCTGAGCAAAAATGTGTGTTTGGGTGTAAGTAACTCCACCCTATTTTATTTAGACATGGTTGTTTAATTTTACAAGGTGTTGGCTTTATACTGTTTCAGCCAGAAAAACTACAACTGCAGTATCCAGGTTTTGTGTCGAGACAAACTAGATACCTGACACAGACTGGGAGTGTCTGGACATCTATTGACATGTTATTTTTTCAGGTAATAGCTGTATTTTTAATTATAACTTAAATTTTTTCAATCTAAAAACCTAAGTTCCTGACTCTCCACTTTATGATTTCCATTAAAATGGCCTTATAAAACCGTTTATGTTGTAATTTATCTGAAATGTTGGTGATTTACAGCCTTTATGTTCCTGCCAGCGTAACTTGTTACAACTGCAATGCTACAAAATGGCTGTTATCAAACCATAGGCTGTCTTTACAGCTGAGCCACGTCCAGCCTCCATCTTTGGTTCAGGGAGAACAAAGACTGACAGGGTTACTGCAGCACTTTGGCCGTTTGTACCGTCGGTACTTATGACAAACAAGAATCAAAGAAATCCGGCAGCCACGTTTTAATTAAAATATACATTTTAAATACTTTCTGCGACATGGACTGCGTTACTTTCCCATGTTTCAATGGTTTATCACAGTAACAATATAAGCATGTCCTTCTAAAGGACACAGTCTACTAAAAACAGCTACGGAAACTATTTACCAAGTTGTATTTTAACAACAACGAGTAAACGATTAGCATAATAAGGCTGAAATTCACTAAAAACGTCAGATCGATGTAAAGCAAGGTTTAAACAAACAAACGTGTCTTTTGTGGATCTGCAAAAGTTGATGGAAAGGTGAAATGTTGACTGTGATTCAAGTGTTGATCTGACATTTAATCTTACGAAAGGGAGAAGTGTTAAGAGATAGCAACGTTTAACACAAAGAACACACCACAGCGACTTTAAAGACGACTAAAACCAATACTTGTAGTCGCCAGGAAGCATTAGAATGGCAGTGATTTTTGTCGGGTTCGTGAAAAACTACGCAGCCTAACTCGAAATGGAACATATATTTAATTTCATGTTAAATTTCAGCTTCTCAATCCACCCTAGCATGACTGCTTCGACGAAAACCAAGCTAGTCGGTGCTGTAGTCCTGCCCCGGTGTTGTACGGTGTCGACGGTTAAAAAGCCAGCTAATGTACAGCTTGCAAGTTTTATTTCCAAAAATAGACTGAATCGACAGAATGATAATCGCATTCAAGCAGCACAAAACGCCCGTCGTCCAGCCTGTAGCGGGCTGGTCGTCGCTGACGTGCTCTTTCTTTCTCTGCTGGGGAGGCTTTCATTTGTCGTCTATGTGGCTCATCTGCCAGCATGAAAAACGTCACATTTGTCTCGATATGCCGAACCGACACGTTTCAATCGAGGGATTTGTACCAAGAAGTCCGGGATTCGGGTCGAGTTGCTCTCCGGAGCGGTTCGCGTGTGTTTTTTTTCCCGCACCATTTTACAGATAAACACCGGCCTGGTCGGGTTAGCTAGCCGCGGAGTCGACGGAGCCTGTTTAGAAAGCGTCGGCTGGAATTCGACGAAAATGCTAAAGGACTAAACCGTGGCGAGCCATAAATATTTATCCAGATTAGCATAACATAAAGACGACTCAAAGAGGCAAACCCTTTACTCCTGTCTCACTCCTCTTGAAACCCAATATCTCCATTTGGCAACTTTTAATTTGCTCCCCCCTCCTTCTCCTCCTCCTCCTTCTCCCTCTCCCACTCATATTTTTCTCACTGTCCCTGTTCTGTCTCGGATAGATTTTTCTCTCCGCTCAAACTCTCTTCCCTCCCTGAAGGAAGGGAGGAAGGAGGTTGTGTGTGTTTTTTCCTTGAAATTTTTATCACAAAATTATAATACACTCAAAGGGAAACTCACCGTCATGAAAAAGCAGTGCCTTGTCAACGGGGTTTCCTCGCCATCACCGCACGGGTTGTTGGGGTAGTGCACACAACAAGACAACTCAAATCACCGCTACACAACGGCGGCATGCGACAGCATCAAAATTACAAACACATAACCACCAGGCAGTCATTTTCAAAATTTTCCCCTCAAAAAAATAAATTTAATATCACCTTTAACTGTCCCTAATAATAGCAAATAAAGGTTATTGGAATTTAAACATCACCAACGGTAGAGGGCGGGCCTCTAGAGTGGGTGCCACACCTTGACGTAACTCAGGTATGAGCACTTGCCACGCAGTTACACTAAAACTCACACATCTCCAAAATTACACAGCAAAATGTTCGGATTTGCTTTGTTATTTATTGTACATAGTTTTTTTTATATTACATTATATTGTATTGTGTTATATTATATTACTGTATTTTCTTGAATTTCTTTGGTTGTATAAAAGTATCGTGTAATTATACATACCTTTAAATTGCCCCCAAGGACAAATAAAGATTTTTGACTTGAATTGAATCTTGTCCCAAGAGCCTAATTTTTATTTTATTTATTTATTTAGTTTTACTTCAGAAGAAATATTCATACATGCTAATGACTTTAAGCACATTTCACTAATTTCTTTTCATTGTTAGTTACACGTTGTCAAAGCTTAAGTACGTTAGAAGCCTATTTTGTCCATATTTGAACCTTTTATATCCTATTAGTGTACTCTATGTGTATCATGAAATTACACGCAGTCCATTTCCGGTTCTAGCATTTGCTTTATTTTATACCTCAGAAAATTTCGGGGTCAGTATTCATGTATGCTAATGATTTTAAGCGCGTTTTATTAGTTTATTTTCCTTTTTAGTTTCATTTTCTCCTAACTCAAGTGCGTAACAAGCATATTCTGTCTGTATATTGACATTTAATAACCTATTAGTGCACTCTTTGTGCTATGAAATTACATCTTGCCATTTCCGGTTGTAGTATTTGCTTTATTTTATTCCTCAAAAGATTTGAGTATTAATATTCATAGATACTAATTATTTCAATCAAATTTTATTGGATTGGTTTCCTTTTTAGTTTCATGTCCTTAAATTTAATACGTTCGTGCCTGTTTTGTTGATATTTCATTATTTTATAGACTTTTCATGAAATTACATTCAGTCTCTTTCCGGTTGTAGTATTTGCGGATTTCATAAATTCAACCAATTAAAATTAACAAATAATGACGTTATGAAGTGTTTAATTAAACAAATATTGGGTTAAAAGTTATTTATTAACGTGAGTATATTTATTCAATTTATATAGCATACAGCCCGATAGGTGGCGGTATGTAGCTTAGTAGTAGTATGAAATATACACGAAGAAGAAAGCTGTCACTATCACTTCCGCTTCAACTAACAACATGGAAGCGACCACCGAGGCGAATCAAGAAAATGTATTTCCAGGCGAAAATAGTGCAGCCAAGATACAAGAAAGACTTTTAAAGCGGCATCAAGCGAGGATAGATGATGCGGAACGAAGGAAAGAAGCTAAAGAGAGTCAGGTTGTCGCAGAAGAGCAGGGCGAGTATTTCTCCACTACTTTCAACCAGGAGCGGGCGGGTATAGAGGAGCTACTGTCCGGCTGCTCCGGGGCGGACCGGGCCCTGGTGACTCAGCGGCTAGAGGAAGCGACGGCCAAAACTGCGCAGCTCCAGAAGTTTCTCAATGACAGCATGATGTTCCTCACGCAGTACGACCGCAGACAAGCCCAGGCTGCGCTCCAACAACTGCAAACCTCCCTTGCTGAAACCAGAGAGGAGGCTTTACCCAAAAAGAAGTTTGCCTTTCGATCTCGTACCAAAGCTGCCGAGAAAGTGCCTGCACCACCATTGTCAGACACACCCTCATCAGATACTGGAACACCTGGAGTTACTGGTAGTACCAAGGTGGATGGAGTGATAATATCTGAGCAGTGTGGCTTCTCTAACATGGATGGTGTCTCTTTGACCAAAACAGCAGAGGAGATACAGAAAAGAGATGTGCTTCTAACTCATTTGACCAACTGCAAAGTCCGTCTTTTTGGATCCCCCAGCACTTTGCACCTGAAGCACATTGACAGCTGTCAGATCCTATGTGGGCCGGTGTCTAGTTCAGTATTTGTAGACCACTGTAAAAACAGCACACTGGCCTTTCCATGTCAGCAGCTGCGGACACACAACACCACTGATACACAGGTTTATCTGCATGTAACCAGCAGAGCAATCGTAGAGGACTGTCAAGGAGTGAGCTTTGCCCCGTTCTCCTGGTCTTATCCCACTCTGGATGAGGACTTCATTATGTCTGGCCTAGACCAAGGCAGAAACAACTGGAGCCAGGTAGATGACTTTAACTGGCTAGCTGCAGGAACACCTTCTCCTAACTGGACTGTCATTCCTGAAGAATTAAGGAAAACTGATTGGGACACATAGACTCATGATTCGTCAAGCTAATCACCTGAAATGCTTTCAACCTGCATAACCACCACCTTTACCTTTAACTTCTAATGTTTTATTTCAGAAATTACACTGTAACTGTGCGAATGTGAGCGTGTTGTTTGTATCAGCCCTGCGATGAACTAGTGACTCGTCCAGGGTGTGCCCCGCCTTCACCCTTAAGTAGCTGCGATAGGCTCCAACGACCCTAGTGCGGATGAAGTGGGTTTAGAAGATGAATGAATGCATGAATTAACATTGTGACTACATAAAAAAAAAAAACCTGCACAAAGAAGGTGGTCCTGCTAAATTATAATGTTGCTTCTGACATTAACAGTATGACAAGAATGGACATAAATACTTTAACATGTTTCTATTAAACAATGTACAATCCACTGTTAAACTTTATTTGTTTTGAGTTTATTGAGCTTACACACTTTCAGCAAAGACATACCATCAGACAAAGCAAACCTTTTCTAGCTGCCTTTTATACCTGATTATAAGGTGGTATATTAACCTTTAAGTTTAGATGGCATTTGTTGAAATCACTTTAAAGATGTATTTATTTACATTATAATTAGTTGGCAAAAATTGTGCTAAATTAGTCATAGAGACACAATTGTGATTTATTTTCCTGTAATAATTATCTCTATGTTAACCAGGTTTTTAAAAAAAATATTATATCACAATTTGTATTGTTATTGTCTTCTTCCTAACCGCTTTGAGAAGATTTTTGCTAACCTCTGGATCGGTTATCAGTAGAAACATTTTATCCAGTTTTAGAGAATAGATATAAAGAACAACCCGACATCTTTATTGAGCAGTGAAGCCAAAATATCATAGTATCAACTTCAACTGTCACATATTTGATCTCCTGCCTATGTGGGGGAAAAAAAACTATTGTGTGGCCAAAATCTCCCATTGATACATTTCTACATTCTGGAAATAGAACCTAATTACAATTTTCTGAAAGGAAATTATTCTGAAATGTTTTCCAGTGACACAAAAACTATTGTGCACACCAAAGCTTTTGTCAAAAATATCAAAAGCTATTATGAAAATTCTAAAAAATATAGTTTTATTATCAAGTGATTGATAATAATAATTACAGGATTTGGTGAATGACCTTTAAAACTTTTGATGATGCTTGGTACAACTACTCAATCAAATTTCACTTATAACTATTACAATGTTCTCTAAAGCTGCAAAAGGTTTTCTCTTTTATTCAAAGCACAGCTAATATTATGTCTGTTATGCAGAAAGAATTATTAGTATTCCATAAGGTCATATAAAGAAATCTCAAACCTACTATGTACTACATTTATTACACCATAAAAATGGCTAAATGCCTCAGTATTGGTTTTAAAACTTTGATGCCTTTATGGGGTGGATTTAAAATGAAGAAAATACAAATAACAAATAGAGAAAATGTTCTGTGCTGCAGCCATCTACAGATCTGTGAGAAGCACTAGTGTAATATGTGGATTTTTAATTGCAATTGAGCTGAAATGCAACATAATGCATGTTCTTGGAGAGTAAGACAAAGCTCTTGTTAGTACTATTTTAATTTGATAAAATACAACAGGCTATGTCACTGCACTCAAGACAAATTCCCAAATTTGGAGTTTATTTTGTCTTTGTTTCTGACCTCTAACATTGTTGTTGGCATCCCACATGATAACATTGGAGCTCTCGTGTCCAGCCACAATGAAGGGGCCAGAATAGAAACCAATTAGTGAAAAGTCTGGCCTTGGTTAGCATAAGCATGTGGCTGATGTTTGTGCCAGACAGTGTATTTTCCATGTGCCAAGTACTTCAACAGAAAGTGACAAGTTGATTACAGTGGGTATATAAATGCCAGTTCTAGTCTGCGTTATGGAAGACTGACGTTTTTATGTGATCACTTGTTTGAATTCTTCCAGTTTGTCTGAAGTGCATGCTTATTTAGGTGGTTAAAATAGGTTTTACTAGAGGGGTTAGTATGTGACCTCAATGCTTTTCTCAATGTCAATGGGTCAGTGAGACTTGAGATGGAACATTATATACTTAAAGCCATCCGGTGTGTTGAACTTGTGGACCCCTAGCAGTGAGTGGTCCATTATTAGCTCTGCTTTCATGTCCATGGTCTCTGTCAGCCATTAGGTCCTACGGTGTTCAATTGAGGCAACCGTAACCACGTGAACACACAAACCAATTATGGCCTCTGGCAGCAGCTTACGATCGGGCTCATCTTGTGTAGAAGGATTTCTGCAAATTGGATAAGGGCGCTTACAGGGACTTAGCATGACGTACTGCAACTTTGAGTTTAATCATGAGGATCCTCGGCAATCCTCCACCTCTCCTGGAGAATTGAACATCACGATTGGCCTCACCTGTGTGTGAAGGAGCAAAAACCAGTCAAATTTAGGGGGAAATCTAGTTTCTGTCAGAATGGGACTGAAGCTAGTCTTAAAAGAATAATTACACCTGTGCTCCCTCAGGGTCATCCTGGTCTCTTCATCTCTGTTCCTTTGCTGTGGGATGGATTACAGGTTGCGTTGATTCTCTTGTCCTGTTGGACCATCCAGAAAAAGACTGGGAAACAGGAGCGAGGACTTGGGGGACCTGCGGTGCAATAATCTCAACTAAGGGGCAACTTGGAGCTCCTTTTGTTTCTGATTTTCTTTTGACTTTCTGGTTAATTGGCTTGGACACCTCTGAGGTTGAACAATGGCGTTGATGAAGGTCAAGTTTGATCTGAAAAAGCGAGTGAAGCTTGCTCAGACAGTCTGGTTCATGTACTGGTTTGCGGTAATGGCTGGTGTGCTGGTGTTCAGCATGGGCCTATTCTTTAAGATTGAGTTACGAAAGCGTTCGGAATTGATGGACAACAACGAGAGTCACTTCTTACCCAACCTGCTCATAGGTATGGGTCTAATAATCTGCGGTATCAATGCCTTTGGAGGCAAAGTCTGCTATGACTCACTAGACCCATCGAAGTTTTCAAAGTGGAAGCCCATATTACAGCACTTCCTGATGGGCTGTATGGGCTTCAATGCTTTGCTGCTTGTTACAGCGCTTCTGTGCTTCCTGATGAGGATCCCTCTGCAGTTCACCCTGGCTGAGGGGCTGAAGAATGGCATGAAGTACTACAAGGACACGGACACACCGGGACGTTGCTACATGAAGAGGACCCTGGATTTGATGCAGATGGAGTTCCGTTGCTGCGGAAATGAAAACTACAGAGATTGGTTTGAGATTCAGTGGGTTAGCAACCGTTACCTCGACTTCAGCGCCAAGGGGGTCAGAGAGTAAGTGAGAGTGAAAGAAATAATTTACTTCTGGACTCCTTTATAAGTTAAAAATTACAAGTAGTGGCGAGGAACTGTTGCTGTGTATGAAACATTGCAGGCCAAAATACTCCAGCCCAACATGGAGTGCCTTGAATAACTTCATTTGTTGGATTTAAAGAGTATAAAATATCACCACCTTTAATTATCTGATGCATTTGTTAACATGAAATCTCAGAACATTTTTGTAAACATGTTTTGGAATCTATATGCAAATTTAACAGTTCAGTATAAGTGGATTGCAGGTAAAAGAAGGCCACAGCAAGGGTAGTAATCACTTTTCCACCCGGGATTACCATGTCAGAAATGGTGACGGCAAGTGTTTGCAACGGGGTTGTAGCATTGGGGGCAAGGAAGGTGCAAGAGGTTACTAGGCAGTTTTATGGATAAAGCTCGGAGGAGGAGGGGCTTTGGTGATTAGTGACAGAAAAAGATATATGGGGTCAAACGGTCACCGGGGAAATTTTTAGAGTACACTGATGAATTTGTTTTCATCTGACATGACTGTTTGTCAGTGCTGATTTGGGTAACAGTTAATTCACTGTGTGTGACTGTTTATGAAAAAGAGTTTTGAGTACTTAAGTAGTATTTACTCACTGAGATTAAAGGTCCACGTCCTTCAAGAATCACTATCCTGTCTTCCGGGGACACCACTGAGCAAAACAACCATTTGTTGGCAAAGATTGAAATATTTAATCATTTTAAGAGTCACGTATTTAGGCTTTTAAACTTCTTTTGTCTGCTATAATATTATTTTTTTAAGTATAATATAGCATTTATCGATTTTTTTTGGATTTGTTTAAGTGTCAGTGTTAGAAATCTGTGCCCTAATTCAGATCTTGTTACATCACTTTTTTCTAACTGAATAAGTGATCAGTCAGTCATTGATAATCACGCTCGTACATCACACACAATCATTCATAAATCAAGCATGTCTACCTTTAATTTAAAGTATGTTTAATTCTCAACGCTAATTAATGCGAAGTGTTAATTGTGCTTCTGCCAGAAAGGTCTTATTTTAATTTCATTGTGATGTTGTTTAGAATTTTTGTTTTGAACTGCTTTGAGCTGCAAAGTAAAATAACTTAAAATGAACCTTATAAATCAATGAATGTGGAATAGAAAATGAAAATAATTAAGACTTACAAAAAAATTGTAGAATATTCCAAAACACACACACACACACACACACACACATATATATATATACTTTCTATATTACTTTATAAAATAATACATTCTACCAGTTAAAAGCTCTGTTGTTCTACATTATGTTATTGTTATTGTGTTATTTTTGGCTCAAAACAAGCCTAATATACACCTTCTAATTATACTTCAGGCAATTTTAGCTCATACATATTACAAATATAGCATGGTAAGGTCTTAACCTCTAAACCCCCTGACTTTCATCCCAATCCATCATAACCCAGCGCTGACATGACACTCTTCCCCACCCTCCTAGCCGCATTGGGAGCAACGTGGATGGCCAGTATCTGATGGACGGAGTTCCTTTCAGCTGCTGTAACCCCAGCTCACCCAGACCCTGTATCCAGTTCCAGATGACAAACAACTCAGCCCACTACAGCTACGACCACTACACCGAGGAGCTCAACGTGTGGAAGCGGGGCTGCAGTGAAGCCCTGCTGTCTTACTACGGAGGCATGATGAACACCATCGGAGCCATGGTGCTGCTGGTCACTATGTTGGAGGTTAGGGACAAAATCAGTCCACTTAGTCACTTATGTTTCTTTAAATTAACTTTTATTTTAAATGTTGTGACCTTTATTTGATGTTGCATTTAAATGTTTTTATTACATAGAAAATTGCCGTCAATGTGTCCTTCGAGGATCTAGTGCTGAGACAGAGCCATAGCAAAACTGGTCCAGAGACAGGACACTTTAATGAATGGCCTAGTTTAAACATGCAAAGCCTTGACCCACTTAGCTTTCACTACCTGTTTCCTTTCTCCTGTCGTCTTCTCTACTTTCCACACTCCACCCACACAGTCAGTTATCCACTTATTACATCTCTGAAACACATCGATTCTCTTTACCTAAATATCATTCCTTTTGCCCTACCGTTGGGTTACCTTGCATGTTTTTGGCATGTGATCAGAAACTTTCTTTTAATCTTTTAGTAGCCACATGGCCCTACGTCTCTCCCCAACTCTCTCCTCATTGTGGTATTGGCATCAGTTGGTGTGATTAACACTGAAAACTAGGTAGCCCATATGACCAAACAGCTTCAAAGGTCTATGCACGAATCTATAAAGTCAGTCTAAAGATGGTTAAAATTCTTCCAACTCCTCACACAGGCAGTAAATAGTAATTGTGCTATTTAGATAACAGATAACCTCGAAATCCTGCTCCTGCATGGATTTGGATGATACCATGGAAGCTGATCAGATGCACAGTTGGAGAAATCCTAGATTTAAGGGTAGTTATGCAATCCTCTGATTGCTGACACAGATACTGGGCTCAGAGATGGAGTAATGGGTTAATCTAAGGGAGGCGACAAATACACGTCCACATCCTGGAGCTTAAACTCCTGGTCAGTTTTAAATGGCTCTGAACTAATAGAACTTCTCTAATGACAGCAGCAGACACTTCAGCTGTGGCTGTAAAGTAAAATAATTTTCATATTGAGAAGATATTCATTGTAGTGGTGCTGATTTTTGTTCGTTAGCCCTCTTTACTTTACAGAATTACAGAATTATTTTCTCTTCTTTTCTTTTCTCAAGACAGAAGATGAGTGTTGCTAGCTCTGTTCTGTCTTTTCTCTAAAAATGATGTAAAAATGAATAGTGCGCAATTAAGTTTTTATTCTCTATATGAGCCACAAAAATATGAGCTGTTTAATTGCAGACACATTTTATTTCACAAAATGTAGATGGATCATAGGCTTTTTACAGGATTCATTATAAACCTATGACATTATGAACAAAATGTTATTCATTTCCATGCATTTTTTGAGAAAGTCCATGGAGCTCAGCAGTGTACGGGTTCATCTGCGCTGTCCGTCTGTGCCCTGCAGGTTGCAGTGACTGTCGGCCTCCAGTACGTGAACAGCTCCTTATCCAGCCTGGCAAACCCAGAAGACCCAGAGAGCGAGAGTGAGGGCTGGCTCCTGGAGAAGACAGTGAAGGAGACGTTCACTGACATCATGGCCAAAATGAAAGCGATGGGCAAAGGCACTAAGGTGGAGGAGGGGGGCGAGGCAGCTGCAACAGCAAGCTGAGCTAACCCCTCCTGAAAAAACTGACAGCACTCCCCCCTGAGGAGGAGGATGGGGACATGTGAGATTATCACTTTTTCTACCAACATATATGTAGACACAACCTGCTGCATACATTTGGCCATGGACTCCTTTCCAATGCACTCCCTACACCTGAACTCCTCACACACAAATGCGGTATATCTGTACACTGAGATAATGACTAGAATGAATTTTGGCTTTCTCATTTAGTTGTTTTCCAACCACGTAAATCCATCTTCATCTCCAGCGTTGCTTCACAGCATCTGTTTAAGAGGTTTACTGTTTTGGGTTCTAATGCTCTATGTGTTTGGATGTTTCCTTCATTTTTTTCTCCAAAACATACAAGATAAATTGTTTAAGTATAATATGTGTTAATTTATGTCACAAACTTTTCATTCACAAGTATATAATGTTTTCTTGGTGTTGTGTCATATAGTTTGGTGGGAAGAGCAAGCACTTAAACACCATATGGGGAAAGTGGTTGCTATGCAACCCCCTCTCATGTGAACCAGAGGTGCAGATGGAAGATATTTACAGCCCATAAAACACATTGTTTTAGTTGTGTTGACCTGCCTATAGTTTCTTTTTCGGCTTGTAACTAATATGTAGACAAAAAAGCAAAGCAAATTGAACCCCTACTCACCTCTTTTTCTACTCCAGTGCACCACTGTCCACAGTGAAGGCTGGCTACTGCTCTCGAGATGAGTAAAATTCTGAATTGAATGAATCAGTATGAATTGTGCATGAATGTTGAGACACGCTGTCGAAGAGTGAGGTGTGGGGAATCCGGGGTGAGCCCGGGAGAAAAATGATGGGCAACTCCAAAACGAGTACAGAGGCTGAATAAAATTGGCAGCTAAATCTTGGCTCCTGACCCCTGTACACTTATCTCAGATCCTCTTTGTTTCCCTTGTGCTTTCAGTACCTGTATATTCACATCTATGTATATTCTAACACCTGGGTTGATGTCTTTGTACATAGTGTAGAAATTCTGAAAAATTTACTTTTTTAAAATAATGTAATTAATCTAAATCTTTTATTTAAAACAATGTAAAGTTTGTTTTTTCCATATGAAACCTTTTTTTCAGTTTTGTGTGTCTGTGTAGAAAAGAGATTATGCTGATTGTACACATGAATAAAGGAGTGTAGAGATGTGATGAGTGAAATGTTGAGTTTTCCTGACCTTGAATCACACAGAGGTGACATCAAGAGGCAAAGCACACTGTGACTGTGGCAGGGTTCCTGATTAAGTCAATAGGATAAGGGCAATTATGGCATTACTGCTTTCACATGGGCATCGGATGACTCTTCACATGTCTCATGTAAGGACATGCACATGTGTGTGAGGGAGGTTAATTAACCATATAAGTGCCCAAAACAATACTTAGCAAGTAAGCATGTTTACGTAAAATGATGCTGAGAATTTTTTAAAGTTCATTTCATAATCTGCTGGTTCAATAAATCTGATTCTAGAATGCGAATAAAATCTTTAATTCAGTCTCTCAATAAATTTACTGACACCAGTGTGCTGATTATTCATATTCTTCAATCAAAATTCTCTGCTACACACAGCACCAAGGAACTATTCTTCAAACTCTAGACGTGAGGAATGAGGAAGCCTGATATCCAAGCCAGTGTGGCTTAGAAAGAGCAGATGGGAGGGAGCTGTGAAGAGTCAGCAGGAACGATAAAGAGGCCAACTCTGCACGGTATTTTTGTTGGACCAAAGCACATAACCAGCACTGAGCAGATAAGAACCCTAATCGGCTTTAGATTAGCACGAGCCCCTCAACCAGGTGAGCAGGTGATGTCCTGCTGCAGGACTCGCGTCACGGAGACAGAGAGACAAAAACAAATGGGAGAAAGTAAGGATTAGAGTATTATGAATTAAAAACCACTGGGAGGACATTAAGCACCATATAGTCCTTTCCGTTTAACAATAGAATGATGTGAAAATGGCAAAATATACTTAATATTGACTGAGAAAAATGGTAAAAAAAACAAACAAAAAAACCCCTTTCATTTGTCTTAACAAATTACTATGGTTTAAATAAAAATGTCGAAAAAATTGCATTGTAGCATTATTTTAAGACAGTTTGTGCTTTATTATGGGGCATACATGCACCAAACAGTGTAATTAGCCATTACAATTACATGTTAAATCCCTTAAACCTTAATAGGTCCTAATTAGAGTAATAACAGGTTTTGTATGTAGCCTGAAGCTGACACCAGAACGTTAATCCCATTTCCTAATTGTGTTTACAGTAACAGATTCATGGAAATAGTTTTGTAAACACATTCACTGGGTTTATACATCAGTATTACTCACAGAGACCATTTAGGTCTTGTCATGAGGCCAATACCCAAACTGTCTCGTAGTCAGAAACACAAACAAACTGCTGAGTGCATCCTGTTTGCTGTATTGTGCTGCTCTCTGTTGGTGAGCACGAGCAACAAATACAGACAAAATCATATATCCACCGCATGCAACTTTAAAAAAATGTTTTTAATGTAAGTACATCTGTGACTCTTGTGACTCTATGTTATGATAATCTATTATGGTAATTATTTATTTTTGTTTTTCTGTTTATATTTTTATGTGTGTATTTTTAAAGTCGTTGCCCTGAATCAACAGTTGACTGGACTTTTGCTCTCAACAGTTTCAGTTACACCAAGTCTCCACCAGGGGGCGTCTGTCCATCAGTGATGCTGTTGCTCACTCATATAACAGGGAGGATCTTTGATTGCTGGACAACCTAAAGACTGAAGAAAATATGTTACAGGGTTGAATTTAATTAAAAAGAACATATATTAGGCAGTAGCAGTTAAACTGTGAGACTATGAAAAACTAAATAATAGGTGTAGTCATCATTGGTGTGTTTGTCTTTTATCTTCATTTCAGTCATTTTTAACATATTTGGTAAATAGGTTTCTGGTCAAGCTGTTAACTGTTTGTGCCAAAAGACAGTCAAAATGGTTCACAACTTTTGAGAACAGAGGGTGTAATAGGTTGTTTTGTCCATACAACAGTCTGACGATATCACATTTTAGAATTTAAGAAGCTGTATCAACAGATACAGTGCTATAATAGGAACACAGATCTTTTACTTTGGGAACAGCTCTAATACCACAGTGTGAAAATACTCCATTACAAGTAACGTGTGTGTCTTATCATTAAACTGTACATGAGGAATGAAAAGTAAAAGTATTCATTGTACTTTTAAATGGTGCTTGCCAGTGTCAGACTCCTCTGGGTTAATTTTTACTGCTGCATTAATGTGTATGTTACATTTTACTGCTGTAGATGTTTAATGTTAAACACACTTAAACTACTTTGGGTAGTTTAAGCTACACCTATGCATCATATTCTATAAGATCATTGAATGTTTGTGGTATCATTGTCCTGTGAGAATGATGAATCTCTAAAATCAGCCTTTCTTGAGCTCGGAAATAAAGTGTTCAGTTTTGTTACAATAGATTTTCCATTGAATCTCGGTAACTTTTATTAGTGTACAACTTATGTATAAGTAAGTATATTTAGTGGAATCATCCACTTAATGGTTGGTCAATCCATAAAGGAACACAAACATCCTTTAGGTTATCAGAAAAATGAAAAATGAACATGTTTAGCATAAGTGGCTTTTACTAAACTGGATGTAAAAGTGGAAAAACTACTCTGAGAAGTTACTAAAGCTGTAGAATGGAATGGACTAAAAAAGTATACTACTTTCCTCAGCAATAATCATCATATTTGTACTTATGTACAGTACGTTAATAAAAGCACTAGCATTCCACCACTGCTGAAATGCTGTCATCTATTTGTTCAGACATTTCTAATGTAGATCCGAGGACCAGTTTCATAAATGCTATAGAAGAAAAATGTGAGTGATGAATCAATGCTTATTATCAATTATGCATAAAGCAGTTGCGCTAATGAATACATGCAGCATAGCAGACATTTATGAATTATTTACAGCGGTGATGAACAATCAAAAGCTAAGATCATGTTGATTGACATGTGCTCTAATATTAACTGTTTAACCTTGTGGTTTCGCCCAAAGGTCAGGAACACTGTGGCTTCCCGCACAGCTCCCACATCTCACTTTACACTTCACCATGGCTGAATAAATATGGCAGACAGAAAGAAAAGCAGAGTGAGAGGCAGAGAGAGGCCCGTGACTGGTAGATGTGTGGCCTGCTCAGAGGGGCATTGTTAGAGCTATGAGAGGACAATGCACTGCCCCCGCCCTGAATACTCGCCATACCAGCTGACCAGCTATTACCAACACTGCTGCCCCGGTACAAGTCCTGCAGCTCCACACATTCACACAGACACACACACACACACACACACACACGCACACACACATACACAAATATGGATGCACTCAGTCCTCAATCATACATTTATTTAGTCTCACGAGGCAGAAAACTCTGTGTGGACTGAGGAGAGAAACCAGGTGGGAGGCCAAAGCTCCCGACAAAAGGCTTAAGTGAAGGCATGCATGGACACACACACAGAAGCAACACAGTGTGGTGTCTCGCCTCTGTGTCTGTGATTTACAGCAAGTTAAGTTTAGACACTAGCACCTATCTGCTCTTTCTGCAATTCAGTGACATTTCAGTCGCCAAAGCAGCAGCCACACAGAAAGAGCAAAAGACCAGCTCACACCATTTTATTAGTTTTAGGATCATCCTGCCCGGAAAGGAAAACTGATTATGATCTTTTCAGCAAAAGTAGCACTGAAAAAAACAAAATCAACCATTATTTACAAGATGAGTGATTGGAAACATTGAAAGTCAAGACAGCAAGGCTACTATAAAGTAATATTTCTTATAGATACATAATGTCGGGGGTCAGATTCAAAGATATACCACTTTTCATACATCCATGCAACCCAGAGTACAAAGATTAAGGCAGGACAGGTGAAAAGGTTTTGCAAAAATAAAGATGACAATAATAAAATACAATAATAAATGTGGATAGATTAACCAGTAAAAATTAAGCCCAGTAAGGCAACAAATGATGGGGCAGATATATCTCAGTGTTTCTTCCAAAACTGTCCACAAGGCAAACCAGCTTTACTCCCTTTTAAGACAATCACTGGAAATTCCCATAATGCATCTCGGCAGTGCCTTCTATTAAAAACTCCTGTTTTAAAGCCCTGCCTTCTTTCAACTCTTTTATCACTCCTGGTTTCTACTGCAAACCAAGACACTTAGTGATGTCGACCAGACTTTTCTACACATAAACAACACACATTGTTTTTACACTTTTTTTTTTTTTTTTTTTTACATTTTTGGACTAAATCAGACAAAAGAGACACATGAAGGTACACTTTGGACACTAAGTTAGATACACTAAGGCACTTCAAGACGTCACCTTGAGATTTCTGTATATTGCGATACACATTTTGTTTGGCATTCTACGCACTGAACCAGATAAGAAAAGACACTTGAAGATACCATGTACATCAGGCACAACAATATCAGCTCTTTTCATTATACAATGAGTACTTCCACTGTCTTTGGGCATTTTATACACTTACACACATTGAATTACCAGGTGCCACCTTAAGATTTATGCATATTACAGCATACAATGTTTTTTTTTACATATTGTTTGACATTTTATGCACTGAATCAATTGAAATAGATACTTGACGATGCCATGCTGAGTAAATAATTCAACAAGATTTTCACTGCTTTTGGTCACTTTATACACTTTTTTTGACACTCCATGGTACTTAGAGATGCCACTTTGAGATTTCTATATATTACAATGAGTATTTTTTACACTTTATACACTGAGACAGACAAGAAAAGACACTTCAAAGTGACTTTATATGGACTATAAGGAACATTTTCACTTCTTTTATATTTTATGCAATAAATCAGGCAAAACAATGAGATGTTTGCAGAATACAATGAGCATTTTCATTATTTTTGACATCTTACTCATCACACTTCTTACTTTTATTGATTAACACACTGACACTATATTCCAGTCTGCATAATTTCACACACTGAACATTTAAGTTTATGTAGTCTATTACTTTTTAGACAGGTCGTATAGTTTAACTCCTGCCTCCTGGTCAGACACCTCAGAGTGGAGGGTGTTAACAGCAGTGGGAGTTTGTGTAAATAGCACCTGCGCACGCGCACACGCACGCGCAGAGGACACATGATGGACAGTGACTGTTGCCCAGCAGGTGTACATACCTATGCAGGGTTGTTATATTGTTATCCTAGATGTATGTGTGTGTGTGTGTGTGTGTGCATGTGTGAGATAGAGGCGTGGGCTTGGACTCGAGGGGCTTGGGGACGAGCACGAGCCTCTTCCTCCTCCTCCTCCTCCTCC